>JAOWCC010000019.1:63227408-63827408 GCA_030867875.1 Actinernus sp. WN-2022
ACTTAATCTGATATTTTGCCATGACGCAAACTTTAACAAAACCGGCTTTGTTGTTGCAAATAACAAAGTGTTTAATAATAAACACTTGCTGATCTACTACTCGTGACTTAACTCAGTATAAACACTGCTCTGATGAAACACCCAGGACTTGTTTAAATTAGCTACGAGTTTGCGTGTCCATAGCTTCCGCCATGTTGATGCTCGGCCCAGTCCCGCTCTGGCGTTACAACCACCGCTAAAATCCCCGCAAATTTGCAAATCGTTACTTCCCCCGTTCCACCGGAAAAATGCAGCGTTAAATGTGCGTTATTCCACGGCCACTCGATATTGCCGTGAATTACCACCAAAACGTAGCTCATTTACTGTTCTTCAATATTTTGAATGTTAGAGAGGGAGCAGAAACCTGGAATTTTCGTTTTTCAGCAAAATTCTCGCGTTGCTCGCTTGTCGGCGATGAATTTAGTTGCCTGCCTTGTGTATTTTTATGTAGTTGCGAGATGAGCCACAGGAATCCCGAGCTATATGTAAACAAACCTGAGCCACAGGAAACCCGAGCTGTATTATGAGCTCGCGCTAAATCAACACATTCACAGCAGAATCAAGTGAAAAGGTACCCTGGTTCCAGAGCTTTTCTAGAGAGAACAGGAGCGGCGATCAGCGAGCTGCGAAGCAGCGAGAAGAGAAATAATAGATTATTAAAACATCAGTGACAAATACACAAAATGGGAGGATGGTTAGCCTGTGGCGAAACTATATGAGCATGTGTCTGAGTCCGTGGTCCGCCATCTTGGATTTTCAAGGAGGCCTGGGGCAAGAGTTTTCTCAAGCATCCAATTGAGCGTGAGCTCCGAAGTTGAACATGAACTCGATGAGAATTATACTTTATTTCAAAATGTGAAGGCTTCCAGGATATCAATTATGGGCTTTTAACAACACTAGGAACCATTCGAGAGTTAGCAGAGAAGATGACAGGCAACTGGACAGCTAGTTTTCTTTGGAAAGCGAAGGAGAGGAGTTTAAGTAGAAATCTTGCTGACACTCATGTTCTGTGAATTGATGTGCCATTTCTATATTTGTTCATATGGCTTTGTTTACGGTCATTGCAAAAAAAGTTTTCTGAAAACACTCGCATAGAAGCCGCACCCCCAACTTTGTGGCAATTTTTGTTACTTTCAAAATCTGAAAGTCAAAAAAGGTGCTGCTTTATACGTGATAAAATATGGTAATTGGCTAGTCCTGTGGTGCACGGTCAAAATGGGCCCGGGGGGGGGGGGGGGGGGGGGGGGGTGGGGGGGGGGGGTGGGGCGGGGACTCCCATATAAAAGGGGTAGGGATGCTCATCGGACATTTTCGATTTGACCCCTAAGAGGTACTAAATGGGCGTGGCTCAAGCTTATTTTGACCCCTAAAAGGTACTGATAAAAACATGCCAACTTTCGATGCCTTTTATTGCTATTACTTGATGTTGTATCATTAAGTACATTCTTCCTTGTTGTTTTCAAAAGCACTGTCATTCTCTAGCATTTGGTGACACCCAACCCCTAAAAGATACTGCTTTACATAGAAATGCCTGTGTTTGATCGTGGATACCCTAAGTGGTACCAAACTCCTGATTTTGACCCCTAAAAGGTATGACGAGCATCCATGTATCCCTCAAATAAGGGAGTCACCCCCCCTCCCTCCGGAAAACGGGGCTTTAATAATTCCCTACTTCCCTTAATTTCTCTTAGCCCCATTTTGACTGCATGCCACCGATAGTCGAATCCAAATACAAATGAGCTGAAAAAAATACCAAGAAGAGCAGCTAGCAGTCTAATCTAAATCTATAATTGGGGTTCTCAATATTTCCCCCACTTAATTGGTCTTGCATACCGGTATACAATTTCAAGTCATTTTGCAGAAATTGATATTTCAAGATTTTCTGTTTCCGCATTCTTGCATGCACACATTGCAGCATTTAGGAAAACAGTCATTATTTTTAGCTTAATTACATTGTAGGTATAAATTTTATATCAAAATTAAATATAACATAATTTTAATACGTTTCAGTATTTTGATATTGACATACTGCTAAATAATAATATTGTGGTAAAGCAGTGCTCCAGCCTGAGATTTTTTCAATGGCCATCAAAGAACAATGTTACCAGTGTAAATGCCGAGTTGCCATGGCAAAAACAGTTGTAGCTTAGAGCAATTTAAAGTGACTGTCAATGATGAAATATAAAGAAAATTAATAAACAATATTAGTCGAAAGTTTAAGTTTCAAGTTTCATTTTATTTTACACTGATTCGAGAATACAGGGATAAAAGACAATACAAGACCAGTTATAGAAGATAGATAGGTAATAGTAAGTAACAAAAGAAAAAAGTAATTAGTACACAGTGACCAAAGTTAAGCAGCCTGTGAAGCTTTCAAGTTGGTCACTGCTTACATTTAAGTACATAAATAGAAGAAATCATGGCGATATATGTTTCAATCTTATTTTGAGAACTGTGTAGACAAGTTGATCGACTGGGTGGGAGGGCCGGACAGGACATTATTTGGCTAGAGGTCACGTATGCACTCGGTCCATACTAAATGACCGAGAGCCAAATATGTTCCTGTTCGGCCCAACCTAACTCAGTCCATAAGTTACCACTTTGTTTGTTTTGTATAAGGCAAAACAGCAAGCAAGCATAAAATCGAGTAGGACAGGACAGCTTCTTCCAGCCTGTTTACATCAAATATGTATGACCTTGTCCAAATTAGAGCAGTATTCAAAACCCTACATAAGTGGACTTTGCATGTCATCGCCATCACTAGTGTAGAATTCTCTTGAATGACACTGGGGAGACCTTGGCTTAAAATTTCAGCAGTATTTATCTACTCCAGGCTAGCTAAACTTAAACTGAGGGGGTAGCGGTAATAGCACTCTGGATTTCACTAGGGCAAATTGGCACTTTTATAAAAGGGTGCCCGTGGCAGCATAGGCCATAATATTATTATGATAATATTACTTTCTCTTTTTTTTTTGTAGGGAAAAGAAGGAACAGCTTTAGATTTTAGTGATTTAGTGACAGTCACATCCTCAACATCAATACCGAGAAGAGAATCTGATGAGCCGCAGGATATGCAAATTGATCCTGATTCCCCCTAGAGGACCTCTGAGTAAAGGGAAATCTGGTCATCCTAGTTAATAGCTTGTTTATATTTATCATAAGTTAACAGTTTATACAGCTAGTTGTGGATCACCGTGTGATCAGAAATGTTACTCCATGGTCCCAAAATGTTCAGAAAAATATTCTGAATGAGTATATTGGATGATGAATTTTGTAGGTGATAAGCCGATTTAAAGTGACCCTAAAGTAAAGTATTATGGGCAACGATTTCTTGCAACTTGCCATGCAGTAACTTTCCATGTTGCAAGTTGAACAACATGTTGCAGAAAGTAGAAGTGACTAAGTTCTACTTTTTGGTTTTGTTACTTTTATTACCACTGGCGCTGCAACTTGTTGTGCAACAAAACACCACCATATTGTTTCAGAAACAATAATTAGTACAAGCCATTAGCCAATCACAGAGTCTGATTCGTCATGCTTTACCGCAACTTTCAACATGGAAATTTGTTGTGGCAAGTTCTCCAGTGGTTGGTAATATGTACAACATTGCACTTCAGCTCGCAACTCAAGACAAGTTGCAATAAATTGCTGTTAGTTTTGCTTCACCTTAACCCCCGATTGTTTTATTTATTTCTATAAATCCTCAATGTGAACAAAGTTGTGTTTGCTTGTCAATCCTTGACCTATTGGAGTTGGCGAGAAAGGCAACCTGGCTCTTTTCACAACGAGCAACAGCACTAATAATTATTTAGAAGCATTTGTCTAGTACATTGTGCATTGTGTGTGACAAGATCAGGAATCCATAATTATAGAAACTACTATCAAACGAGTGCTAGTGAACAGTGGTTTTTTACCTGATCTTACAACACTTGACTTTAATCATTATTTAAAAATTAGGGATTAATAATTTAATACCGATTTCACTTTTTTCTTTTTCATTCATCCTCAATTTTTATCTAGATTTAATTTGAAAAGAAGTAGATGAATTAAAATGGGGTTATAGTTACACTTTAAGAGTAGTAAAATGTTGTTTTTATTTCTCGTTTACCAACCGCACAATTTAATTTTTACATTGAACAGATCACAGTGTGATGTGTGAGGCTGTTATTTTCACATGACAATCGTGTAGAAATCTGTACATTATATATAGTTACATGTATCTTGATTCCTTACAGATATGCCCATTCATGCATTTATATCTGCCTTTTTAAAAGCAAGGGTAACATATTTCAATTTAATTGTTATTCTAATTAGCAGTTCAATATCTCTGCTTATCTAAATAGATACATTTTTTAGCTTCTAGTTTGCTAGTTGTGTAGGAGTTCGAGCCATCCTGTACTGCTCGAAACGAGCTACAACATTGGCTTACCCAATAATACAAAACACCCTAACCTTTAGAACGTGCAGTACAAAAGCAACAGAGCTACAGTATAATAGGCGGTACAATCAGAATACAGGTCTCAAGCGGTACAGGATTACTGAGGAGTTCCCACTTAATGACTAAACCAGTAATTAGCTTCTTTTTCGTTAGCTTGCGTGCAGGCTACTTTTTCGTAAGTTTGTTGAGTGCTTCTTTGAAAAATGTGCTAAGTTTATTTAAGAGTGCAACTCAGCATAGAATTGTATGTCTCGAAGAAAACACTTTTATAAACCCACTGACAAAAATGTATTCAATGTTTCCATGATTATACACATCAAAATGTATAGGCTAGAAAAAAATATATTGGAGGGGTTCGCAAATGCAAAACACCCAGCATATTTGACTTGTGATTCAATTCCAAGTCTCTCTAAGAAACCAAGAAGGTAATGAGAATTTAGGATGTAATCAGTGTTCTTGTAATCAGGGGGGAGCACTTGGTATACTCAAGTAAATTAAAGGGCTGTGTACAATAAGGGCGTAAGTGACTCCTGGTCACGTTCTAAATTCTCTGTAAGAAAAAGAATTTGAAGGAGAATTTAGAATGTGATCAGGAGGTTTACGCCCTTATTGCACACAGCCTTCATTATTACCCAAATTAAGAGTTCTGAGACAGCTCAGCCCGGGGGGAGGGGGGGGGGGGGGGGGGGGGTACTCCCATATCAAAGGGGATGCTCGTCGGACATTTTCGATTTGACCCCTAAGATGTACTAAAATGGGCGGGCTCAAGCTTATTTTGACTCCTAAAAGGTACCGATAAAAACATGCCAACATTTTAGACTTTCGATGCCTTTTATTGCTATTACTTGATGTTGTATCATCAAGCACATTCTTCCTTGTTGTTTTCAAAAGCGCTGTCATTCTCTAGCATTCGGTGACACCCAACCCTTAAAAGATACCGCTTTACATAGAAATGTCTGTGTTTGATCGTGGATACCCTAAGTGGTACCAAACTCCTGATTTTGATGCCTAAAAGGTATGACGAGCATCCATGTACCCCTCACATAAGGAGTGCCCCCCCCCCCCCCCCCCCCCCCCCCCGGGAGCTCCAGAAGACTTTGTGGCATTCAAATCATATGTCAAAATCTTGCAGTATACTTTATACCAGATAATCTCAAAATTTTAACATACTAAAAACCGGTATTTCAATGTATAAATACTGTATATTAAATTTAGAAACCCTTAGATACCAGTATACCCAACACCCCTGTTCGACCCTCTATTTTAATGCACCCATTTTGGTTTCGCTGTTTGTATATATTTGTACATCAAACATTCAGTTGACTGAAGTATTGAAATGAAAGTGAGAATCTGTGTTTTATTGGTTTCATTAAAAGCCAGATATATAATCAGTAGAATTACTCCTATTGTTATACTAACTACCAGGCTATTTAACGATTCGACTGCGTGCTCAAGGTTTCTATAATTATAACAATAGAGTGTGTGTCGAGGGACTATAAATCCAATAACCTATTTGTGGCATCGAAATATGCCCTGATATTTCGTCCGCGGACAGTATCTGATCCGAGAAGAAGCGAAGCTCGAGGGAAACCGCTCCTAGGATCAGATAATGCCCAAGGACAATATCAGGACATATTTCGACGCCACAATATAGATTATCGTTGTTATCATCCTTCAAATATTTTTTTTGACGCGCGCTTATACGCTCACAGGGGGTGTATTCGCTGATAATTCCCGCTCGCGGAGAGAAAATCTCGGGTCACGTGGCGCATTCAACCAATCACGCGCGAGGGAATACATTTGATGGGTTATAATATACAAATAGAGTGTCAGTCGAGGACGTTATTGTTCATCACAAAATTGTTTTCCGCTCAGCGGGCACTATCGCCTGATATCTTGCATCCGCGGACGACTATCACGTCACGTGATGCTTTTGGCCAGTGAGCGCACAAAAGCATTGTTCTAAGTTTTGATTTTTGTCTGCAGCGCGCACAGTCGAATATGGATCGTTGATCAGATGGCAAGCTTAAGTGGGTTATGCTAAATATTTAACAATTATTCACCGAAGTGGAGGTGAATAGTGGTGGATATTTACCGAGTCGCTTCTCCACCACTATTCACCGATACTGAGGTGAATAATTGTTTTAGTATATACCACACAGGTGAATTATAACCAGCACCGAATAGTTATTGTATTTTCTGTCAATTAGCCAAAAACTCGCGCGAGGTGATCACTGGTTCGCTCGGAGGTGAATACGTAATCATTCACTGTTTGGGTAGCCAATCAGCGGGCGAAAAATGAAATTCACTGGTGTGGTATATCCTAAGTTTTGTTGTAATCTAATCACTTCGTGAACTGAATACAAATCATTTTTAAATACCTAACTTTACAGACAATGAAGTCACAACAATATCAGGAACGGGCATCTCGTTTATTAGCCGATTGAAATAATGCCTATAAATAGTTAAAAAGTTAAGTTTATGAATGGCTTTAGAGATGCCTTCGGTGGCAACTAATTAATCTCTGTTCGTTATACTAGTCCTAATTAACTGACAAAGCACCTAAACCAAAACAGTTCATTGTTCGATGTTACATAGCCATACTAAAATAACTAATATAATTGCATTAAGATGCAGGAATCTGTCTAGAGACAGGAACTCTGAAGATGGGCCTTAGTTTGACTTGTGCCTTGATGATTTACCTTCCTGCTCCAAAATGCTTGTGTTAAAATCACCATAGCTAAAATAATTGAAAGGCCTATTTAGTCGCATAATCATATACTCGACAAAATATCTATTCTGATTGGATGAGAGCAGTGCAATTAAACCCAAAATGTAGAAAATGTAGAAAATGAACACTAGTACTAATATATGAAAAGTCACCACTACTCGAAAATAAAACTGCATGCAGATCTAGATAGATGAATCAGTTTCACATTTATATTATAGTACGACACCCTAAATATTCACAAGAGGATATTTGATTTTAAATAAGCAAAAGGAAAAGTTACATGTATGCTACAAATTAAAGCACCTGTGCTTGGACAGTAAAGTTAGAAATAATATCATCAGTCCATGACTAATACTACTGAAAAGCATTGATTTCTAAAAATGTTGAAAAGTATTGGTTGAAACCCTGCTAAAAAGCTAGAGAATTGTTTTCTAAAATACAAAAAAACTGTTTGAGCAAGTTAAGTTCAGAGACAGTGTTATGTGAAGTTGATTTATTATAATTACTGGGAGCAGTTGAAATAGGACTTTTGCAGGAAACAGTCATGTGCTGGTATAATACTTTGTTAACGAATAAATTGAGCTTGTGATCTCCGTTGCCATGGATGCTGGATGGCAAGCTATCTTTCAAAACGCTGTTTTAGAAATATCGACAATCGATTGGAGGTGGAAAATAGCATTTACAAACAGGTTTTGCTAATATCATGAACCGACTGCCGATCTCATACAACTGCAAATTTCTTGTTGCACTGCTCGCGCAAATGAAAATTGCAGCTACCAACACGAATTTTGTCGAAGAAAACTGATCGAATCGTGAATTAAAAAATATATTGAATTGCACACAGCTTTTTGCGTCGCTATTCTCACGTCCAATACATTACAGTAATAATTAATAAGAAGCAAAATAGGAGGCGAGGAAGTGGGGGGGGGGGATTCACTGTTATGCAGGATTATATCACCTGTTCTCACGAAACAGGAACTATTGCTATCGCACGACTTCATTTCAACCGTAAACGTTTGGATCTCAATAAAAACAGCGTTTGACTAGCTTGCTTTGGTCCTTGGTATTCTTGGAGCTAACCCTGAAAAAATCAAGGTAAAAGAATAAAAGGCCAAAAACAGCGTGTCGCATTGAAGAAAATCAATTTTAAAAAAACATTTTCGGCCAAATAAACAGTTCCTTAAACATAAATAATGATGCGTTCTTATAACTCTCAACCTGAAGTATATTATCTGAATAAACGAAATGTACTGTTTTGCTTTTCCTGTCTGTTACAGCCTAATGAACACCCTTGTCGCATGGTTTTGTGTAAATTACGTTACACTTATTAAATCTCGTGATATATTTGCGCAAATTCCATCATTCAGTGATGTTTTTTGTACGTACTATCATACTGTTATGTGCTTCCATGTGCAGTTTACATAAAGCAGTGATACACCAAACGAAAATGGTAAGAAATTTCAAATATGGGTACTGAAGTTGGAGTAATTTTTTTGGTCCGTAAATTATGTTCCCAAGTTCCCAAACGATATCTGGCGTATGGAAATAAATATGTCAACCAAACTGAGGTATTTTACATTAAACACCCAACAGAATACTAACTTAAGGCTCACGAGAACTCCCTACCACTATAATTTTCAATGAGAACGAAGAAAAACAAGGTCAATTGTAAATTACGTTACGGTAACGTAATCAGTTATGGTGCAAATGGTGCATGAGTTAACTATCTAAATTAGGACGTCTACACGTGACTGTTGTACAATTCATTGCAAGTGAGCAAAGGTCAAGATCCAACACGAGTATTACGTGAGGTTTGGGTAGTATTAGGCCTTTTCTCCTCCACGGCCACGTGCAAACGAGTAAGAGTTCAAGACAATTGCCCTTTTAACGAATATCAGAAGTACGCCAGCTTCTCTCCAAAATTACAGGGTAAGTGTATGCTCTTCTGTGAAATGTATTGGTCCTAAAATAATCCGTGGTTCTTTGAGGCACCGGAGTTCTTAAACTGATATACACTAGACTCGCGTATTAGTCAGTAACGTAATTTGCAGCCACTTGTAACGTAATTTACACAATTGAATGCTAACTCTGAATTTCTAACGAGACCTGAAACAACCATGGGGGCTGATCAAAGCCAGGTCCCGGCTAATCCACAGATCGAATTGGAATTTAGCGTGTTGGTTTTTGCGGAGGGAGGAAAACCGGAGAACCCGGAGAAAAACCCTCGGAGCAAGGGCGAGATACCATAAAACTCAACTCACATATGGCGCCCCTTCCGGGAATCGAACCTGTGCCACAGAGGTGAGAGGCGAAGCGCTTAACCACTGCGCCACCCTAGCTCCCCTCCCTAGATCCCCTACCCACATTTACCCGGCGGTCGCTTTTAAACAGAGCATGACGGGAGTTATCTGTTGTATAACGATTGCTTCTTTGCTATGATCGGTAGACTTTTAAAGGCATTTTAAAGTAAAACAGTGATTTGAATACATTAATAAAAAGGTGTTTTATACTTGAAGGTTTTTCTGACAGACACAAGGTCCACTTCAGTGATCAGCACTCTGTGTCGGGAATAATAATGACGAACATCGAAGCGGTTATTTTTGCTCATCTTTTTTCGATAAACCCCACCTATAAACTCAAGGAAATTGCGCATTCAAATATATTTCAATGTGGCCGGTTTAAGTGTGAATGCTTTTCACTTTCTATTCACCGATTTAAAGCAAAGTTTCAGACTATCATATTGACTATATTTTAGCTGCAATGGAGCCCAATGCAATGCACGATGAAACACTAGCTTAGGGAGCAATAATTTGAATAATTTCTAGTTATTGTGCCCGATCCAGGACTCAGGAGCCAGGATAATAGGGTACCAGGAACTATGAAATTGCATGCAGTTTCTGGAGAGTCCCCAGAGAATATATTGGTAAAAGCTACCCGTCGTGCTACTGCAAAACCTGCCTCAGCAAAGATGAGGGATTCCAGCCCAGCCCAATCTGTGGATGGAAACCACAAATCATCCGTAATAACGTTACAGATGATGTAAGAAAATCATCTAAGCCTTTAGTTAACGTTAACGACTGGGTTTGCGCCGTTTACGAGGGAAATTATGGTACATTGGTCAGGTTGAGGAGGTTGATGATGACGAAAAAGACGTGAATCGGTAACTTTCATGGAAAAGAAAAGGAAAAGGAAAGGGAAAAGCTCGGGTATAGCAGCTTCAAATGACCTGTTAATAAAGAATGATGTTCTTTGGGTGGATATGGGGAATATCCTAAAAACAATTGAGTGTCCACTAGCCGTCGGCAAGACGAAACGCACTTTCCAACTATCAGAGGCAACGATGGGGATGATCAGACAAAGATGTTCAGACTTTAGAATTTAAAATAATGCTACCAAAGCATGCATCATGATAATTAGAATGATTTCAATAAACTTCACTGCATGGAAACAAATTATAATAGTTAGTATATATCTAATAGTCAAAAGAAAACAATGATATCCTCTATAAGTGAGGAATATATGTCACTGATTTATTAAACTACTCTAGTATGTCCTGTCAGCCAGCGTTAATAATTAGTACGTTTCTTGTGTTAGCCGGTATAACCCGTGTAAATTACGTTACCAAGCAAATATATTGTATGTAGGAACAGCTGAAAGAAATTTCAAACGCCTGATATGTATTAGAGTGATCCTGAGTTAGTTTTGCGTTCGCAGTTCAGTTGAATTGATTAAAAGAAAACGAAAACATCACGTGTACATATACGCACTAAGATATAGGTAGACCATTTTTTACATATGCCTAAATAGTACATTTTGTTATATATTTCAATCATTTCCATTAAATAGCCATTAAATGATTATCATATTAATAATAGACATCAACCAAGATGATTTAACAGTTTTTAATAGTAAGGACTTCAAAGAAATAATCGGACAGATAAAACATATACTTGTAAATTACGTTACTGAATTTGTAAATTACGTTACCATCAAAAAAAACCTTCCAAGTTATGTATCAGGACACTTTATTGGAAATAAACATTGAACTATAATATATTGACTCCAAATCTTTAATATTTAAGGATTTTCACAATAGTCTTCAAAAAAAAAGTGAAATAGAAAATACAAGAAGTGTCTTTCAAATTGGAGCAAATGTAAAAGAAGGCGTGTCAGTAAAATTGGATTTTTCCCCCCGAATTTTGTTTTGACGCCTTGAACTAAGAGGAATAAGTTAATAATAATAATAATAAGTCTTTATTAACAAATACTAGCAACAGACGTGCGAGTTTACAAATATGCTAAAAATAGTTTTAAAAAGTATATAAATTCTAATAATTAAATATAATAATAGTAAAGAGAAAAATGTATAGTCTAAAGAAATGATTTAAAATGTTTAGAAATGTTTTGCAGAGCGAGCCTTAACAGAAAAGTAAGATAAGAATATTGCTTGGTGAATTTTCACTATAATACTACAATTTTTATGCTACTTCAGCTATATATTTTCCGATTTCATTGGTAACTAGCTGAGTTAATATATTTGGCTGTAACTTCCAAATCGCTGATCGGATTTGCGGCAAATTTCGGGACAATATAGTTTGAATATTAGGCTTTTTCCTAGATAATACGATGCATGATTGAAACTTCATTTTTTGGATTCTTAAACCCTCAATAGTTCCTGTTTCATGAGAACGAGTGATATATATATATGTATTCCATGGTGTCCTGCATGTTTTCTAGATGATTAAAAACAGTTCTTGCGTCCCACCTTGAATATACTGTTTGTTTACTAAAAACGGGGAGCGAAGCGACTCTGATTAATTCCGCGTAAGATCGAATCTGAAAGGATAAGGTGGCTCCTCGATTTTGGTTTTTCGTCCTGCCATTATAGGCTCTCACTTCTTCTGTCGATTGTGTGGTATCTCTGTGTGGCGCTTGCGGTTGGGTAGTGGCTTGCAGTTGCACTTTCCTCGTCTGCTTTAGGTTCATATTTTCAGCAGCCTCTATTTCTGTATCGTGAAGTTGAATCGAAATGGGTGTACCGCCTGTATTGTGTTTTTCAACTGTTCGATTTGTTTCTTTTGGGCACTTATTTCCCTTCTATGGTTGTTTGAATCTTTTTTGAGTTAATTCGTTAGTTTTGAAACTCCAGCGTCAGTTGCAACGTTCATTTCCTCTCTGATTGATTCTATTTTCCTGTACCAGTCCATTTATAGCTGTTTGAATTCATTATTGTGTCTGACAGTCAACGTCCTTCAATTATATCATGTATTCGTCTAGTTCGGTTGCAAATTTGAATACAAAATTATCGAACTTTTCATTTGTTTTTTTTCTGTGTGTTATCGTGTCTGCCATTTATATTAAGGGTCCAAAAAAAGTCACGTGACCTGTTTCGCATACTTTCGCCTTAATAACTCGTTAGCGAAACACTGTAGTCATATTTTGTAAGCTGCAATTGGTAACAGGCTTTATCCTTAACCACATCCACTCATTATCCTAAACTCGGAGCCGCGTTTTCGATTTACTGATTTCGTGGTCTGTCACGTGACACGTTTTACTGCACACAAACCACTTATGGAGCATCTGAGTTGGTGATCCATAGATCATAGTTACGTAATTAGCAATTTATATAAGCCTTGTATCCATTTGTGACCTCCACTGTAAAATAAACCTGAAGAAGGCTGGTACTGGCCAGCCGAAATATCGTATAAACCTCAACAAGCGTTGTATTTGATCAGCATTGCAGTAGTCCTCGGACACTTTATCATTAGATCCATAGATAGTATTTTTAGTTTTCGGTTTCGATTTCTTTGCCTTGTTAGCACTAGTGGTATCTTCCATTTCTGATCCTTACCATGCAAAGTTAGAGTGAGCTCGGAATCTGAGAACTTTAGTACAAATCCACCTCAACGAACGCCATGTCCGCCATCAAATATCACCGTCAATTCCCTCCCTCCCCCCCCCCCCCCCCCCTCCCCACCCTCTCCCCAGGCACAGTGGTGGGAAAGTGGCCATTCGCCCCGTTCAATGCCCCTGCTATGCCCGGGTGGGGGATTTCAAATGGCATTTGATCGATAGGAAGGGAGGAACTTTTTAAGGCAATTTTCAAAAATAACACCAATAACATACTAAGACTTTGTTTTTATAATTTTGAAACTACTCTTGGGATCCCTGTGGTGGCCAACAAAGCCCCATAATTTACGATCCACTTTTCATCATTTGACCACAGGCAAACCACAATAATGAAGTGAAAACAAGAATGAAACGTATTTACATATTGTTTGTCGTACTCTTTGTGAATATGCCATTTTTTACCCTCCCTCTCCACCTCCGTCCGCAAAGCCGTAATGTACTTGAAAACTGCGTCCAAAGCCCAGGGAGGGATTACGTACATCTACTGGTGTCACAGATGTGTATCTACGCTTGTAACACCAATCTAAAAAGCATTGCACTCAGTGTTGTGAGCTCTGAATCAGATGCTCCACACACAGCTAGTTCATAAGTTACAATGTTGTATGAGGGGCTGAATGGGGGGTACCAATATCAGTTAACAGCTAAATTTTTAGCTATTTATCAGTTATCAGTTAAATTTTGCTGTTATCAGTTAAGTTATATAAAAAGACTATCCTAACCTGATTTGAATACATATTTGCTGGTATGAAATGAATAATAACCACTAATTCAACATCAAACACTATATTTTGTCTATTCAATAGATTTTTCTAGTATAAGATAACTCTGATGTGTCATGTTTAATATTTGACTATTATCAACTGGATCAAATCTGTCGAAAACCATCCGAAAAGCCAATAATAGCATGTGACGTTACGTCATTTTAATAAAAAATATTGAAATATCAGGTAACAGCTATCTCACAAATATCAGCTAACAGCTAAAAAAAGGTAAAATTCTCAGTTAACAGTAATATTTTTGGCCATTTCTCAGTTATCAGTTAACCCCATTCAGCCCCTCTTGTATGTTCGGTAAAATTGAGCTGCAAAACAGATGATCAATTTTCGACTGGGTGTACCCTTCTTTTCGGAGTATTCTTAATACGTATAGGCATTTGTTAGCCTTAATGAGCTTACTTCTGATATGAGAAACAAACCTATAGCGGTCATTCTGAAAGATTTCACCTATAAAATTGGAAGTTCTATAGACCCATTCAGCCCCTCTCTATACATTGTAGAATGCCCGAAATAGGCAGATAAACATTGGCATGTCCTTTCTTACAGAATGCGAGCTCCTTGTATTTACTGGGGTTCACCATGCCATTGAAGTTATTGTCGACCAGTCCAAAAATTTGGTGACCAGATCAATAGAATCCTCGTGATCCTTCCACGTTTTATTTTGTTTTATTCTAGTTTTCACTTCATTATTGTGGTTTGCCTGTGATTTGACAACATTATTAAAGGGATTAGATTTGCGATGCATGGCACCAAATCTCACCAAGTTTGAGAATATAGACCAACCGTCATGCGTTGCGCGCTATGGCCGTCTCTAGACTATGTCTTCCCATCTTTTGAAAATCATTACAGCCCTGTTGGTTTGTGTAATAATTTCAATTTCAATCTGTTTTTGGAACATTTCTTTTGTAGTTTTCCTGTTTCACGAAGCGGAAATAAACAAAACTATTTTTTGCATTGTCTTTTCTTTGCTCACCTTTTCCTAACTGATTTTGCATTGCGTTGCCATGGAAACCATAGTTAATAGAGTGGAATGGTTAGGAAACCCGGCAAACTTCAAAAGGGCTAACAAAGGCGCTGCGATTTAGGTTGGAAGGAGTAAGACAAAAGATTGTGCACGATCATAGTTCATTAGCGTTCCCTGAACGACTGAACTCACACGTTTCTATTGGCTGATTGATTAACATGTTGAATTTCTATTGTGTTTTGTGCACGGTGGTGGTTGAAAAAAGCTAACAAAGACATATAACAAAGAAGGTCCCTGAGTTTCCTAACCATTCCACTCTCTTAACTATGTGGAAACCAAGTAAGAAATGGTTTTACTATTTCCGTTTTCTGGTATTATGATCGGTGACCTTCCTGGCACCTTTTAAAGGCATACTGAGCTCAAATTAACAAAAAAACAGCCAAACCATGGCTGGATTTTGGGTATTATAGCGATTTGCAGTTGACACTGATGACGTCACTTGGTCACGTGATTTAAGCAATAAGCTACTCTTTTAGCATTGCTATCACATACCAAAATAAACTAGAGGGATAGAGATTTTTGTTCACATGTTCAAAGTTAGGGTGCTGGGCCGAGATTTGAGGTGCCGTGCCTGTCGTGCCGTGCCGTGCCACATTTTTTTCGTTTGCACGTGTAATGATTTAAATATATTTTTTAATATATTTTTAATAAAATATGAATAAATTTAAAAAAAAATCGATATACATATTTTGCTCGCAAAGCTTCATGGGAAATACCAGTCCCACTCCCACTCCTCGTACTAGCTGAAGCGAACAAAATGGCGGCGGTCGAAGAAACCGAAGTTACAGCGACTGAGCCGGAAAAGTCCACTGAAGAACTAAAAACTGAGGTCAAAACAGCTGATACGGAAAAAAATGAAACAGGTAAACCCTTAAAGTCAGTAGTTAGTCGAAACCTAAGATCGAGAATTTGGATTAAGCAATAACCACGCAGACAATAAGTGGCGAGCAAAGCGAGAGTCGGTGAGATCGAGAGAGCACGTGTAGAATCAGAAACGGTTCTTGGTGGGTTTTTCGCTTAAAAGAGTGACTTGTCAACGTTAGATAAGCTCTCGGGCTAACCATAGCGAAGCGCTATTTGATATTTCAGCTGAAATTGCACAAATCCACAAGTCTTGATACCCGTAAGAGTCTGTGTGTGTTTTGACTTGGGCCATGCCCATGGCTTGGCCAGTTGGGGAGCACGCTTGATTGATCTTCCGTTTTGGTGACTCTTAGACTCATTTAGCTTCTTACTTAATTGGTAAATTAAGGTTATCTACTGCTTTATAAGTTAGGCTAAGGTGCAGAATACAACGCCACTTTTTTAGATGTTTGACAGCTGCTCTGCGGTTTGCTGAATCATACTTAATTAAGAATGTCTTAAAAGAAGCTAATACCCCACAGTCAACCTAATTAAGTATTCCAAATGCCCTTACTGCAAATGTATATATTTTTCATGAGCGTCTGTATTTTTTTTCAGCATCAGTATTTTTTTTATCAGTATCAGTATTTTTTAGGTGAAATTTTTCGATTTGGTGGTCGTTTGTTTTTACCGATTGAATCGGTAAACGTGAAATCGGAATCTGTATCACTACTGATAATTGGAACAGAATTACCGACCGATATTTGGACGCGTTTCCTTACTGCAAGAGTTAATATTCCAAGTGGCTCCGCGGCTCCACAGTTAACTGGGATACATGTAAGATAACAATAAGAAGGAGAAAACAAATGGCAATAACAATGTTTAAGTTCATTAATGGTATTTCACCTTCTTACATGCAAGAGTTGTTCGTTTCTAGCAACACAGGATATCAATAGACCATTTTCTCAAGTATGCGCACGCAACAGGCTTGGCGGGCCGGTAAATACTTCACGTGGGCAATCACGTAGTGGTTTCCTATAACCCTCCCTATTATTTCAACCATTACTAAATCCAAGCTGCCTACATGAAGTATTTCTTGGCAGGCCGTAAGTTTTGTTAGCTTTTGTTAGACTCGTTCTGATGCGTCAGCCTTTGTTATTCAAATTATCGGCTATTGTTAAAAAAATGAGAGTTATTGTTCAAAAAGCGATTTGGTGAGCCAATATTGCGTGCACATACCTGAGAAAATGGTCTATTACAAAACGTGCAAAATAAACTGGCCCTCCCCAAACCTAGAACTGATTATCGAAAGCAAAGTATCAGTTACACAGGGGCCACTTCAAATATATACTATCATAATGGTAGTCAGACATTTTGTATAATCTATAAGTCTGAGTTGTGAGCCTAATGAAGTTAGAGCCGATTAGGTTTGGCATAGGGCCAAGGGTTAGGATAACATGCCACAAAGCCGATGTTTTTAGGAAAGACCTTCGAAATTGGCATTGTGTTCTGCACTCGCTCCATATACTGTATGTTATCATGTCAAGACTGTATAATACGGAGGAAGGATATTGGGATCTGGATATTGTTATTTGCCTTTTCAAAAGGAGCTAAAAAAATATCTGATACTCCGGTTTAAGTTTGAACTACATAATTTTGTAAATCGACCTTCGGAAACCAGGGCCTTCAATAAATTTTGGAGTAAGCCAGCATGAATGAAAAGTAGGTGTCTAATAATAATATTTTATCAGGAAGCTCTCTCGCAGATGGGGGCGGGGATGGACAGGTTTGGAATTGATAGAGACATTAAGTAGCTGGCAATCATCATCATAGTTGCTGGCTATAGTAATATTGCTTGTAGCCTTTTTCAACATAATAACAGTAATAGTTCATTACTCATGCCTACACATTAGGTTTTTTACAGCATCCCGTCATGCCATATACATTGTAATGGTAAAGTAACCTAAGCTTATTAAATTTTTATTTTGGTAACTCTTGACTTTTGATAAACTCTGAATTTCTAACCTGAAACAGCCATTAGGGGCTGATCAAAGTCAGGTCCCAGCTAAACCACAGATCGAATTGTAATTTAGCATGTTGTTTTTTGTGGAGGGAGAAAAAACCTCTGAGGTTGAGGCAGATGTGGCACCTACGATATTTACATCCTTATCCGAGATGTTAAGGTCTAACCATTTGCAGTTTGAGAATGAGATTGTTAGTACACAATGGCAGCATCTTCTACTCTGAGTGTTGGTCTGGCCAGGGTTTGAAACTGTGACCTCAAGTACAACAGACCAGAGCTTAATCACAGAGTTACTGTATAGTTTTTGTTAATCTTTTTTCCAAGTTCAAAGCAACTTGAACATTTTGTAATGGACAGAAAAACCTTTGTTCCTTTCAGAAGACAGTGAAACCCCACCAGAAACTGCTGAGGTGAGTCCACTGTGAAGTAATTTATTTTGTATTGTGACTAGTCACGTAACTAAACAAGAAAACTTATACAACTGGTAATGCGCCAATGAAATAACGAATAAGAGATGCAGGCCTTATCACTTCCTTCCCCTGCCCCTCTCCCTATCTCCTTACAGTGCTACATTGTACCTATACGTGTACTACCAGTAATTACCATATTTATGTATGGTCAATATTGTCCTTGCTGGTACTTGAACTGGCAATCGTCAGATCTGTTGGTCAGAGCCTTTACCACTGAGTGACTGATGTGAAACACCATACTCATTTACTATATACATGTATGATGGTGCTACTATTATAATAATAATAATAATAGGGGGTTATTTCTCAGATAAAGGGAGGGGTTCATTTGTCTTTGTTCTAAATTGTTTTTTTCAAGAGCGATCAACACCTCCGTTTCTATAGAGCCAGCCAACAGCAAAGCCTGCTTGGCGGCCCCATTTGCTCTAAATTGTTTTTTGTTGATTTATGTCCGCAAAAGTCCTTTGCTCTAAATCGCTCTAAATTGGTTGCGCTTTGATCTAAATTGGATAACGAGGTTACAAATGTCAAACGTACATTGAGCAGAAACTCACCGGATCGCGTTAATGTCACGTTCCGATTGTCGCTTATGCTTTCCACTTTGTTTACCATGTGTACAGGTCCGTTCCATAATTGCCGGCCTGAGAACATCGAAAACTTAAATAAAGCATGCGGGCACGAGAGATTTCTAGCTCAAATGCATCTTTAATAACCAAACTTTGATTTTAAAACTTAATATATGCATTTGTGCCATCGTGCTAACAGGCAAATTTTATCATCGCTATTCAGATTTACTAAAACTGCTAACACAATACACTAGACTCCAAGATGGCTGAATGCGGCTGTTCATTGACGGCACAGGAACATCAAAAACTCATACAAAGCAGGCGGGCACAAGAGAGATTTATAGCTGAAATGCATCTTTAATAACTAAATTTTGATTTGAAAATATATATGAGTTTGTGCCATCGTGGTAACAGGCAAATTTTATCATCGCTATTCGGCCTTACTAAAACTGCTAACACAATTAACTAGACTCCAAGATGGCTGAATGACGCAGTTCACAACGGCACAAGAACATCAAAAACTCATACAAAGCACGCAAGCACAAGAGAGATTTCTAGATGAAATGCATTTTTAATAACCAAACTTTGATTTTAAAACTTATATGCATTTGTGCCATCGTGCTAACAGGCAAAATTTATCAAATGTTTAAATAAATATTTATAACCTAGGTTAAAATTTTATAACGTGATGTACATGTACATTCGATATTTATGATTAAAAAAATGTTTAAGATATGCTTGAGCTCTGGAGATCCATGACACCCCAACCCCCTCCCCCCAAAATAGCCATCCTGAGTAACGTTTCTTCATACATGTAAATCACAGTCAACTGTGTACATGAGAAGCTACAAACTTAGCACTCGGGGGACTGATATTACGTAACTACAAAATCCACCAAACTGTGCTCATGCCAGAAAATAATGTGCCATGGCTCCACCCACAAACATCTGCTACCCCGCCCCCAAACATACATGTAAAGGAATGTGCAAGCATTCCTGAGCATCTCATCTCTTGAAGTTTACTCTAGATCTAGAAGGTAGCTCTAGATCCACTCGGTTTTAACTCTATATAGATATCTTCAACAATATTCTCTTTAAGTCGTTTTCAAGAGCTTTTCCACGTTCATACAGCCTCCCAGACATACTGAATTGTGCTGTTGGAAATGATGCTCTGCTCAAAGCACTCGAGAATGCTAACAAATTCCTTTATGTTTGGGGGCAGGACAGAGCCATGGCATGTTATTTTCTGGCATGACCACAGTTCGGTGGATTTTGTAATAGGTTGGATGACCCATTGTGGAAGAGTACTATACTTAGCTAGGTATTAATAACTAAATAATGTAACAACTATTAACTAGTCAATGTAGGAAAGGATGGAGGGTAGGTGCCATTTGCAATGCAAGTACTAGCAACAGGCAAGCAATGCGCAACTAAGGAGGGAACCATGGCAACCAAGCCACAGGTCAACACCTGTCACACTGATTTCACAGTGGAAAAAGATACTTACCTAGGTATTAGACCTTCCATAGTAGGGGCAGGTGGGTGGGGCAATCTGCCAAGCAAATGCGGAGCAAGCAAGCTAGAACTGAGCACTGAGTGCAAACTCGTCACATTTGACTACCTCGTTGCGCATGCACCAAATGAGCACTGTCCAATAGCTATTTGCAAAGCAATCCCAAAATAACTCACCATGGAGACAAATTCGACACACAAGACAACCCATTAAGCATGCAATTATGAGAACAATATGCTGGCCAATCTCCCAGTTAACTATGATTATTAAATCTCATAAAATAATTTTTGGTTAATTCCTTAATCTCTAAAGGCTCTGAATGGTAATAACCAAACTGAAGAAAAGCAGGAGGGAGAGCAGAAACAAGACGAAGAGCAGAAACAAGACGAAGAGCAGAAACAAGACGAAGAGCATGGAACAGCTGTGGCCAAACACTATAACGAACACCCTGAAGGCACCAAGGACAGTCGTAAGGACAGCAGGATATATTACATGCGGAACTTCAATAACTGGGTCAAGAGTGTTATCATTGGGGATTTCCTGCAGAAGATTAAGAAGTGAGTATTTTGACATTGTGTGTTAATTACCGTTAATAGTTTACTACTTATAAGCTGCACTCACTTATACATTGTAAGCTGCACGCCCAACATTGACAACCTCGCAAACTCAAATTTGAAGTCTGAAAATGTTTTTGAAAAGTCAACTTTTCAGCCAAATCATGATGAGTAAGTGTTTTTCCCATTAACAAGTGTTCCTATTACATTTAGCACCCCCTCCCCCATTGTATTCCAGTAACCACTGCTATTCTAATAAATGCCCAGTTTGGTGGGAATTATATTTTACACACCAAACTGGTTTCATTACTAACAGTTGTTTTCAGGCGATCGATGTACTAGAAGTTAAGGCTTTTCTGTTCTCCTTATATGAAGTCTCTTTTCTTATTAGAAAAAGAAAATAACCACCCTGCCTTCAATAAGTGCCCCTCTCCAGCTCCAAAAACTTAGTTAGCACCTCAGGGGCTAATAATATTACATTTTTATGGTAACAGCAAAAACAAGGCTTGACTTCTGATTGCACCCCTTCCCATGTATTGCCATAATCACTTATTTTTCTTTTCATACAGATACAATTACAGAAACATCCATGTCCTGGATCTCTGTTGTGGTAAGGGTGGGGATCTATTAAAGTGGCAGAGAGGGAGAATCAGGAAACTTGTCTGTGCCGACATTGCTGAGGTGTCGGTCAACCAGTGCAGGGAGCGATACAAGGAGATGAAGCAGAACTCAGAGGATAGAAGATTCCGTGATCCAATGTTTGAGACACAGTTCATTACAGCTGATTGTACTAAAGTAAGGGTGCATTGGGATTATAATTTTATGATGGGTGATTACATGTAGTTCCTGTAAAAACTAGTGTTGATCTACATCAGTGGGGAAGATAAACACTGGACAGGTATGAACAACTAAAGGTTGAGTAAGGTATGCTGACTGCCTAGTGGGAAGCGAGTAGCAGCTGACGGTTTGGGTGCTAGCCCTTCATCAGAGCGAAAAAAAGGATATTGGGATTACTCAGGCATCCCAGACCTCCTATATTTCCTATATATCCTATAATTTGTATAGGATCCTATAAAGGTCCTATATTTCAAGAAATCCTCCTATATTTCCTATAAATAGGATGTATGCTGAGTGATACATTTATATTTTGCACTTTTTAGCATTTTTGTTGTGACTTAACAAAAGCAAAATTCTTTCCTATCAATAAAAAAAAAACAGGTTTGATCAAACACATTAAAAGTTCACATGTTTTAAAAATTGTGTGTTTATTGTTTACTATTTATTGTTTGAAAGCTATTTTAGCTCCTATAAAGTGCCTATATTTTGGGGGGAAATTCTATATTTTCCTATATTTAGAACTTGCACAGCCTATATTTCCTATCAAATTTGTCCAAAAAGTGGCTGGGATGTATGGATTACTTTTAAACTCATAACTGAAAGACTCAGGAGCTGCTACTTGCTTTCCGTGGCGGTTTGCATAACTTAAAGGGGAACTGAACCCTAAATCAAACCAACGGCCACACAAAGATGTATTTGAAAGAAAATAAGTTCTGCTATTGTATTTCTTTGTGTTGTATGTTGGAGATAAGAAAATCTGAAAACCTTCCTCTCAGCCTCGGCTATGTACAGACGGCTCAAGCCTTGTAATATGCCCTTTGCAAGACATGGTCACGTGATCTTTTCAGCTTGTCAATAAAAATATAAATAATGTGGCACTCAAACAACATGGATGCTAGAAATGGAAAGAACAAGACAAAATTAGTTAAACAGCACACATTTTAGGTTCATATCTGTAAAACTGAAGGAATGGCAATTTTCCGAAAACTTAAAATTTAACAGAGTTTATGAGGCTGGCTAGCAAGCCATGTTAGCCATCACTAATTTTCTCTTCCTAGATGCACAACACAGAGAATTAAAATAGCAGATGTATATTTTTTTTCAAATACATCTTTGTATAGTCTTTGGGCTGATTTAGAGTTCAGTTGCCTTTTAATCAACTCTTGGTTGATTTTACCAGTGTTTAAGGTCACACAGTATAACTATCATTGTGAGTGTAAAGTGAAGTAGACCTGCAGTGATACACTGGTGCACTACAATATGCCTTGACACAATACATGTATGTATATAGTTAAACCTTACCTATTAAAATATTGACGTCAGGGAAATGGGAAATAGGAAAGCTGAGACCAAGAGGAGTCTATTGTGTTGCATCTGTTTTCCTAATGAAGCCATTGTCATCCAGGAACTGGCACATTTTTATTTTGTTTTTGTTGTCTGTCCTTTTCGTTGATCCAACATTTATTAAATATTGTAAACTTCCAAAAATAAGCCCCCCCCCCCCCCCCCCAAAAAAAAGCCCCATAGGTATTTGATGCAAAAATCTTTCTCATAATAATCCCCCAATATAAGTGCATGGGCTTATATTACGGTAAGCCGGATAGGCCTTGAACACGTGACAAAATGACTTGTATACACATTCTGTGACTAATGCAACTCCAAAAATTACTGAAGACTGAAGTGTAGTGAAATGAAAATACCATACACAACCACTTCACAGTCATTCTGATTGCAGAGTTTACTCTGTTTTCCCTCTTAGTGCATTCCTCACTCTTGACTTGTATTTTTTGGTTCATAATATATTAAATAGTACTTGCAGGGGAGTTCAATTCCTCCACTTTGAACCCAAAGTACCTCTGTCGCTGCTCATTGTAATCATGTAATCCTTGCGTTATTTGAATGAATTATTCCTTCCTTGAGCAATGGGCCCACAATAAAATTTGTGCCAAGGGTTCTAGGACTCGCTGCATTGCTGTCACCATTAAGATTTTTGGCTGAACTGCAATTGCATTTCCTCCTGGACTGGGGATTATCTGGCTCCAAGTAGCATGAAAACTCCTCTCTCACCTTGTAATTGTGTTGAACTACTTGATGACCGTTATCCTCAAGGTTATTGTTGCAACATGTACAGATCCCATTAGTTGTTTTTTGAAGGGTACGAGGCAATCTAATGAACAAAGTTAGAACTGAGAGAAACTTGGAACACAACTGAAAGAAACTTGAACTTGTTTCAGTGAATTTTGGGATTTTCAATATGTTGCATTAAAGCTTGTGCTGTGTTCTATATTGTATTTTGACAACTGTATCAGGATACTTACCGTATCCCAATACAGTGTACATGTACATTTATTTAGTTTTTATAGACTAAGACAACATTGTAGGTATTAATTAAATGAAAAGTTGTCATCATAGATTGATTGATTTTATAATTTCATTTTTGGGAGGGGGGCGGGTGGGATGGAAGAAAGATAACAAGTGAATGCTTGATGTAGTGTCTTACAACTGAATAATTTTTGCTTAAAGTTGTAATTTTTTAAATATTATTTTCAAAATGATTGCAGGAAAGACTTGCTGAGAAGTATGAAGATCAGGAACTGCAGTTTGACTTGACAAGTTGCCAGTTTTCTTTCCATTACTCATTTGAGAGTTACGAACAAGCTGAAATGATGCTTAAAAATGCTTGCGAGAAGCTCAAACCAGGCGGCTATTTTATAGGAACCACGCCCAGTGGTAATGAACTAGTGTAAGTGAACAACAACAGTCCAATAATATTCATGTTCTCGAAAGGTAACCAAGGCTCGCATGGAGGCTGGAGTTGACACTGCAGTGATGCAAACCCTCTATCTAACTAGATACAAGCCAATATAACTAAGCTGTCTCAACTCCAGCCTCAATGTCACCAAAGGCAGGGGTTTCAATAGAAGGCGGCTACCGTCGATAAACCGCCGGTTACTTTGCTTCTTACCGCCGGCTACTTCACACGATCGTTGTTGTTTTTTTGTTAAGTGTTGAGTAAAGTTTACTACATGTAGGTAAACCACCGCCTCTAACGTCAGGACCGCCGGTTGCCTAAAAACTTATTGAAACCCCTGCATATGCTTGGTTACCTTTCAAAATGGCAGTCAAGAACTACAAATTGTACCATTTAATATTAATTTTGTTGTGATGATAATGAGAAAAAGTGTTGTTTAATAAATATTTTAGATGAAGATACCCTGGAAATGGGATAGACTATGGCTTAAGTCTATACCTTTTTTTCTATTCTAATTTTGCAACAAGTATCTTGGGTACATTTTAATTAACAACTTACAATAAAATACAGTACCTACCAGAACTAACCTCCAATGCATTTGGGTTTGGGTTTGCTTTCAAACAAATGCAGGGTGCACCCAAGGGTTTGCTCAATGTTTGCTGCATTCGCTCAAAGCAAACTCCGTGAACACATCAAACCCTGGACGAACCCAGCGTTCAAAACTTGCGTAGAACAAGGACTAGTGGTCTAAAATATGATCATTTTTGTATATTTTGCTCTAGCTCAAAATGTTTAGAAAAACATGTTACTTTATGAAAATGTCTGGAGTTCTGCTCACAAAAGAAGTTATGCACCCAAGCACATACTGAAACAATAAATAAATAAATAAATGTCAAAACAAAGACTTACCTTTGTAAACTTTCGCCTCTCTTTCAACATGTTTTCCTTCTCATCTTTTGACACCTTAAAGCATCTCTTAGACGATTTAGAGTGGTTTTACTAATAATATTATACACCCTGTGAGCATAGTTATGTACAAGAGTTCCAGTAAAATGAATATTTGAAGGATTATAAACTTAAGGCAATAAACTACTTTGCGGCATTGAAATATAAACAAATGTAAGTTACATGAGAGTGCTTTTTAATAATACAATAAATTATTTATTGTAAACTAAAATGTTCTACTTGCATGTAGCACTAAATAGTAAGTGTTTTAAATCTATTCTTTTAATGCTTGCAAATACAGAAACAGAGTGAAGCAAGCGGAAGATCTTGAATTTGGTAATGAAGTGTATCGGATCAAATTTGAGAACAAGGAGGAGTTCCCCCTGTTTGGGTGCAAGTATGATTTCCATCTAGAGGGCGTCGTTGACTGCCCTGAGTTCATTGTCTACTTTCCTGTTCTGGAAAAGTAAGTATAATTAACAATATTATTGTTGTGACTATTGGTGTATGTAATTACTGAGCCACACAGCAGCTAGGGAAATATCCACTGCTAGTCGCCAACATTGAGGGAAATAAATGTTTTAGTAATGTCTCAGATTAGTTCAAAAGGTATTTACAAGTGAACTCTTTGTGCACGAGACCAAAACAGTGAATAGTGCTGGATAATCCGAGTTCGAGTAGCCAAGCAGAGCATGCGAAAAGCACTAGTCACTTGTATGGTGTATATACTAATGGTGGATAGCAGCCACTTTCTAATCGCTTTACCTCTCACCTCTGTGGCCTAGGTTCGATTCCCAGACGTGGCGCCATATGTGAGTTGAGACTTTAGTTGATTACCGGTATACCACTCATAAAATAACTGAGTAGAAGGTGCTGCCTTTGTAAAACAATCACATCTTCTCAGATAAGGACATTAAATGGTAGATACGATGGGTAACTAGTTATTGTAAAACCTAGTGTTGGTCTGCGTCGCCGGGGAAGATAAACAGTGGTATAATCAACTAAAGTCGTCAGGATTAAGGTATGCTGACTGCCGTGGAGAGCGAGTAGCACCTGACGTTTTTGAGCACTAGCCCTTCACTCTTATACTCTGATGTCAGTTGCTACTCACTTCCTATGGCGGTTAGCATACCTTAATCAACTTTAGCCACTCATTAAATGGTAGGTCTCCCCTCTGCCTCAAGTGTATCAGTCTTTCAAGACTGTTAGGAGCTACTGACATTATCACCATTTTCATTGTTACGTGATTGGTCTTTGAATGCAATGTGCAAGATACAACTTTTTTGAAATTCCTACAGATGTATGTAAACATTGTTCTCAATTTATATTTACAATCATGTTAGAATGGCCAAGAACTACAACATGAAGCTGTTGTTTGTCAAGACGTTCCATGACTTCTTCCAGGAGAAATCAAAGGAGTCGATGAATCTTTTGTACAAGATGCAGGCATTGGAGGTAAGTGTTTGCAAGCATGTTGAGGGGTCCATGATAGGAAGTTAGTCTTTGGCTGGGAAATTGAAATAGCAATCATTCAACTCAGATGTTGACAATATATGTGGGCCGCGTCAGGCAAAAGGGCCCGGACGACATAATATGTAAATGTATTTTGAAATTGTACCATGTTTTTTATACTTGTGGTGCGATTAAAATATGCATCGCGAGCGCCACATTGTGCTACTGACAAGTAGTGTTAATTTCATGAAATTGACCAGTGAAATCGAAGACAAAATTTATGATATTTTGACACGACGGTGTGATCACAAATTTAGCAGGCGCAAATGATTCCTTATCATCAAACGATTGTTTCAAGGTGTAACTTGTACTATTGCTAAAATCATAGTACGAGCTATGGGGAGTAGAATGACTGCAGAAAAGACATTTTTTGGCCAAAAAGTGATCAACTTGTTCATCTTATTTATTTTTTACTCTTTAATGCCAGCAGGTATAAATGAATGTCATACATCAAAATCATCCCCTCTGACAGGATTCCTAATTTTCGTTGTCATATTTGTAATCGGGCCCTTGCATCAAAATCACGTAAATGTCACCCCTGATTTTTTTTGTCAATTTCTTGAAACTGACATTTATTGTTAGGAATGTAAATGTAGCGCTTCTCTTCAAGAATACAATACAATCTTCAACCTGTTATTAGGAACACCTATGTAGGAATTATTTAACTTGAATGTCGTTCGGGCCCTTTTTGCCTGACGCGGCCCATGTATTATTGATGTTTATTGTAGACTTACCCTCCTCGCCGTGAAGGAGATTCACTAGTAACCTCAACGGACGAAGCATATTCACATGCCAAGGACTTCCTAGAGGGTCTCCTGTCTGGCAAGAGTGACTCATCCACCAGCAAATACAGGGATCACAGGGAAAGAAACCAGAAGCACGTGGTACGTATATGAGTGTTCTTCATTTATTTCTAAGAGTATATTACTAGATCATCCTATTAATCTTATATTTCAGCCAATCAGAGCTCAGCTTTACTATGAAATACAGGGCGGTATTTCCTGGTTTTTCTATGAAATACAGTGGTATTTCATGGCTGGTCTCTTGGCCAATCAAAATGCAGGAAATTTCGTGCCCTTTCTTTATCAGCCAATAAGAATTCAAGATTTTGAATACATAATTAGTCTGCAGACATGTCCGCCACTCAAAATTTTTGTTTTCCAGCGAGAAATGTTGCAAAAAAAATTATTTTTATTTATTTATAGGATAAAATGGTTATTTCATGGTTTTCTATGGAATACTGGTGAAAATTTCACTCAAAATTCATATTATTTTATACAAATTTCTCGTGAAATATTTGCTGGTATGCCATAGAAAACCATGAAATAACCAGTAAATATCCTGTTACAAAATCACGAAGCAGAATATATTTGAAAATGAAAGTAAACCCTTGCTACCGATTTGGAAGCTCCATTGGCATAGGAAAGGTCTCCCTCTAGTTTTCGTGATAAATATTTCCGTAAATTTGTTATTTATAGAATAAAATGGTTTTCTATGGAATACTGGCGAAAATTTAACTCAATTCATATTATTATACAAATTTCTCGTGAAATATTTGTCGGTATTCCATAGAAACCATGAAATAACCAGTAAATATCCTGTTACAAAATCACGAAGCGGAATATAATTATTTTAAAATGAAAGGAAACCCTTGCTACCGATTGGAAGCTCTATTGGCATTGGAAAGGTCTCCCTCTAGTGCCCATGAGCCAAACTTTTTTATCATTAAAATCAATTCTCCATCAAGTAAATAGGTGAAAAGTAAAATATTTCTTGATTTGAGAGTTGCTTCTGTGAGTTATAAGGTTTATATTTCGAATATGCTAATAACGTCACATCAAGCGGTGAATATTTAAACTTTCTAGACAGATAAATGACCTTCCTTAAACATATGTTATATGTGAAGCTTACATCAGGGATTTTATCAAATATTTTGTCTAAATCAGAAGTAAGTTTCATTCACAAGGAGTAAGAAATGACAATGAATTCCCTATTTGACGTCATCTCATTATCATATTCGAAATGTAAACATTTATAACTCATAGACGCAACACTGAAATCAAGAACTATTTTACTATTCAATTATTTACTCGATGTAGAATCGATTTTAATGATAAAATATTTGAACTCATATGCACTTTTAAGGCTGTGGTGAAACCAGCTGAGCATTTGATGAAAAACGGCCAACATTGTGATGTTCAGTTGGTGTGTTGTCAGACCATTCAAGAACACCTACATGTTCAGTGCATGTTCAAATTCTAAATTCTCCTTCAATTCCTTTGTTTTCTAAGGGAGAATTTAGAACGTGATCAAGAGTCACTTACGCCCTTTTTGCACACAGCCATTCAATTGCATCATCGAATAACACTGAACAGTATTTGGCAGGTTGGTTGGACTTTGCCCAATCCGATGTGTCGATTTAGCTTGTACATTTGTTGTCCCAGTTCAGGTCACCTGAATTTTCCCTTGAGTAATGTTTTCTAGTTTTTGTTCTGTATCGACCCGAGAGGAAATATATAAATTGGAAAACAAAGTACTGAATCCTTTGGAGAGCTGTCCGTGATCTGAATTGGGGCAACGAGTGCAGAAGCTCGGTTTATTGATTTGATCGAGTACTTTTATATTTATTTGTGTGAATTTGCTGGTCTGGTAATGATATTTTTTATAGCCTATATATGACCTCTCTCTCCCCCCCCCCCCCCCCCCCGAAATTTTATGATGTCAGAAACCCTGGCTAGAAATCATTGGGAGTGTGTAGTGAAAAAAGGTTTCTCTTGGGGTGTTTTCGTGGGGGACTTATACCTTTTTAGGTTGGATATCCTGATGAGTACCACCTACAATGAAAATCAAATGAAATTTGGATTTTCCTGCCTGAACCAGGGGAGTACACAAATTCAATTCAATGGCCCATTCTGAGTTTTATCTTTTCTGTTTTCAGGGGACTCTCTCCAAGGATGAATGGGAAGCTGTTGGTAAGTTCATCACAGCCTGCCAGCAAAGTCCCTCGATTTTTCTTCATCGCTGACTGGTGCTTTTGTTGTTGTAATTGTTTTGGGCAAGAGAAGATTGGGAATGAGTTTAAAGTTGCCAGAGGGGAGTGTAGTGAGGAGGGAAAAAATAAAAATTGTCCCTCTCCCCCTCAGTTGAGAATTGTGTCTTATTCCAAATCTTCACTCGGACAAAAAATTCTAAGAACGACAACAACGGACAGCAACAAAGGAAAATTGAGGGATTGGCTCTCAGTTTAAGTACGTTCACCGTTAACGTTGTTATTTTAAAATAGAAAAGATACAGTCATAAGTGAGAACTTTCAAAGACTTATCCACCTACCCAGAAAAAGGAATGCCCCAGAAAAGTGCTCAAATACTTGGGTAAATGAAGGAAAGACGATTTCGTTATTTGGAAACAGGCATATGGCAGGTTCTTACTTAAAATGATTCTGCACCATTAGTTTTCGAATTTCGTTGGTTCAAGTATAATGTAGAGCTTTTCAAACTTGTTGAATATTTCTCAGTTTTGTGACGGTTACTGCCTCGTAACGCCTCTGGGTGAGCTTAGTGGTAGCCTGCTTGCAGGCGGTGGAGGGTGTTTGTTCGTGCAGCAAACGGATCATCGCCGCCATATTGGCCGAGCGTGATTGAGACCTGGGATCGAATGACAAATAGAGGGGGGAGGGGGGTGGGCGAGAAGAAGCAGATCTGAAAGACCACCTGCACGAAAACCCCTGGTTTCTGAATATCCGCCCACCACGCACATGATTTCCGTTAACTTGTAACTCATTCTTAATTGACCAATAGGAGTCGGCGTGTGACAGCCTGCCAATTTTGATTTGGTTTGATTGAAATGCGTGCAATATTCAAAACAAACTTCGCTCGCTGTCAAATGCAATGCAAAATGTTGGTAAAATTGGTTCTCAGATACGGAAATTTCAATAAAACCAGCTATTTTTGTTCAAAGTTCTCCATGGAAAGGACTGCGACAGTACCACTTTAGCTTGTTGCGTTCACCCCATCAGTCTCTCAAAGAGTTTCATGTTGCAAATCCTCCGAAATACATACATTTAATACAAGCTGCTTCAAAAACCCATCCAGCACCGCAGTCTGGCGAACCAGAAGAGGTGCCATACAAGCGGCTGCTTCCTTTCTTAAAATAATTGAGCTCGCATAAAGATAAATACAGGATCGAAAAAAGTCTAAACTTCAAAGAAAACTCCGATGGAGACAATGTTTTGTCAGAACTCGATATTGAAGAACTCGTGGACGAACAAACTACGAGTGCAAAGTACACAGGTAAATGTTGTGATCGTCTTTCTCTGACAAGTCGAAGTCCATCTTAGTGAATGTTTGCCGAAAGAAATGGACGACCGTTGATTATTTCCTAGTTCAACGGCCGTGAAGTCGATAGCCGGATTGCATCTCTGCAATTTGGTCGACAACAATACTTTTCAGTGGCGAATTTAAATCACGGTTCGTTGTCGAGTTCTCTTTACCGTAAATATCATACTCTTTCCAAAGCCTGTCGAAAGCACAGCCAGAACGGCAAGTTTAAAGTACAGGTCACAATTCACAGGTCAGGTTGTTAAATTCTAAGACAAAATAAAGGCTCTGTATAGCTTCCTCCTGTTCCGTTTTCAAAGTACCGTTACCCAGCCGCGGAGAAAGAAGCGAGCAGCTGTGTTCTCTCTAGAAAACCTCTGGAACCAGGGTTAAGGCGAAGGAGATAACTTTGAAAACGGAGCAGGAGGAAGCTATGTACACAGCCTGATATTTACGGTTTACGAACTTGCGAAAAGAGAACTCGACAACAAACCTCTCGCCGATCGCCGCCTTCGCGGCTCTTTCTCCGTGGCAGTTCTCTCTAGAAAACCTCTGCAACCAGGGTACTTCACCTTAGTCTTCAAAAAAGACAAAGCCTTTTGTATTACTCGCCATATTTTATCAACTGCAAGCTCAGTACACAACACTTATTCTAGTTACGCCGCTTCGCAGGCTACACTTATTCCTTTCAGTTCTTGCTTTCAACACTTGCCGCGATAAGCTTGATTGACACCGTTTCAGCCAAACATATACCCCGTCCGCTGGTGGACGGGATCTAACTTTTGTACTCAGAAACCAGGGGTTTTCGTGCAGGCGGTCTTTCAGATCTGCTTCTTCTCCCCCACCCCCCTCCCCCCTCCATTTGTCATTCGATCCCAGGTCTCAATCACGCTCGGCCAATATGGCGGCGATGATCCGTTTGCTGCGCGAAAAAAACACCCTCCACCGCCTGCAAGCAGGCTAGCTTAGTGGTTGAGCTCCGGTTTGTCGTGCGGGAGGTCGCAGGTTGAAAGCCCGGCCGGACCAACACTCAAGGTTTTAAAATAACTAACTAGAAGGTGCTGTCTTTCATTCTCGAACTGCAAATGGTTAGAGCTTCACGTCTTCTCGGATATGGACGTAAAATCGTAGGTCCTACGTCGGCCTCAAGTTGACCAGTCTCACCAGACTGTCACGAGTTACCGACGTTAAATAAAGTTGCTTTGGTTCGCTTCACTTGCTTTTTCACTTCACTTCACTTCACCTCACTTTATTGCTCACCGTTTCTTGTTTCCCCAGGTCTTTACCTTGTATTCGCATTCGTTAAAGTGGATCCAGAAGCGGAGAAGAAGAAACAGGAAGAAGAAGAGGCCGCGAAAGTTGCCCGTCAGGAGCGAGAGGAAGAAAAGGCTAAAGCCGCAGCAGCAGCAGTAGCAGCAGAGGCTGAAGTTACAGAGACCAAAGTAGAAGACACCAAGGCAGAAGAGCCTAAGGTAGAAGAGACCAAGGCAGAAGAGACTAAGGTAGAAGACACCAAGGCAGAAGAGCCTACGGTAGAAGACACCAAGGCAGAAGAGACCAAGGCAGAAGCAACCAAGGCAGAAGAGGCTTCCGAGGAAACAACCACAGAGAGCACAACAGAGACAAGAAAAAGAAAACACGTGGAGGAGGGCGACGAGAAGGAGGAAGGGTCAGATGAACCTCCAGCTAAAAAACAAGAAGAGCAAGAGGATGAATAAACCTCATCTGAAAAGATACCAAACCACTTCATGTTTCTGGATTTCTCACATGGGCTGTACATTCCCATATATACAAACTCGCTTCGTGTCATAATTTTTTTAAGTGGGTAATATTTGTAGGAGGAAGAAAACTAACATTATTTTAGTCTTAGCAGCTACACAGTTTAGGCCATGTTGAACTTGAAAGTTTTTCTACAACAAAAATACACAAATAACAGACTAGAAAGTAAGAGGAATACGTTGTCAGTGCTCTAATATGTCTTCCAAACTATTTTGATAAATGTTGTTAAGATTAATTGCATTACAAAAGTCTTCTAACTTTTCTGTCCATCGTATTGCTCGAAATGTCTTTCTGTAGCAGTGTTTTCTTCCACTCGAATCTTTACCATCCTTCATTAGAATTGTCTCAGATTTTCTCCAGTGTACCTGGAAAGCAAACTCTGCTAATAGAGCGGTTTTCAATTGACCTATATCATTATGACGTCAAATCAAAACAATCTATTGTTTAAACGCTAAGGATCACGGTCGTGGGAGGGGGACAAAACAGCAACAACACAAAGGAAATCGCTATCAAATGCATTTTGTAGAACGTAGAATAGCGGTAACAGCCACCAAATAAGGTAAATATTGTGGGATAAACATTGATACAGCTGATATCTGGAAACCAGACAATTCGAAGTTAAATTTTTCTCAGCAGAGCAGATTTAGTTCAAAACTCTATTGTTCAAGTCGATTCTGTCCCCCTCATAAACAAGCCGTGACGTCATAATGATATACGGTAATTGAGTGTCGAAAAATAATTTGATTGGCTAGTTATCCATGATTGCGTTTACTTTACTTCGTGATTGGTTGAAGTAAAACCAATCGTGGTTACTTCAGTTCGTGATTGGTTCATTGGTGTTTTTACTTACTTCTGTGATTGGCTCACTGGTTTCGGTTTTACGACACTCAATTGAAAACTGCTCTGAGTGTTACGCCTTTTGTATTTGGTCGCGAGGTATCTTCTTGATAGTTACAGTGTGACTAATGTGAGCGGAGCCACTAAATTAAATACCACGAGAACTAAACACATTGCAAAATGAAAATATAGCTTTCCAACTTATCAATCTAGAATATCGACGCAATTTTCATCATTTAAGAGACGTCAGAACTAATCCACCTTTTACCCGATTGAAGCTCGGGCAAGTGAAACTGTTATTGTCTTATTCTATAAACTACAGTATTTTACAAGGATTTCCAGCACAGAAATCAGCGATTTCCACGTCACGCGCTTACCCTTGCTTCGAATAACAGGATCCAGGTCCAAATATTGTTTATAAACTAAATAACACATGAACGCTTGGAGATATGGGATTTATCTTCTCGTGTCCAACGCGATATCTCATTCGTTCGCTGCGCTCACTCGTGAGATATCGCGTTGAACACTCGAAGTTAAATTCCATATTTCCGCGCGCCGATGTATTATTCACTGACTAGATCAAATAAACATAAGTTACTGAGAATGCTGTATTTTCGTTCTGCAATGTGACTGGTTACAGTAGTCGCATAATAATAGTGCCCAGTGCCCCATCCAACACTTGTACCCGCTCGGTCTCGGACCCTACTAATTGTCAAAGCTTACTTGTTTCGACTTCTGCATTAAAAAATAAACGACTATTGACCTGTAAGGGTTGTGATTGTTATTTTCTCATAGTTGTTTCAACAACCGGCCTGATTGTAGGGTCGTAACGATGTGGAATTTTCAAACATCACGAGTACTATTAATCGTTAATTGAACGTTGCTCACTAATGATTACCGGTTAATAATATAGATGCTAAAACTGAATTACCTAGTTTTTGCATCGAATTAACTGTGTTTGCACTGTACTGCTGTTAGTGATAAACACGTCTATGCTCGGCCAATCAGATTTGTGTATCTATATTAGGTTTTTAAACCGTATCGGAGCAATCTTAATCTGGCGTTCCATTGGATAGCAAGAATCAATAGTGATCTTTATCTGTCATTTGATTGGGAGTCCAGATTAATACACGTGACAAGTCGGTGCTCGTGACGAAATGCGTCGGCTGTTGGCGTAATTAATTTACCATACAACTTGCCACAAAGCTAACTTCGATATTCTCTTTCCAGTGATATGGCACTAGTTTGTTTGATTGAATTTCTAACTATGCTAATGAGAAAATGTAGAGAAGACCACCAAAGAAGGCTTTGTTCCGTAATTCACTCTTTTCACCTGGTGGCCATCTTGGATTCAAAGCGAGGCAATCCTTTGTTTTTGCGAGGCTAACCTGGCAAAAAAAAACAAAGGATTGCCTCCGTTTGAATCCAAGATGGCCACCAGGTGAAAAGAGTGAATTTGCTATTTCTGAGTTAAGGAAGGGTCTGGGACCGAGTGTCAAAACTATCTGATTAGAAAGAAAATTAAATCCATTAAGCCTGGTTTTCACTAGCGACGGAAGCGGAAGCGTTAGGAGCCTTACGTTCTAGTGAAAATCAAGAAACGGAGACGTAAGCGGAAGCGTAAGCTCGACGGAAGCATAAGCGGAAGGAACGGAAGGTTTCCTTCTTCTTACGTCTCCGCTTCTGCTTCCGTCGCTTCCGTTCCAGTGAAAACTAGTCAAACGTAAGCGGAAGCAGATGAACTTAGCCAATCAGAATACTTATTCCCAGGCACTTAGCAATGTAAATATAGCATGCAAGCGAGGTTTTCGCTTCTGAACGAGGCTTATGCTTATGCTTCCGTCGTGTTCATTTTCACTAGAATAATAATGGCAATATTTATATAGCGCCATATCACCACAGTTTCATGGCGCTTCACATATTACTGACATATCCCGTCAGTGAATTATTTCGGACTGCTTTACGGCGCTAATAGCTGCCACGCAGTTTACAATTATTGAGTGTGTGGTTAGTGCAATGGCCAGGCTGCTGTACCGGGTGACAATTCCCTGCTCTTTTTCGAGTAGTACAACAGGTTCTTTCACGTTCCCTTCAAATACTGATTAGAAGTAGAAGGAGACAAGGCCAACGGCTTATAAACGTCCCTGCCCAAGGACGCGGCCGGGATTCGAACCCCCGACCTCCCGCACTCTAGACCGTGCTCTACCAACTGAGCTAACCAGTGAGGCGAACATTAGTTTCTTACGCTTACCCTTCCGTTTCTGCTTCCGTCGCTAGTGAAAACCAGCCTTTAAAAAAAAGATCACTAAAAATTGTAAGTTTTTTGAGTTGAGGAAGATTGGTTTGATCAGTAAAAAGTTGGCGAGATTTCAAACATCGCAAAACTTTGCTTACGAACAGCATCCCCTTCTTGAGGGAGACCGGCGATTTCATCGTTGCCATTTCTCCCCAAGCCAGGGGAAGCTGTTCGCAGGTTACGAGAATGTTTGCCCCTTAAAGGAGCACCGAGCACCCCCTTCAGTTCAGTATAGGGCCGTCGCCCGGGAATTTAACCCTTTCAGGAAGACACTGTGAGATTAAGGCCATCCCATTTTAATGTTAATTTTAATGTTTCGTTTACCATCGCCCAACCGACCCTTTTTTTTCGAAAAGCCAAAAGACCGACCCAGTTTATTTGGAAAAGTAACTGGCTACACCTCTTTTCCGAGCACTACGTTTTTGTTTCCAGTTGCCTTTCTCGAACATATCTCTGCATGCCCGAAATTAGCGTTCGCTAATATAAACTCGCTAAAAATAACACTTCCCCCAACACTCAAATAACTACTAATTTCTTGAGTATATTTAGAGCACAGTATCGCTAAAGGTTAATTTATTCGAGCAGTGAAAATCTAACTCCATATATCAACGTTTCTCAGTAATCTTTGAATTCGTAGCCACAGGGTATCGGAAACCCAAAACCAATTTTAAGCGGTACAAACCTGGAGGATGGTAAGCTTGTAGGGAGGTATCCTGGATGCCAGAGGTTCCACTGCCCTCGCTCCTGCGGGCCTAAACTTTGGCTTAGAGGTAGAGGGCTGAGTAGAACCTCTGCATGCATCCAGGGTAGATGACAACTCCACGGCAATGCTGCCGGAAATTTCACCTTTCCTCAAATCGCTCGCTCAAGAGCTCTCAGTATCTAATTTAATGATAATATAGCGCTGTTATAACAAATGTTTGCATCGTTTCCTACGAGAATGGCCCAGCCGGAAATCCCTATGATCTCGACGAATGGAATTCTAAATATGCGTTTCGGGTCCAATTTCCCTTCTCCACTCCTCTCCGGAGTGAAAAAATACAATTCTAGACTTTTTTATCTTTCGCTAAACTCGCTAAATGGAAAAGTTTTCCCGTAAGAAATACCACACAACACTCAAATAACTACTAATCTTTATTTCTTGAGTAGAGTAAGCGATGTTCGAATACGTAGCCACAGGGAACCCAAACCAACATTTTCAGGTACAAAACTGGAGGGGTGGTAAGCCTGTGGCTTTATGAATGTCTGGCAAATCCGGTGAATTTAAAAGAATTTTTGTAAAAGGCCCTTCTATGTTGAATAAATAGATTAGACGCAAAAGTCACTAAAATGTATCAAAAATAGCACTATTATGTCGGCATTCCCAAACCATAGTATACTAGAATTTATGTTCGGCATAATTTGTCCCAGCGAAGATTGGGAATGAGCCAAAACTTTCAATAAAGGGGGAGGGGAGGGATATTGACTTCTGGTATCACCAGTGTGGGGAAAAACAATGGCAGCCGAATTGTTTCTATTATAAACGCAAAATTAGTTCTCACTCATTAGAAAAAAAATAAGGCTTTCATGTTTTAGACCAACCAGAGTTTAAGGTCTTAGATGGGGTTACGTTTTCTGTTCGACTTTCGAATCCAATGTTTTGTTTTGGCGGGTTTTGATCAGGGTGCGTTTCCAGGCTAAATTATGTAGCGCCTCGAGGAAACATCGTAGATAAATCATTCATATATCATTTCAAAGCTTATAAAATTGGCTACAAGAATACATAAAAAGTTGTGAGTTCTTTGAAAATCTCGAATTTTCCGCCATCCCGTTTCTCCGATCTAGCGAGATGGCTTTCAGAAGCTCCGACAATTAGCAAGCTCTTGGCCAATAGCGCTGCGCGTGAGTGACGTCACGAAAATTAAGACCCCCCGCATGACTCAGACAAATTTACCACTTTTCGCGTTTTTTTTTATTTTTTTATTTAATAGCTTAACTCAGGCTGAGAAACAGACTCTAGGTCCAAACAAGCTCAGCCTGAGACAAATACAAATACACTGACAATACATTACAGATAGAACTATGAATAATGTATTAAGCATGAAATGTAAAATATATGATGCAAAAAAATAATAATAATAATAATAGTGTACATTTGTACATTTGGTCGGCCGGCCAAGTACAAGTAAATAAGCGCAGAAAAAAGTTAGCGGCAACAAATAGTAGATATGTTAGTAGATCGGCATTTAGAACAGATAGTTTTATAGGTTCTAATGCGATCAGGGTCAAAAGTGGAAAGCAAAAGCGCAAGATAGTGAGCTCGTAGCAATGTTTTGAAAGACGAAATTGAACTACAGGACTTAATATTTAAAGGCAGCGAGTTCCATAGAATAACTATGCGATTAAAGAAAGAATCCCTATAAGTAGATGTTTTGCATGGGTTAAGCTTGTAATCTGAACCAGTAGTGCTTCTTGTAGATCTTGATGAAAGCGAGCATGGAGTTACATAACTAGATAGATCAGTATTGTTAAGCTTAAGGCGACACTTAAACAAATATATGAGGTCTAGATATTCTAGCCAGTATGAAAGTGGCAGTAGATTAAGTTTAAGTAGCCTATCTTTATAGGGTAAGTCTACTTTTAACATGAATTTGGTTGCGCGGCGCTGAATACGTTCGAGAAGTTGGATATCTCTAGAGCTTGACTGCGGGGCCCAAACCTGACTACCGTAACACAGAATGGAACGCACTAGCGTAAGATAAAGGGTACGACGCAGCGTTACCCCTAAAGAGTTAGGGGTATATATTACGTCTCAGGAAACCCAAAACCTTATTTGACTTAGCTACCACCGACACTACTTGGTTGTGCCAGCGCAGATCATTTGAAATGATAATACCTAAATCTTTTTGAGAGCTACTCTCTTTTAAGGCATCGTGGTCGATGTTATAGAGACGCACCAGTGGATTGCGTCTTCTAGAGATTTTAAGAACCTCGCATTTACTGGAATTGAAAGCTAAGTCCCATTTGACACTCCAGCTGACCAAACCGTTTAGGTCATACTGGAGAGCTAAATGGTCTTGCTGAGATTTCTGAGAGCGATAACATTTGGTATCGTCAGCGAACATGACTGACCTAGTACTAGCCGAGGTTACACTGGGAAGATCATTTACATATAAAAGGAAAAGTATCGGACCCAGGATGCTGCCCTGTGGGACCCCAGAAACCACAGGCGTCCAGCTGGAACTGGACCCTTCGATGACAACACGTTGCCTGCGATTGCTGAGGTAATCAGCGAACCAATCCCACAGTGCACCAGCTACCCCGTATAACCTCAACTTAGTTAATAGCTTTATGTGATTGATCGAATCAAAAGCCTTAGCGAAATCTAGATATAGAATATCCGTCTCAATATTTTTGTCTAATACTGAAGGCACCTATTTCGTGAAAGACGGTAAGACCTTACTTATGATGGGAAGTAAAGATATAGGTCTATAATTACTAACAAGTTTTTTTGAGTCTTTCTTGAAGATCGGTGTTACATTTGCTTCCTTCCAGTCAGCTGGAAACTTTCCACAGAACAAGGACAGATTGAATAGCCTTGTAAGTGATGGAGCGATCTGAATTGCACATTCCCTGAGCAGACGTGAAGGGATACCGTCTGGGCCAACGGCCTTGGATACGTCTAAGGCGTTAGAACTTACAAGAATTGACTAGCACTTCGGGGGTCTGGTTTCAGACAATCTATTTTTAGACCTCACGCGCAGCGCTATTATTTCTCATCACAGTTCAACTATCTGTCAAGATTTCCCGCCAATGTTGATTTCCGATCAAAGCCAGGCGTCGCATCGAGAAAATGTTTGTTCTTTTTTGTGTGACTTGAAAAATGGTAGCGGAAGAGTCAGCTCCCGGGGGGGTACTCCTGTTTGTGACGTATTATGTATGTGCCGCCCGGGTGGGTCAGGGTTTTGAGGTCAGTTTGGGCAGGTAGGGTCAGGGTTTTGACCTGATTTGGGCAGATCAGGGTCAGGATTTGAGTATAATTTGGGTGCAGTCAGGGTCGGGGTTCAGTATTTTTTAGGCAGTTCATTTTTTTTAGCTACTATGTCAAAAAAAGACCTTCTGTTGCCGCATTTTTATCGCCTGCCCACATGCAAGCACTGAGGTTCCCATACATCGTGACGCCGCTAATTTTATCTATGTACTTCATCTGCTGATTTGTTTACCCAATGCCACGTCCCGACTTGAAATGTTCCGTATTTTGCATGAAATCCCGGTACGCGGTATACCGGCCAGGATATATATCCGACCGTGTTTTGAAAACAATTTAAAGAAGGGGCAATCAGGTTTTTTTTTCCCAAAAGGGGGCAATCAGGGTTTTGGAGCTCGGATTGGGTCAAACTGGGTCAGGGTTTGAGCCTCTTGGCCTCACATACATACCCATTTTTCATGTAAGTACCCCCCCTGGGAGTCAGCTGGTTTCCCAGGCTAGAAAAATGGGAAAGACAAAAAGACCTCGAGGGGCAAAGCCAAGGTGAACACCTATAGAGACGCCTTGAATGCCAGTATAGTTAGTAGAGGAGACAGCGATTTGCAGGCGTCTGAAACAGCACGGCAATAGCGAGATCGGGAGCGTGGTTCAACCGATTCAGGGTCACCGTCAGACTACGTTTCCATCTAAGCTTTCTTGGAAACAAATATTCTCTCGGCTGGCTCTTATCAATTCTTCTTTATGTTCAGATGTGGACCACTCGGCACTCCGTCTGAAAGTGAAAATACGAACGCTTGTCGGGTTTTGCGAGGACTCCTATTTGGCTTTGTAGTCGTATGCATTGTTTGGCCTCGTTTTGCTTTTCTTAAGGGCATCTTGCTTGCTTTTGCAATGTGAAAGTTATCCCTAGTGCCCCTTCTTTAAATGAAAACAAATAGGCCCTGTGAAATAAATTGTTCGCCTAAAAAGGAATTAAAAACAAATTATAAATTGATATTAAAATACTTTTAATGCTTACTAGTATACTTAGTACTGACTGCACCCAAATTAAATTAAAACTCAAATCCTGACCTTGATCTGCCCAAATCAGGTCAAAACCCTGACCCTACCTGCGCAAACTGAGCTCAAAACCTTGACCCACCCCCGCGGCACATACATAATACGTCACATACAGGAGTACCCCATCTTGCTCTACTTTAATTTGCACATGTAAGCTCGCAGCTTAAGAGACTTGTCACGACAAATCTAAACCGAGAATATTGAATGGAACAGAAAATTTCAGTCAAGTCAGAATTTTCGGAAAGAGGTCCACCTCGCGAGGTGGTCCACAATCAGTCCGAAACTTCGAACCGGAAATTTTACCGTTCCATTTCATTTTAGCCTGCGAATACAGCCGGTATTCGCAGGCTAATTTGATTTCTGACCGCTCAGGTTATCCTAGTACCCGAGATAAAACTGACCCTTCACATGTACACACAAGAACGCAGAATAAAATCGGGCCGGTTACAAGGGTTACCCTCCTATCATGTAAATAGAACACAGAATACAATGTTGGTACATGTAGGTTGACTCTACTACTAGAGTATAGGATGACCCTAGTATAGTACAAGGGTTACCCTCCTATCATGTAAACAGAATATAGAATACAATGGTAGTACAAGGGTTACCCTCCTATCATGTAAACAGAATATAGAATACAATGGTAGTACAAGGGTTACCCTCCTATCATGTAAACAGAACATAGAATACAATGGCGGTAGGTTGACCGTACTACTACGATGACCCTAGCTATACTAGTACAAGGGTTACCCTCCTATCATATAAACAGCCCCTCAGTCTGAGATGGGATAGAAAAAATAGAATTCTTAGGCCTCCAGATCAGAGAGAGATGCTTCCAGCTATATGTAGTAGACGACAATACCACTGATGAACTGGCCAACATAGTGCTTGTTCCTGATTAGTGCTATTATTGATTATTATGTGCGTACTGATATAAGTTTAACGGCAAAAGTAATGTATCTATTTTTCCTCCATCTTCTTGTATGTTCTTTTATGACTAAAATGATGAATAAATATGAGATGAGATGAGAAGTATAGAAAATACATTATTAATTAGACTTGTCTACAGCGATATCTGTACTTTTTTAAACTGATCATACTCAAGAGTCAATGACTAATCATAAAGCGAGAAATTTGGTGTAAAACGGATCATCGCGTGGCAACTGAGGGGCGGGGGCGGTAATTTACTTCAGCCGACTCAGATGTTCTGACGCAAAGCGGCTATATTTTAAGAATCGGACAGTTGTATAAAAACAGGGGTGTGCATATGCCATGCTTATTTGTGTACGTACACTATACGTACATAGCCACTATTAGCCAGTGGTAATACGAAATCCAAGAACTACGTCAAAGGTTAAGTAGATTTTTATATTGAATATAATATTACAATATCAGTTTCGGCTGGCCAAACCAATTTCGCAACAAATATTGGGGAAACGAGGTTTCATCATAGGGTTCTAGAGTTTATAGGTCTGTGGTAGCGTGAATTAGATTTATTGTTAGGATTGTCTATCTTACAAAATGTAATAGTTGGCCATGGGTATCTCTTATTAGACATTTTTTGTATACTTTTTTTTCCAATGCAACAAATTTTACTCACGGTCAGACTGGAACGAGCGCAATTACTTCTCTCTAGGGATGGGTAGTGCTATGTTGACATTAGTTATGTATTTGGAGATCGCAGGTGCTCGATAGAGGAAAACGTAAACATTATCAACCTTTTTAGCGCCATAGAGGAAAAGTGATGGCTTCTTGCCGAACATAAACGGTACGTCAGTTTTCTTTAATCCTTAAGGCGACAACAGGACAAGATTTAATCTTTTTGTTTGCGCTAGAAGTCGAACTTGAAGCGAGCCAGTGTCAGTGACTCAGACTGTTTCTCGGTTTGGTTCGTGTTCGTTCAAATTTATACTTCGCCCTCTATTAATACATCGATTGTCGGGTATATATTTTGAAAATTCTAACTTGACACCGAAGAATTAATGCTAGTATTCTTTTTGACAAAGATCTCCGAGAAAAAATTCGAAGGTTGGTGCTTTTCGATCGACTGATTTACATGTACGCGGATACGTCACGTAGTCTGAACTCTAAAGAACATCAAGTCTGAAGTGTCGAGCAATCACAATTCCCCTTCAATCTCGAAGTTTGAGATCATTTTATAGTAGCTGAGGTTTTTCTAGTACATAACAAACGCTTATCTTGTATTTTGCAGGTCGAACCATGTAGCTGTGTCAACAAGGAAAGCGCGAAATGAGTGTATTTCTTCGGCCTTTGTGAACGACTTTAGTTTCCTTATTAACTTCTGGGTGCGATTTCTGGGAACTTTGGAAAGAAAAACAACCAACAACACGATATTCCTCGCAGAATGGACTTACTCTTTTATGTGTAAGTAGAATAACACATACTTATTTAACTCGAACGAAATACAGGGAACTGTGGTGTAATCATTTATTTGTGGCAGTTCAATTTATACATGTTAGTTTGTTACAGAGAAATTATCTTTTTGGGTCATTTTAAAGTGATTGTATTTTGCTTTAATTTAACTCGATCTTTTGGGAATATTTATGGCATGCTGTCCGCCCTCCCTGCATGCATGCACAAAGATAGCAGCGGTCATTTTCAATTTCTACCAGGAAGGTGATGAAAATGAGGTGATCAATACACATATACATGTAATTATTACATGCGTGTTCAGTCAAGAACACGTACAGGAGTACGAACACTTGATCAAATCCCTATCTCTGTCAGTAAAATGAACTCAGAAAATTTAATTTCGGTGATGGGGGAGGGGGGGGGGGGGAGGTGATGAGACTGGTACAAACTGAGACAGCTGTGATACAGCTATGGGTTATACATGTATGTTATTACTCGGGCTGCCTGTGGCAGTACCGAGTCTTAAAATGCAAGCCGTAATTTTTTTGGGTGTCGCAAAATTTATGCGCATGCGTTAAAGGTCAAGTTCACCACCAATCAGATCGCACTGTGCTTGTCACGTAACACTCGCCAGGTTAATTTATTTACAGAATTTAATACAATAAATCAAAATGGTCGACCCGCGAGGGAGAAAGCCTTCCAACAGGCTCAGGATATTTCAACTGGCGCTCTTGTTGACCATAAAAATACATGAACAACCAGGAGCCGTAATACATTCGATCAGCGCTGTTTGGACAGATCCAATGTACATTTAGAAACGTAAGCGAAATACAATATCCAAACACACGTTTCGATATCAACGGGTATCGAATTATAATCAAAGGTTAGATTTCGTCAGGCGCGCTCAGATAAGAAAGCGGTCTTGTACAGCTAAGGCATGTTTTACGACAGAATAACCAGAATCTTTCTACTGGATTGAGAGCTCGAGACATTATACATGTCGGCTAATATGGGGAAAACTGAAACAAAAAATGAACTTTGACGGCAGAAACCCTCAATTGAGCCAAGCGGAATATTTACATGATCCGCTAAGATTTTTACAAATCTTAGTTAAGCAGATGTTTTCAGTGTATGCCAACTGAAATGCGGCAACTACACGAACAAGAAGCATGAACTGCCAGCAAAGAGAGAGGAAAAAGTACTTGAAATGCACAGCGCTAGCTGAAGTAGGGCATATATATAATATCTGAGACGTTAAATTACTCTGTGAAGAGGATCAAAATTCAAGTTTTGTAGCTTGAGACTGTCTTCTGCCGTGACTCGTGAGAGAAATTGGAAAAGATCTAGCTGTTTCATTCAGACACTGGCAAATTTATTGAAAGCTACGGGCTTACTTTATGAGATTATTATTCATTGTGGAATGAAAGGAAACAGGTTAGCTGAAAGTTAAGTTTGAGGTAGGCTTCGACTTTCATTCCGATTCAGTGCATATGTGCATGAAGGTGGGATGCTGTCAACAACACTACCAAAAGATCCAAAACGAAAGATTCAGTTACGTTTAAGTACTGTAAGTAAACTCTTTTGGATTTGAATAAATTTCCTCTCAGTTTGTCTGTTAATGTACTTTTTCTTCTAATTATCGCTTTATTTAACATCTCTGTGATTTAGAGTACTGTGCATACCTCAGAATAAATTATTTGAAAGGTCAACTGAACTCTTGTGTCGATAAGCGCAAATGTTTTTGTAAAACAGTCTGTGAATTTGAGAAGCGGACTTAGAAGAGCTTCCAATTTTTTTCTTGCTATGAAATTTATGTTTCATTTCACATTTATTCATACAGTTTTAGCCGGACATTCCCCCGAGTTTTTGATCTATTTTCAATCAAATTCAAAGTCTGATTATGTCATTGTATTGCATTTATACACTTGAATTTCCAGTATTCTGTTGTTCAAATCCTGTGTTATCATAGTCATGTCATAAAAGCGATTAATAGACCAGTCTGTTTTTATGACGTTCTCACTGGCGAATTAAAGCACGACTTGTTACTAAGAGGATTTCAAATGAAAGTGTATTTCATCTTCAATCTCATGTGGCCCGAGTGAAAGCCCAGATGGGCTCTTGTTTATCAAGGTCTTGAAATGTACATGTACTGAATGAGGCCGCAGACCAAGGTCAGTACATTCAAGACAGAGGGCATAGTTTTTCTCTATACGAACCGACCCTAAGCCAGTAATAGGCAATGCCAGAAAATATCTGTATCCCCCACGTGGTCAGCATTTTGAAATTCCAAAGGGTAAGGGGGTTTTCATGTTTGGAATACTGTCAATAAACCATTATTATTATTATTATTATTATTATTATTATTTGTACTTACAGTATACAAGTCCTTTACATAACCCTCCCCAGACAATAAGTATAAAATATTTTGACCCTTCCCTCTTTGCCCCCTTTCCCCCTATAACCAACCCTTTTTCAGTTGCCCATTTTTATTATGACCCTCCATTGTTTAGGGTTAAAAAATATGACCTTCCCCCTGCCTGCTAATTTCTGACCAGTCCCTTAATACTTATTTCAACTCTCCAAACAAACATACAGTCATGTATACAGCCCAAGTTAAGGCTGCTCGCAGCCTCACACAGCCTCTTGTTTTCCATCAAAATCATTGAGTTTCACTTGAAAAACTCTTTGAATGCACCTTTTAAAGATTTATCTAGTTAAAAAAAGAAACAGACACAATTAGTAACATGGATTTTTATGCCTTCCAGAAAACATGCTGGGTCATTCTGTCATAAAATTCTAATTTTTTTACTCCAGAACAATACACCCCATCAATGTGAAATTTTCTGTGTAGACTTTTACATGTACATGTATTATCTTGATGTCTAGAGTATTTTCAAAGAGCAGCTTCGTAGGACTTATACATGTAGTTTAAATTTTAGGTTTTTGATGATGTCACGTGAAAATGAAGGATATCAATATGAATGTGAAATGAAGTCATTCTGACTATAACTGTCAAAGCAGTCAAAATTATGGTGTGGCCAAGAAAAGTCTTTACCATTCATCGTGTCCCAGCACTCTCTCAACCAAATCAGCTATTTCTCAAGGGTTGAGACAAACATTTGACACAGTTGGACTCTTGCCGTCGTATTCATCATCGAAATTAGGAAGACTACAAATTATGTCGCTGCTTGTGTCTGGCATATGTATCTTCCTGATCATCTTCCTATACCGTCTTTGTCGCAGTTAACACTGACATGATTTTTGGATGGTTACTTGCCTTTTTTGTGCTTTTGTGCAAAGCATTGTGGGCCAGTTTAATGGTAATAATATATCAAACTTCTCTACTTTATGAATATGCAAAAACATTGATATGTCAAAATTTGATAGTAGGGGCACTTAGCATTCATATTTTTTCCTAGTGAACTTTTATTTTATCATGGATAGTACTTATATGTACATGTAGTCACAAACTTGTATGGAAGTGGTACATTTGTCAGTCTAGAGCATGCACACTTTGTTCTAAAATGGTGTGGATTGGTGCAGGCATAAGCAGCGCTAAAATTGAAAACCTTTCACTCAAATGACAGGCATTTTCTTGCTGTTTTTCTCATTTCCTAAGCTTTCATTATCATGTATATGTGGCAGCAATACAAAGTTTTCAATGCTAGGGTACATTTACGTCAGAATCTTGGGAAAAACTTTAGTTTGCAAAATCTAAAACTTGTTTGAAGCGGCACAAGCCATGAGCGGTCCGATTTGCAAGTTCTGTACTGGGAAAAAACGGGACCACTGCATGCATGATCATCCAATCAGATTGCATGATTTTGATGGGTACCGGACCGGGAAAAAATTATCATGGGTATGATGAGACAAACTAATATAGGAGCCAGGATCCGAGCCAGGATCCGAGCCAGGATCCGAGCCAGGATCCGAGCCAGGATCCGAGCCAGGATCCGAGCCAGGATCCGAGCCAGGATCCGAGCCAGGATCCGAGCCAGGATCCGAGCCAGGATCCGAGCCAGGATCCGAGCCAGGATCCGAGCCAGGATCCGAGCCAGGATCCGAGCCAGGATCCGAGCCAGGATCCGAGCTCTGGCACCACTGGTATACAGGGTATGAACTTATTCACAACTCTGTCTCGAACAAATGATATGATAGCTGGAATCACCTTGAGTTCTAAATCGTTTGTTGACAAATGAAGTCAACCAATCAGCTCCCTTTTTGACATTGCCATCGTTTATACGTCAACTGTAGGGTGCAAGGCCGCTATTCTAGAAACAACCGGATGAGTAGTTGTTGCTGGATAAATCGTTCAGTCTTCATAGTTTTCTTTTTCATTCTGTGCACTTGATTCTCTTAGATCCTACAGATTGTCACGTCAAGTGTTATAATGCCCTAAAATTCGTGAGAGCATTTTCGATCAATGTTTCTCTGGGATCGACAGACGACAGCCACGGGAAATCCAGTCAAAATTTAATTTTCCGCAAAGGGAAACCTCGGAAACACTTTACTAATGTACCTAATATGTAGGAGCTATCGATCTGTAGTGATTTTGCGGGATGAAATTCAACATGTCTCAAGTTTCTTTTTTTTTTATAGTCGGGTCGTGTTATTCCCTTGTTTCAGTGTTTGCTCAAAAGAAATGCAGCTTTGAGGAGATTACTCATTCCAAAAAACTGAATTAAAAGCAGGCATAAGAGCAAGAGGTCGTTTGGTGAATAATAAAGGGAGGCTAATTAAATTGTAAACATCTATAATTCACTGAGTGGTCTGAGTGACTTCATGAAGACAGAGATTTTTATGCGGAATGGCGGAAACTGCGTGTAGCTTCTAGCGGTTTCTGCTGTCAATGTTTGTCTTTTCGTCGCGTTCGTTTCTCCTAAACTATTACTCCTAATTTTTTTCTTTTGCATGTTTGGGATCTGTGTTCTGTTGTGCGCGAAAATGAGAATATTTTGTAAAGGATTTCATTAAAAAAAAGTAGGAAAACTGAATGGTATCGATGTGTGCAATATCAAAATCATTTCGAAAAATTAGAAATACTAACTGATACTTACGTTTGCAATAGCAAAATGTCAAAGTTTCAAATTTGAGCGTATTTACGCAAAGGTTCTAGCGGTTTCTTATACTGTTCGGTCTATCGGCTCTCGCGCAATGGATAATCACTTTTAGAGCTTATTCTGTATGAGAATTGTTCACAGACTGTCTTTTGTCAATTGCTGGGGTTATTTATATTCTAGAATATTTCGTTCAGTTTTCAGAGCATGGTTGCAGCTGCCTGTTCAGCCTCGTTTCCGTGCCGTCAATGTTTGTCGCCTTGGTGTCTCCTAAACTATTTGTCCAAATGCCGCCAATATTTTTCTTTCGCATGATCAGGATCTGTGTTACGTTGTGTGCGAAAATGAGAATATTTGGTAAAGGATTTCATTTTGAAAAAGTAGGAAATCAAAATATGAAAGTTTCAAATTTTAGCGTATCAATTTATGCAAACCGTAGATGTTTCTAGCACTTAGTAAACTGTTCAATCAATCGGCTGTCATTCAGTGTATAATCACTTTTAATAGAGCTTGAAACGTATGAGTATTGTTCACAAGGCTATCCTAACTCTCAGTTCTAGCATATAATCCTGGCTCGGATCCTGACTCGGATCCTGGCTCGGATCCTGGCTCGGATCCTGGCTCGGATCCTGGCTTGGATCCTGGCTCGGATCCTGGCTCGGATCCTGGCTCGGATCCTGGCTCGGATCCTGGCTCGGCATTTAGGTAGACTCGGGTATGATGCGTTACTACTGTTTACATGAGACTGGTATGAAAATACCAAAGAGTTGCATGAGATTGCATGCAGGGACGAAAATCCATTCAAGACCTTTAGCTTAGAAAGTCTCGGACCTGAGACTCAAGTCAGTTCAGGATTGCATGGGGAAAATCTTGTACCGGTCTGACTCCAGACCAGTCTGATTTGGTTTTAATGGGAAAATTTTGTAAAGAAGAATTAGAATTCTAAAACATATGCAGGAGCTATATAATCTTTATTATGTGTGCAATATTTTGACCTTTAAAATGTAACACATCTAAGTTCAAATCTCATGCAGAAATGATTATTATTAGACGATTTTGTCTGACATTAGACCAGTTTGATTCGGTCTACGTGGGGAAAATCTTGAACTGGTCTGACTCAGACAGGTTCAAGATTTTCCCCACGTAGACCAAATCAAACTTGCCTGATGTCAGACATGAGACCAGAATGAACTCAGACTGGTAAAAGTTCAGTTTGGGCTCCATGTAAACCCTTGTAAGAACGAGTCTTCCTTTGCATGAGACCTGGACACTCAGACCGGTCTGATTCATTCCAAGTGATGTGTTGGTCCAGTCTCTGAGCGTCCAGGTCTCATGTAAAGGGAGATTTGTTCTAGCAAAGGGGTTTATATGGATCCCAAACTGAACTTTTACCAGTCTGAGTTCATTCTGGTCTCATGTAATCACCCCCTTATACACTAGAAGATGTCTTATAGATCTTGTGTTATTTTATAATTTTGGGCTAAAGTGTAATATTATATTATTGTGAAGCAAGTTTCAAGTTTGTTTTATTTGACTCAATGTATCATATTGACTACAAGGTATTACAAATAGAAAGAAAAAAGGAGAAATAGTTACAATTTATAATACAATATTTGAGAGACTGAACTAACTAAAGATAATATACAAAGAGTACAGGACATCCTAATAGCCTAGAACTAATCGAGCGGATGCCTACAAATTATAATACCATAAACACCGGCTGATAAGCCACACTCGCAGATAAGCCACACCCCGAGTTTATAAGCTCAAATTTTGGAAACAAAGTTTTGAAAGAAATACAAGATTTAAGAAATCTGCATCACCTTCCTTGCCCCGTCGAACTTTCAATGAGATTACTCCATAGTTTTACCCATAATTTTAAATCTGAAAGTGTTTAAACTTCATGTCTACTTGCCTACACATATACAATAGAACTTTCCATAGCATTTGCTTGACAGTATTTTTCATCCAAGGTTGATTGTTAGCTAAATGTAGTCCTGAATTTCACATCAACAAAAACATGCTCGCTCATGTTCATCAAAGCTTAGTAACCACACATTTTATTGGAAGAGAGGAAACTGGATACTAGAATACTGCCATGTGTGCACAGAACAAAATCAAAACTTGGAGCGCAGTGAGAAGTTTGCCTTTTCATCTGCCATACGTAGTTATTACATCTACAAGGACATCTGGAAGTCATCGATCGGGGAGAAACTTATTGCTTATAGAGAGATGGAAAATCGGTTTGACAAATTTACTGTTAAAGTACTAAACAGTGGCAAAACAGTTGGTCATCTACCAGGTGAGTACTCCAGAATAACGTGGTATTTTCTCGCTCGCGGAGGAACTATAACAGTACTGTTGAAGTCACTGGGAAATGCTGACACTGCAAAAAGCTTTGCGGTAGAATGGAGATTCCGTGTCTGGTGACATTTAGTTGTTCAAGAAAAGTGATTGTTGACTGCTAAAATATATTTTAATGAAGAAAATTTAACGGAAGGATCCGGAACAAGTAACAAACAAGAAACAGACAACACGAACGGCTCTTTTAGGAGCCACCGAACCGAAGACTGACAAATGTCACCAAGCTTGCGAAAGTGATTATTAGTGCTTCCTTTCTTTTTGTTTTGTGTAGTTTTAATCAGTCTGACTTTGTTTTTTTAAAACGTTAATTTATGGAAATCTATTGAACTTTTATAGATGTTCTCACAGATAAGCCGCATCCCCGATTTGCAACAAAGATTTTGGGTAAAAAGGTGTGGCTTATCTGCCAATGTTTACGGTATATATGAATGAATTAAATTACGTAAATATAAAAGTACATTTCTTCTATTAAAGTAAAGAAATAACAATATGAAGTAAATATTAGAAGCTATAAGTTAGAAGTTAGAACTAGTATACACTTAAAATATTACTGTGAGTAATCTTTTAATGTATATGATTATTAGATGTTTGTGAAAAGAGGAAAGAGAAGGGAGTGTTTGAGCTTGTTTTGGTTAAGAATTCCAGAGAGTTGCACCAGTAAATTTAATAGAACATATTCCATACTGAGTAGTTTTGACTTAATTGGTTTATGTACATGTAAATATGATTATCCTGAGCAAGATAATAAAATCTTAATTCTTTATTCACAATATACAGGTTTTCCAGAATTAAAAGAAAAGTTACTGGAAACATTATAATTATGTATGTTACCTAGTGAGTAGAGTTTTCTCTAAATCCCTCTTGTAAAATGTAAGGGAAGAGGAACCTCTGCTGGTGGCCCGCAATATTTTTCTTTTGAGCATATACAGTACCGCCAAGAAACATATGTACATTTATCGCGATTTGCTCGCGAGCAGATCGCGATCACTAAGTGCGATCTGCTCGCGATCTGCTCGCACCATGCTCGCGATCTGCTCGCACCTTGCTCGCGATCTGCTCGCACCCTGCTCGCGATCTGCTCGCACCCTGCTCGCGATCTGCTCGCATCGTGCTCGCAATATGCTCGCGATCACATCGCAAAATGATCGCGATCAACTGGTGATTGCGGTCACAGAATCGATTCTCAACAGAAAAACTTAATGTATCTGACTGCAATTTCTGACCGTTTAGCAAAATGTTTACTTCGAAGCAGTTGGATTCGTTTGTTGACGGCGGTGTTGAGTAAGAAAGACAACGCATCGAGTGTGAACGAGAATAAAATATTTTGGTCAAAGATTGTTCTTAAAGAATGTTTACTTCGAAGCAGTTTGCTTCGTTTGTTAATAAGAACGCGAACGGCGGTATTGAGTAAGAAAGACAACTCATCTAGTGTGAACAAGAATAAATGTTTAGTCGTAGATTGTTAGCGGGCCGCCGCCTGTCTTAAAGAATATTTACTTCGAAGCAGTTGGCTTCGTTTGTTAATAAGAACGCGAACGGCGGTGTTGAGTATTAAAAAAAGACGACTCATCGAGTGTGAACGAGAATAAAAGTTTATTCGAAGATTGTTAGCGGGCCGCCTGTCTTAAAGAATGTTTACTTCGAAGCAGTTTGCTTCGTTTGTTAATAAGAACGCGTACGGCGGTGTTGAGCAAGAAAGACATTACTCATGTTGAACGGAATATGCTAATTTTCCACCAGTTGTTGTCAATGTAGTAACGGAAGCTAAAATAATTCAAGTATAGATGTTTTTGCGCGTCTTTCATTAGAAACGTGGCTTCAAAACTCACTTCAAATCTCACTTACTTCAAAACTTCACGTTCCCATTTTGACAGGCCTGTCAAAAATCGAGACTAACACGCCTGACTGATTGCACGTGGGAATTCAGACTCCGAGAAGTTGAGATTTTAATTCGAAAACATGCCTTAGCACTGCAAACATTTGCAATGATTTTAACCGAAACCTCCAACAACACAAAGATTGAAATTACAGAAGCAAAAGTTTATTTGGTGTTTTGCTTTGCGCTTTAAGCGGGCCCCGCACCGCTGTTCGGGGAACTAATTAATATAAGCGAGCGGCCGTTGTTTTGTGATTATTTTGTTTCGCTAGTTCAGGATTACATATTTTATGCTAGTTCTAGATTATTTGGTATAGATTTTCAGTAAGGTTATCAGAAGAATTGCAAGGACGCATTACAAGCAAGCTGTAAAGCAGGATGGATAGAAGTGCCTTCCCCGACAAACAAACTGCACTGTTGAATAAAAGAACACAACTCTTCCAAGTGTGAAATGATCGAGAATACACTTGTTCCGAATTCTGGACGTATGTCTCGACAACTGTCTCAAGAAGTTTTAATTTTCGGAAGCGCTCGTGTCTTAGTCAACCGTAATAGAGTCGTAATACACGAACAGTGGTAGGACTCAATAAAGAACAAAACTCAAGCGCCTAAAGATTGGGCTTGATACATTTGTAAGACGTGAAATAAGCGATATTCCATTGGCATTGCTGTATAAAGTGAAATTTCACTTTTACAAATGTAGACCTTAACGGAGACGTGAATGACAGGCACTATATGAAGCTGTATTCTCACAAGATCATATACAAAGTTATGGTTAGGGGCCGTCGACATATTCGAAATTCCCCGCTTAACGCACAACGGACGTTTAGGGGGGGGGGGGGGGTAAGGGCATGGACGTTAGTGTGGGGCATTTAGAACAAACACTTTTTCATCAATAGAAGTACACTTTTTAATCAAACGTTTCCAGTCGGCAGGATCTACATTACTCGCCAATCTCCATGCTCCTTTCACCGTAAGGAATCGCTGGTGTTTATCAACCAACACGTGAGCAAACCATTTCTTACATGATGCTTCACACCAGAATTCGTGAACACGGTTTTAACTAATTTGTTTTATTTTTAATTAAAATGCAGACATGTGATTGACGTTTTTGTCTAATTTGTTTGACTTTAATTAAAATTTAGAAATATGATTGACGTTTATGTCAATCAAAAGTCATGATCCTGTTTCTTTTGTTTTTCTGACAAATGAAGGAAAAAGCCAGAATATGGCTTTTTAGCAAGAATTATGTCAGGCCCTCTTTCCCTTCCTTCCTTAGAGGGGAGGGGTGATGAAAAGGAAGGAAGAGAGGGACTGATACTCAGGTTATACTCAAAGGCATGGGCTCCCTGTGTTTTAGGCGCGGAAGCCTGGGTATGAGGACGAATAAACAACATGGCTCCCGGTTTGTAATGTTTTCCCTGGCTAGTTCGAGCGCAATTTCCGTTGAATTTCCCGGAAATTCCAACAACGTCTTTCGATTAGAAGTATCATGAAATACCTCAAACCTCCAGGTAAGTGAAACTCAGTTTTATAGTCGTGTCCGAATGAGTATTTTTGTCAATATCCGAAATGAGCTCGTACGGGAATTCAAGGTACTGACTGACTGTACAGTTGCAGCTATTAAAGCTTTAAGCTTGTTTTATACTTTGTTTATAAGTGAACTCCCGTGTATTTCATTACTGTTTTTTCTGACCTAAAAAAAAAGAATAAAACAATGGGTGGACGTTAAGGGGGAGGGGGGGGGGGGGGGGGTCTGACCTTAACGTCCGTTGTGCGTTAAGCGGGGAATTTCGAATATGTCGACGGCCCCTTAAGCAACGTGGAATAAGAATTGCTTCGTTTTCTGCTCAACTTACCATGTTTCATACACTTCTTATTCTTACACATGTAAAGGTAGAAAGAAAAATATTTTACCGCGACTTTTGCTTGCGGACGTTTGCTCGCGATCAGCTTGTGATCGCAAGCAAATCGCGAGCAAGGTGCGAGCGGATCGCGGGCAAGGTGCGAGCAGATCGCGGGCAAGGTGCGAGCAGATCGCGAGCAAGGTGCGAGCAGATCGCGAGCGAAGTGCGAGCAGATCGCACTTCGTGATCGCGATCTGCTCGCGATCTGCTCGCGATCAAATGTACATATGTTTCTTGGCGGTACTGTACATTAAGTATAATATTAAGCACATACTGACTGTCATACATACTTTATTGACTCATTCCCAAGGGGCTCTTCAGAGACAATTTAACATAATTGAAAAATATATAAATAAACAATAATTACAAACATGCATTTAGAATTGTGAATATGTACAATGTAGCATGAGTGAATATGTACAATGTAGCTTGAGTTTTGGGTCTAAAGAGTTCCATAAGGAGACAGTTCTATAATAAATTGTTCTCTGACCACTAACAGTTCTAAAAGTGGTATGTTCAGCTTTTGCGAGTTCCTAGTGGTGCACTTTGCAACATCAGAGTGTTTAATAAACTGTGCAGCTAGGTAGTCTGGGGCACATTCCATCATGCACTTGAAGGACATGATGGCATTACAGTAGTTAGATTTGTCATCTCACTGAGAGCCAACACAATTGCTTCAGGATGGGGGTTATGTGGTCGAATTTCCTAAGCCCCGCTGACATTATACAGCAGGCAAAACTCTGCACTGCTTGAAGTTTATCCAAATTAGCCTTGGAAGTGTTACTCCAGACTAATGCATTAGTAATAATTATTATTAACTACGCTGATTAAAAGCATGCATGTGTGTAAATTTGTAAATATGTACATTGTATAGAACATAATCACAGCTACAGAACTAATATAGATTTATTTGTAGCTGACAATTAATTTTCGCTTGAGTGTTGAAAAGTAATTAGGTGAGTGCTTTCCAGTTTGATTGGTTGGTTAATCATGACGAAAAGTAATTGCAATCATGGATGGTTCAAGTAAAACCAATCATGCTTTACTTCAGTTCATGATTGGCTCACATGCTCCAGTGATTGGCTCCAGTTTGGGTTAATTGTGACACTTACTGTAATAGAAAAATGTTCTGACTAGTGACCATTATATTGCAATTCGCTAAAACAAGGTTCCCAAGAGTTTAGAGTCATACACTAACATTTTAATGGACCGTTTAGATGACTTTGATGGACACTGATAAAGACATGTTGACAAGTATAGTTATAGCTTAAAACTTTTGTCACACTTGGTCAATGGCCTTAAAGGGGCTGTGTCACGGTAAGACTTTACATTCGTTTTTCCGGGCCGGAAAGAGCTATTTCCACCGATTTTGATATGAACTAACGAACCTCTTGGCCATGTGGGATGCTTAAAATCAAAGCAAATATGCAAAAATGACTAACAAACAGTGTATATACATGTAACCGTCTCCAGGGAAAATATTGAAACTACTTTCAATCAAGCATTGAGGGAGGGAAGTTTAACTGTTTGTATCCAATTAAAAGCCACTAAACAAGCGATTACTTGATACATGCGCAGTACCATGACATAGCCCCTTTAAGTTTGGAAATCACCACAATATATGGCAAAAGGCGATTAAGGATTTTATTATCAACAGGAATAAATTTCTTTTGCAATTTCATTTGCTTGGAAGGGTATAGCTACGTTACATTTGCCTGAAAGAGCAAAAAAAATTCCCCAAAGGGTGATGGCCTAGCTTCCACAGTTCCAAGCGATTGCCTTTACCATCTCCTTTATTATTTGCCACTGGCGCTTTTCAGTTCGACAACAGTGATGTTTTAAAGAGACAGTGGGATTTGTTTTTAAATTCTTAAGGCAAACATTTTGCCACCATTTGGTGACAACTTTTCATTGTTATCAATAATAGAGGTCATTGTGTTTCACTGGCTCCTAGGTCAGCAATTAGTGAAAGACAGATAAATTGTATTTGCTGATATCTGTTGTCTGGCAAATATACATTCCACCAATCACATGGGAGAGAAATTATTTGATGGGTTATAATAATTGAAGGGGTCCGTGCAAGAACAACGTACTAAGTGACTTTTGATCATGTTCTAAATTCTCTCTTAGAAAACAAAGAATATCAAGAAGAATTTGGAATTTGATCAGAAGTCACTTACGTTGTTCTTGCACGGACCCCTTCAATTATTAACAATTAGACTGCAAGCTCAAGGTTTCTATCAGCAGACAGTTGGTAAGGGGCGCAGACCTGGGTCAACTATCAAAGTTTATAGGAACCAATAGCAAGAAGTCTAGTTGTTTTAGAATGACCAAGCCACCATTCTATCAACTTAGTGATCAAGAAAACTTTGGGAAACAAAAGTTACTCAAATGTTTTTTTCTAAGTGATTTTGGTCTGCATCTGCAGCATGCAGAGTCTACTATCAATCGACTATCAGACAGTAAGTTTGCCAGTAGACGGCAGCTGGGTTATGCTAAGGCCTGATGGTTTGCTTTCGCAGACAAACAATCCATTCAGAATTGGGGGAAAAAAGTGGTGAACTATGTATAATACCCAGTAGGGTGCTGGAAAGAAAGGTTGGTGAGTAGTTTAATATATTGCAAAATATGCATATTATGGATTGTTAATGATAGCTGTTTGTCTTCATAGGATACTCATTGTAGTGATAGTGCTCAAGGTTGTGTTCTGGATATTCTACTTTTATGCAAGAAATAGGAGACGGCAACAGCTCATGCAGCTAAGAAATGGAGTTGAGCAGGTAAATTTAGAGATTTCTTGTGCTTTACGACTCAAAGGTGGACAGAGAACTCTACGGGCTAAAGCTCGCCCAGGTGAAATGATCAGGAACTGTTCATGAACGTTCACCATAGTTCATGACATCGTGTACTTCATTTCATCTGGGCATCTATGGAGGGCTCCAAGTGTCTACAATTTATTTTCCTCGCATATCTGAGAAGGTGTGAAGGTCTACCCATTTGTAACTTGAGAATGAAATTGTTTTGCAACACCTTCTGCTCAGTTATTTTATGACCTACCTCCCGGTTAGCTCAGTGGGTTAATTACATGTAGCTCCGGTCTGTCGTGCTGGAGGTCGTGGGTTCAAACCCTGGCCGGACCAACACTCAGGGTCTTAAAATAACTTGGTAGAAGATGGTGCTGCCTTTGTGAAATCTTCATGTCCTCCCGGATAAGGATGTAAAATTGTAGGTCCCAGGTCAGCCTCAGGTTTATCAGTCTCGCCAGACTGTTACAAGTTAACAACATTAAATAAGGTTGCTAAATACCTTTACCTTTTTACCCTGAGCGATGGTCCATCCAGGAATCAAACCCTTGACCTCTCCATGGCTTTGAAATAAGAAAGTTTCTTTCTCTTCATTGCTGTTGCAGTGTTTAATGAAGACTAAAGGGGCACTAGCTGTCTACCCACAAGATATAAACTTGTTTTATAATAATGAAAGACAAAATAATTAACTACTCAGATTATTTTAGCATAACATGCTGTACAGAATTACTGGAGAAGATTTGAGACAGTTTTGATTAAAGGAGGTATGTCATGGTACTGCACAATTGTATCAAGTAATTGCTTGGTTGGTGGCTGTTACTGCGCTTTTCATTATTACGCGGACTCTACAGTTCAAAATCCAACCACCAATCGGCGTTTTGGCTTCTGTCACTCAAACTTACGAATACCGACCAACACTTTCCGAGACCGCCCATAACACGTGCAGACTTTTTTTCGTGACGCCCAGCGCTCCAACATCATGGCGGACGAACTAGAAAATTCACAAAACTGCTTTGAGGAAATAGAAATACAGTTACCAGATTTAGAGGAAACACAAATTGTCAACGATACAGCGGAACGCCGAGCCATATTCTCGAGTCATGCTGAAACATACGTTCGAATATTCGGCGCGCACCTAAGCACACGCTCGGCCGATCAGTCGACTTTCATTCGGTCGGTGTTCGTAAGTTTGAGTGACAGAAGCCAAAACGCCGATTGGCGGTTGGATTTTGAACTGTAGAGTCCGCGTAATAATGAAAAGCGCAGTAATTGGATAAAACAGTTAATGCTTGATTGAAAGGATTTTCAATATTTTCCCTGGCAACTGTTTATACACTGTTTGTTAGTCATTTTGGCATATTTGCTTTGATTTTAAGCATCCCACATGGCCAAGAGGTTCGTTAGTTAGTTCATATCAAAATCGTTGGAAATACACTGTCAGTAGCTGTTTCCGGCCTGGAACGTAAATGTAAAGTCTATTATCATGACACAGCCCCTTTAAGGATGGCGAAGATTCGAGCAGATGAAAAATAATGCTTTTAAGAGAAATTTAGAGTAACTTGAAATTGGTTCACAGTAACTGATCAAGTTTCTAGAATAAGCTTTTGTGACCCATTGTAATCTTGGCCATCCTCTATTGAAAAGGTTTGAAAAGCATATCAGGACATTAATTAACATGGTCTTTTTCTTCTACATGTACATGTATCTCAGGGTGATATTGTTGTAGTTTTGTTTTAAAGAAACTTGAAGGTTCAATAGTGATTGACAGGCATGTAGCCTTGTTAAAGCGCCTATAAGCCCTAGCCAGTTATCTATGATTTAAAAGTCAAACTGGAAAACAAAATGATCGACATAGGAAAAATAATAATTGTAGTCTGCCAATTTCGTTTATTAAGGAATCAAATTTCAATGACGTCATTTAAGGGATAACCTATACGGTATATACAGTTGAATCCTTTTACTCTGTTTTTATGTCTGCTCCACTTATTAAAAGATCATTCTCTAAGATTGTAAGTATTGGATGTCTGACGCCCGAAAAACAACTGTATAAATAAAGAAATGCATTGTTATGACTCAATTCATTGTCGACTCAATTCATTGTCAACTCATTTGCATAACGTCTCTTAAATGACATCAAGGATTTGTAATGCTTTTTATAGCAATACTACGACCATAAATCGCCCAGAAATGGTTGAACAAGATTTAAAACACTTTACCGCGTCCAAATATATGATTTATGGCTTGGGCTTATAGACACTTTAACACTTGTTGGATAATTGTTGCTAGGTTCCTGAGGGTACAAGACAGTATGAAGAGGAACCAGCAGTTCCCCAACCAGCTTACATGTTCACTCAGTATCCATTTGGACCTGATGTCCCAGCAACATTCCAAGTACCACCAGAATATACTGTCGAGGATCCTATAAAAACTGATCAGCCACCTCCTCCTTACATGGATACAATAACAGTGGAGCCATCAGCCCACATGAGCAATAGCGATACACAACGACTAGTAGATAACCAGGAAAATTGATGTTCACCACCTGGATGAATTTCGTCCATGTGAATTCTGCCAAGTTATATGTGTATTTGCCAGCCCTGTTTCTATATCGACTCGTCATTCTGAAGGAAGCATTAAATAATAGGGCATTGGCACAATCAGAATTGCATAAGAGCTGTGCTGTCTCCTATATATCTGTGTGTCATATAGTTTACATGGAAGTTGTAAGACAGCATGGGGCAGATTGATGGTTGAAAGTAACAGCGAAGTTCCTGAAAGGATCTAAACTTTGTTCACCACAAAATATTTTAAAGTAAATTAAGGGGGCTCAAAAGGTTTTTTTTTTGGAACACACAGGGAATAATAATAAAAACTGCAAACACAATATTATGTTGCAGGAAAACTTGGTCTCTTTGGGACAGTTTCAAAAACATGCATGATCATAGCTAGCAAGAGGTAAGAAAGTGTGCTTGCCTCATCTAGATTTTCCCCCCAGTTACAACCTTACCTGGAGCCATTGGGGGAAATTTGGCACCACCCAGACACCCACCTTAGTTTATAAAAATTATGTTACCTTGTCTGTTATGACACATTCTAAGGCCCTGGCATGTGGTAAAATTTATAAATTTTTGGTAGACAAAATTGTATGATTCCGAAAGAAAATTCAGTTTTAAAGTGCAAATTTCCCACCAAAAAATTGCATAAATTCGGTCTTAATTTCATTTTTTCTTCTTCTCAGATTAAAGTGCCTATGAACGATACATTTTTATTTTAGATATCAATTCTAAATCAAGGGAATAGTAGAATGGTAAAATATATTTTGCTTTGAATGCTACATGCCACTGAGTTAAGGAGGTTTTAATATCCAAAATGCTAATTACATGACGTCAGGGGAGGTATCTGCAATCACTTCTTAGTGGTTGTGAATGGGTGTTTCTACTGATATAGGAAAACAAATTTCTAACATCATTTTATTTCAACCATGAGTATAACACTGATAATTTAAAAAAAAAAAATTAATCGTAACAATTTTTTTTGTATAATAATTGATGCCTCCCCTGATGTCATGTAATTAGCATTTTGGATATTAAAACCTCCTTAACTCAGCGGCACAGCATTAAAAGCAAAATATATTTTACCATTCTACTTCACTTGATTTAGAATTGATATCTAAAATAAAAATATATTGTTCATAGGCACTTTAAAGATACATACATTTGTATAACACTTTCAATAGTTAGCCAATTTCCTCTATTATAGCTTTTTAGAAGAATTTGACTGTAGATTTTTATTTTTTTTTTCTAAAATAAAATTAGTGGGCCTGGTTTGTGAGGCTGATGTGTTGTCATGGCAACTATCTAATCAATTCAATAAAAACGATGACAAGTAGCTTGCAGAGGCAGCTGTCTCCATTCGAGGGCCAAAAGCAAGCCTCCCGAGAGAGAGTCTTGGGGAGCTCGCTTTTGGCTCTCGTGGATGTTTCCACAGGCTAAAAATAAGCTACTTTAGTTACACCTTTTCCAAGTTAAAAGTGTACCAACATAATTTTATGAATAACCCTTTTGTTCCAACTTAAAGTTTTTGTGAGTTTAATTTAGTCCTCATGCAGATCAGAACAACGTATAACAAGGCACTTATGCTCACTTTTGAAATGCTAATTATAGTAGTATTTAAAAAAACTTTGTAAATTATGGATTTCGTCAATTCTGGATTAGTGATATATCATTGAGTACTCTTTAAACATACATGTATAATGCATGATTGATACATGTCTGTGACGGTTTATACGAATTTTAGAAGTGAGAGATAGCACTGTCGCACATTCAAGTGGGCTGAGCACTGACTACATATAGGTTTTATAAAAAGTTTAAATGGCAGAAAAATACAGGGAGTATATATTATTTTAGCATTAATTTCACGTCAAATGCTTCAGTGATGTTGCGTTTAATATTATATCCAGTAAACAAGTTTTGTAAATAGTAACATAAAATAGTAACATAAAACAAGCTTGGTGGTCAGAGAGTGGTATATATATTTTACAATTAGAGTGCGGGCTTGAGGCTTCTATCGGTAGATAGTTGGCTATCTACTATCTAGTCTACTGTCAAAGTCGATAGAAACCAACAGCAAGTCTAATTGTTTTAGTCTGTAGAGTCGAATTGTTTTAGTATAACCAAGCCTTCGTTCTATCAACTTAGCGATCAATAAAACTGCGGGAAAAAACCTCACAAAAAGCATTTTCTAAGTGATTTTTATCTGCAGCGCGTGCACGGTCGACTATCGATCGATAGACGGTGCCGCTAGCCAATCAGATGGCGAGTTTGCCAATAGACGGCGCCAGACTAGCCAATCAGATGGCGAGTTTGCCAATAGAGGGCGCCGCTAGCCAATCAGATGGCGAGTTTGTCAATAGACGGCGCCGCTAGCCAATCAGATGGCAAGTTGGCCAATAGACGGCGCCGCTAGCCAATCAAATGGCAAGTTTGCCAATAGACGGCGCCGCTAGCCAATCAGATGGCGAGTTTGCCAATAGACGGCGCCGTTAGCCAATCAGGTGGCTGGTTATGCTAATTAATAAGTGATAGACCAGTTTAGTACAGGATTTGATTATTCCTGGAATTTACCACAAGATAAGAAAAACAAGTGTGCAGTGCAGATAAATAGAAAAGTGTTTACAATTTACATTCTGTGATGATCAGAATTTTAATTTGGAGTAGACTGTAAACACCTTAACTCACACGAACATGGACAGCATTATGTTTATGTGCTATCGAGAGTTAATAGAGTGGAATGGTTATGAAATCCAGCGACCTTTATTATAGGTCTGTTCTCTTTCAACCAAAACACAATAGATTTTCGAATATGTTAATCAATCGGCCAATACGAAACGTGTGGGTTCAGTCGTTCAGGAGACGCGAATGAGCTATGACCGTGCACAATATTTTGTCTCAACCCCTTTCAACCTAAATCACAGCGCTTTTGTTAATCCCTTTGAAGTTTGCCGGGTTTCCAAACCATTCCCCTCTGCCTCTTGGGTGTATATTAAGTATGGTGCTGGAAGAAGTCTGGTCACAATAGTATCAGATGGAGGCCAGTTGTACCAAAGTTTGCAAAGTTGGAGTCGGTCAGAAATGTCTTAGTTTCTGTCGTACTGCACTGTTGTTTTCTTTGGTGTCCCATAAATTCTGACCTCCCTTACCATATATAAATATATATCAAACTTATATCTAACATTATGGGATGTCATTGCTGATATTGTTTTCAAGTTTCCTATCATCAAGGGGTTCAGAAAAAAAATATAGGAAGAGGTATCCCATAATGTTTGATACTTTTTTTATATATATTTATATATGGTGAGGGGGTCAGAATTTATGAAAATTGCTGTATATATATATATGTATGTATTCACCCAAATCCTACATTAAAAAAATTGTGGTGCATGCTCTACGCCCACTAATTCCTTGTCTACAGTTTAAATACTCACGACAGGTGCATTTGATAAGGCCTGCATGGCCAGTCTCTGAATTATTTTCCAACAACTCGACTTTTCTCTTTCTGGTACAACTGGCCCCGGCTTTGATACCTTTATGAAATGATGAGGTCAAGGTTGTTTCAAGAGGTTTCACTCGTGAGCCAGAATGCGGAAATTATTGATTGTGGTGTTTATAAATGGGACATACAGTGCCTTATAAATGAAAAATAGATTATTATATAATGTACTCTTGATCTGAAAAACTAGCGTAGGTTTGCATAGTTTGGCATGGAAGATAGACACTTTTTTATCAACTGAAAGTTGATTACGTACGTACTTGACACTTTGAGTGCTTCAGTAGCCGCTAAATAGCAAGAAAATATCGAATGTAAGATATTTCTTGTCAGGCTGATATAATTTTGTAGAACTTGTCTAATTGCTGCAGAACAAAATTGGTGTTTATATTCATGTTAATTAAATAAGGAAGGGATTGATATATGTTTTATAGATCAATAGATCAATTTACTTAATACATGCACACATTATTACAAAGTGAATAAACCAACAAAATGTGCTTATAATTTGTTATGATTATTATTAGTGATTACAGAATGGACTTCTGGACCCGGTTGTTGGAAGCAAGGGTAAATTCTCCCCCGGTGTTAAATTCGCTAACCCGAGGGTGAAATTTACCCCTGGGGTAAAGTTGCGTTGCTCGAAGCTAATAAGTGATATCTGTAACCGTAGGATAAGTAGTGCTGACCCGGGGAAACTTTAACCCATGGTTTGAGCAGGGTTAAATTCTTACCCCACTGAAATGCAATCGTGAATAATATCAAACAAACTTTAGCAAGTAAATTCTAAAAAAGTTAAATAGACACGTTTTTAGGTAAAAGAATATCACTTCCAGAGGAAGTTTTTAGGCGTTATTATCACTTCCAGAGGAAATCATAGTTGAGCTATTGAGAGCCGGATCAAAATATTGTAGCCCACAATTTTGTGGCAGGAAGAATGTCCGTGCGAAGCTTGAAGAACGAAACTATTAAAACTAGAAGTTTCTAATAGAAAGGGAAGTGCTGCGAAGTGAAGTTATTGATTTTTTTTTTGGCACTTTGAACGACTGAAAAAAAATGACGGACAGAGCAGAGTACAGAGGTTATTGGTATGTAGTCTTTAGTACTAAAATAAAGAATATAATAAAATACAGGTTTTGCACAGGTCATGTGACTCCAGTGCAATGACTCTGTGGCACCATCTTGCAAGACACATGACTGCAATCATCAAGGGCAGTGGCACGGTACGCAACGTTTATTCCAATTTTCGATAGTTTACACAAAGTTGATTCCAATTTTCAAATTGTGTCACGTTTCTTTCTATTCCGACCTTCCCCTTGACATGGGAAATAAATAATCCTTTGAACTTTTTTCCAAAGCATCAGGAAAATTCTGTGATTCATCGGTTTCTATGTCAGTACATATTGATTGGTTGAATGAGTCCCTATGCAAATTGCAACCACAGTTGGTTGGCTCATTTGTTTTGCAGCAACATTCAGTCATTGGTTGGCGCAATGGCCTCCATAAAGGCCTGTCGTTTGTCTCAGTTAATAGCCTGTCATTTGGTTGGCACAATAGCCTGTCATTCAGTTGGCACAACGGCCTTTCATTCAGTTGGCACAACGGCCTTTCATTCAGTTGGCACAACGACGGTTTTCGTATCTGTCAGTTTCCATTAGTTAGGAATACAATTTATATTAGTTAATTGTATTGTAGTACGGAGTTGTCTGGCGACTATCCCACAATAAACTATACCGCTTATGAAGTCTCTTGTCAGTGTAGTCTGAATCTAAAATAATCAGTCAGCAGATCGATGATCTCTAATTCTTTTTTGGAGAATAGTGCGCGCTCCTCTTTTCTGAAGCCGTAGCAATCTGTCAAGACTATAGTATGGTCAGCATTTGATCAAATTATGTTGCAATATTCAAAGAGAGGTTGAATGAGAGAACCATATAACCACTTGCACGTATCGGTACTAAGGTATTTCCTTATACGTGCCAATAAGTCTAGTCTACTGCTTATTTTCATGGCTAAGTAATCTACATGTTCATGCTAAGTTAAGGAAGGATCTAAGATAATACTCGAGTATTTCATAACCGACTGGTTGTGTCAACCGTTGAATCAGATATTGATAAAGACTGAAGAAAAGGAATTGCTTGAGTTGGCCAAGCGTTTGTTTGAACCAAACAGCTTTGAACTTTACTTTCTTTGTGTTGATTATAAGTTCATTATTATCAAACCAAGTACTAAGATTATTTAACTATAACCCCGCCGTAGAAGCGGGGACCTCGATGGGTTCAAGACTGAGAAATGCCACAAGAAGCAGCAGCTCAGTAGTTAAACCGCTCATCAGTACAGCTTGCATGTGGAGTCGTCGCAGACGTTGTGAACGAAAGACTCGCAGGAAGGGTGACGTTACAGATGATACCGTACCAGTCGTGTTAGTTGGACAGAACGGGTTAATGTTGAAAGTAAATGCATTCCTCGATGGTGGTTCAGGATATTCATATATTCGAGAGGAGGTTGCAGAAACATTGGGAATGGAAGCTGAAAAGAATCCACTGCGTGTGTCGGTTTTCGGCGCAGGGTCTATCCTTACGAAAAGCAAAACTGTGAAGTTATGGTTGCAAAGTGTCGATGGAACAACGACAAAGGAGGTGTTCAAGTGGACAGCGCCGGAAGTATGTGAGATGCGGTCGGTTAATTGGTCTCAATGCAAGGCAAAGTGGAGACACCTTCAAGATATAGAGATTCCAAAAACAATTGGTAGTGGAAAAGTTGACGTGCTCATAGGTAGTGATTACTACGATAAATTCCTTAGGTCTGAGAACACCACTGGAATTATTAGACCACAAAAGCCAAAGGGAAACCAGGAAGTAGCTCAATATATGCCTGCACCTTTCATGCTCACACCACACCAGAGATGCGAGCCGATGAGCTGATGCGAAGGATGTGGGATGAAGAAATCATGGGAGTAGAGAATAAAAAGAAGATCTCGAATGCCGAAGAGATGCTTGCCATGCAGAAAGTCACAGAATCGAGGCGTTACATTGATGAGCGTTATCGAGTAGCTATTCCGTGGGTGGATGAGGTTCCAACTCTGCAGAGTACCCGAAAGGCAGTTGAAGATCGTCTCAGTTAATGTCACCAGAAAGGCATTTCAGAGGAAAACCGGATGTGGCCAGAAGATACCAGGAGGTGATGGAGGCAAACTTAATTACAAAAGGGCTACATACAGAAGTTAGAGCCTGAGAAAGTAAATGACGAGCCAAGTTGGTACTTACCTCATTCTCCCGTCGTTCGGGAAGATAAAGAGACCACCAAAGTGAGGATAGTGAATGATTCTGCCCCAAGATATGGAGGATTGAGTCTCAACAACAACATGTTACCTGGTCCAAAGCTACAACAGGATGTATTGGATGTACTGCTTTGTATTGCTTTCGACAGAATCCGGTAGCACTGGTTGCAGACCTCACAGAAATGTTTTCTCAGGTCGTCATGGAGAAGAAGGACATGCGATACTACCGTTTCCTGTGGCGTGGACTAGATGACACAAAGCCTACTGAAGTCTAAGAGTATATGAGACTCATTTTTGGTGATCTTCACTATTTCTGGGACGAAGTTTCCCCGATGATCTTAAGAGGAAATGTCAAGTTGCAGGAGTACAAGTACCTAGGTGTTATCATGTCGAAGGGAAGACGATTGTCAACACTTCTATTCACACGATGACAGATGCCTCAAAGTTAGCGTATGCGGTAGTCAGTTATGTGCGCAACGAGTATGAAGATGGAGAAGTGACTGTGCAATTTGTTGCAGCAAAGGCCAAGGTTGCGCCCACGAAAGCTGTGAGTATGCTACGTCTGGAACTGATGGTAACGCTATTAGGGCAGAGAAGGTATCAGGGTTGTTAGAAGTCCTTTCCGATACCTGTACCTACTGGACAGACGGTATCACGGACGTGATCTTTTGGATCCAAGGGCGATCGAGGCAGTACAAGACGTTTGTGCCAAATCGGGTTTCGGAAATTCACCACAAGTCAAACCCGACTCAATGGCAGCAAATTCCAACACAAATGGACTGTGCTGATTGTGCAACCAGAGGTTTGAATGCTAAAGAACTGAATCTAGAACACAGCTAGTTTATCTATTGTTATTTATGTATTTGCATTTGTTTTATGTGAAGATCGATGCTCACCCCGATTCTTGACGAAGAAGGTTTAATGCGAACCGGAGGCCGATTGACAAGAGCAGATCTTCCGTACGATGTTATACACCCCATGATTCTGCCTAAGCAGCACCATATCTCATCGTTACTGATGTTCATGATCGATGTTGGCATATTGGAGTAAATCATTATCCTCTCTGAAGTACGTCAGTCATTGCTACTGGGTTGTAGACGGTAGACAGGAGGTCGAGAATTGCGATAAGAGATGCAAAGTGTGTGTGAAGGGGCGCGCGAAACCATCCATGCAAATAATGGCGCCCTTGCATACAGCAATAGTTGGGACATCTATGAGAGCCTTGGCAAAGTCTTGTGTTGACTTTGCTGGTCCGTTTATCATTAAAATTTCAAGGAGGGTCTCGGCTAAGAAGTATACTTATGCCTTTTTGCCTGTTCAGCGACCAGAGCTGTGCACCTGGACATGGCAAACTCACTAAGCATCTCTGATTTCCTGCACGCGTTTAGCAGGTTGATAGCCGCTACAAGAGGCAAACCGCGTAACAAGTTACGGGCGATAACGGAACTATATGAAATTTCGTTGGGGCAGAACGCGAGCTCTGGGAGCTTCTCAAGTCAATAGATCACGATAAGATCGAAAACGATTGTGCTACTCAAGGAATAAAGTGGAACTGCAATTGTCCAGTGGGGTCCTACTTTGGGGAGAGAGAGGAGAGAGAGAGAGAGAGAGTTGCGTCGAACAACCGAGTCCAGGGTATTAAAGGATCTGATGTATAAATGAGATACAATATATGGTAATGTTGCAAACAAAGGTAATGTGTCTGTAACTATATAGTGATTACAAGAAGAACATAAATTATAGTAAAGCATTATTTTTTCATCGCGTCTGCAGTCATTCCATGAGGTTCTAAAGTGTTAGCCCTTAGAGATAAGATGTGCTTACCTAGCTCCCTGTTGCTATGTCATAGCCTGCCACTGATGTAAGTTCGTGGGCTTTTGGATCCGCCATCTTGGAAGTAAACTTGTTTGTTAAACTATTTCTCCGAGTCATTTTACTAATATTAAACAGAATACTATACATGATGTCAGAACACGGAAACTAACACAACTTCTAGCTAAAGACTGTGAATTCCACGATCAGAATGATATGGTCAGATATAGGATATGCTTCGAGACAAACTCACATACGGTGCGTGAAAAATTACTCATCGAAGGAGCCGAGCTGACAATGGATAAAGCCATCAACATTGCGAGAACCTATGAATTGTCATGATCACGTGCTCAACTTAAAACGATGGATAAAGGTGTATATACCGTGCATGGAGGCAACAAGCAAGGTCACAAACCAAAACAAAGAGAACCCAAAACACAGGTATGTGGAAAATGTGGTTGTACACACAGCAAAGCTGATGAATGCCCTGCGAAGGGACAAACGCGTTATAAATGCCATCAACTCCACATGATTGAACGCATTCGTGCAAGCCATCTGGGCATCTAAAAGTGCAAGAGCCGTGCCCGTGACATACTGTTCTGGCCCAGGATGAATTCACAGATAGAAGATGCAGTTGCAAAGTGTGCTATCTGTCTAGAACATGGCCATGGCAACAACCAGAAGGAACCAATACTGCAGCATGAGAGAGTAATACAGTACCGCTGGAAACCTGTATTGTGATTGCATCACTGTACTGTAGCACTATTGTTTTTTGTAATGCACGTTCTAAAGGTTGCTGTGGCTCGTTTCGAGCGGGACAGGCCGGCTCGCATGAGATCCCCAAAAGGCCATATCAGCTTATATATCAGCTCAATGATGAACATTACCTGATAATCACTGAATTAATACCACAGCCGCTACTTCAAAGTCGAAAGACTAAGGAACACTACAAGCTCCACGGTGATAAAGAAGACAAAGGCAGCATTTTTGCTGGACATGGGATTCCAGAAAGATTGGTATCCGATAATGGTCCCCAATATGACTCCCAAGAGTATGCCGAGTTTGCGAAGATTGCATGGGGATTCCAGCACCGCACATCAAGCCCACATTATCCCCAGTCTAATGGCCTAGCAGAGAAAACTATACAAACTACCAAGCGTTTGGTCAGAATGGCAAAACGAGATGGAAAAGGACCCTTACCTGAGCATCCTAGAGTACTGCAATACGCCTATTGATGGTTTAGAATCACCGGCCCAGCTGCTTATTCATGAGCCTTCGTCGTCGCTCAGTACTTCCAGTACTGAACAGATAAACTCCTAACACCAAAGGTCCTAGAACCTAGAAGAAGAAGTCCTAGAAGAAGCAGGAATGACAGAAGCTCTACTACAACAGAGGAGAAAAATCATTGAAACCACACAAAACTGGAGATTCGGTCCGCATTCAACAACTAAATGGGACATGGAAACCAGCAACCGTAACTGTAACCGTAACTTATTTTGTGTGCACTGAGGATGGAGCAAGCTACAGACGTAATCGCCACCACCTATGCAGCTAGATGTAGTGACACCCAAATGAAGATGTTAAGAACGCTACAACTACCTACAACTACATGGCTTGACATGGCACGCATAGTGGGCTGGTTCTATTCAACCTCGTAGGCGCGTAAAGACCCCTGGGAACGAGGTTGGAGTTTAGTCTACTTTACCGTGCCTAGCCATCGTTAGCCATCTGGAACCATGTTTAGCCATTTTTTTTAAATTGTGCAGTGGAAGGGACTTGCTAGCAGTCTACCAAATTTCATGCGTAATGCCTTTGCAGTCGCTTTTTGTTCAAACTGTCACGGGCCTAATTTACATGTTTTGACCACGCAAAATTGGACCCATAAATGTCACCACATTCGTTAGAACTTCCCAAGCTAAAAAGGAGATAAAATTAAGTGCTACCAAGGGTAAAACTATTTTTCACCTTGGTTCCACATAGTTTGGCAAATTGGAAAAAAATCATTTCATAGGCACTTATGATCTTTTTTGGTGGTAAACTATAGGCCAAACATTTCCCCCCTAAGTACATAAAATGTTGTAAGCCACATTTTTGCGTGATATGGCCCATATATAAGCCAAATTGGTATTATTCCACCCTATATAATATTATACGGTATGGTTTTGAAGTGCTCAACCCTTAGATATTGGTTATTATATTTTGTATTGTAATCCTTAAAATAGTGGTATCTGATCCTTAAATAGGGTGTCTTTCATTTCTTTCAGTAACAATTCAGTCTTAAAAAAGGGTATAGTTATTCAATAGCGTTCTGCCCAGTTGACGTCATAAACTATTAGCATAATAACAACATTGCATTGTGGGATCGAAATGTGGACAAATATTTCAAAATGGCTGCCTCGGTCATAGTTGTTCCTGCGTGCGGTATGGATAATTTTAGAGTTTTACTCACAGAAGATGAGGTACGTTCCAGGTGCCAAATTAACCAAACCACCTGGTGAATGTAATGTTATGGAGCTGAAACGTTGGTTAGAGTGCCACGGAGAGAAAAAAAGTGGAAAAACACAAGAATTGGTGATCGGGTGAAAGGATGTATTGCTCTTAAAATCAAGGTTGACCCGAAGGTTCCTGGCGGTAATTTATCAGTATATCGTGAATCTGATCGACAAATACCCCCAAAACAGTGCTTCGTAGCACCTGCTTTCTTCATAGCTACACATAGTATCACGATTCACTGATCACTTTGTTTACTTTTGAGACGCCAATATAACATGGTATTGCGTCTTAGAATACCAGCCTCTGATTGGCTCTTGCGCGAGCCCTTGCAGTTACATGGGTTCCAGGTCAAGGTCAAAAGTAGTTTGTTCAACAGCAAGATTTCTACAATTTCACCTTCAAAACACTGTAAATTACAAGATAAGCATCATTCAATCCTAAAGGTAAGGTTGGCATTGTAGTTTCCGTCAGAAATCTAACACTCTTATTCGCTAAAAGTACAATTTTCATAATTTTTGAAGAGATTTCAAAACACGTCGCGAAAGTTTTCGCCACTCAAGCCGTGAAACCGTTGCCATAGATATACTAGGCGCCTTTTGAGAATTGAAATTACGATCAGAATAAGTTTGGTGCTTCATTCTCTTCTTTCTTTTAACAATTCCCGACTTAACTGTTGAATCGCGATACAAAACTAATTGAGATTTTGAGACGCGATACCGAATTATATTGCCGGCGTTGGAAGAAAATATATTCTTCGTATTGGGCTTCGTCGCTGCGCGACTCCGCCCAATACGGAATATATTTTCTCCCAACTGGCCGGCAATATAATTCGGTATCGCGTCTCAAAATCTCAATTAGTTTATAATCTTGAGTTCGGTTCTGGAATATTTGTCCGCATTTCAATCCCATGATGCTTTATGTCAATTATGAGTTTTCTATATTTAGAATCTGGGAAGAACGCTATTTGTTATCTCAGTGTAAACAGGCAGGTCCAGGGTTAAAACCTGGGCCGGTATACCAATCCAAAAAATTATGGGAGTAAAATATTTACACCTTTTGCTGTTCATTACGAGAAAATACGCATGCATTTGCGTGAAATGGCGACCAATAGTACTAAGATACATTCATTAGCGCCAAAAAACGAACATTTGCGTGTAACTCAGATTCAATGACAATTTTTGCATTTTAATCAACATTCAATTACATTTTTGGACATTCTTTTGCGTCATTCGGCTACAAAAGAGTAAAGTATACTTTCATTTGCGCTAATTTAAAAGTCATTAATACCATCTTGAAAGTCAATTGAGACAATCAACAAACATTAAAGTGCATATAACATTTATTAACATTTTTATCACACCGTTTGAAATTCAATAGCATTTCTGGACCGCGTTAGTGCGGATAAGACAAATATTAACGCGCTTGTACAAACGATTGAACGTTCTTTACATTCAATATACAAAAATCTATTTTCAATTGAACAGTACAATTTATAGAATTATTTCGTTCTGAAGTTCCGTTTACCCTTCAATAATCTCTCTATTCAAACATCTTGGCAGATAGGTCTGCATGAAGCGGTACCATTGCGCGCTTTTAGCTGCGGTCACAGTGTCGATGTTTCTGTTCAGAGCTTCAAGCAGTAGTTGTATTCGAAACTCTCCCAGTGGGATTCCTCGGGCTCTGGCTTCAGCTCTGTTATCCATACGTCTTTGAATTTCTGGACGTGAGATGTCGGCCTTGATTGCTGCTTTCAGACAGCTTATTGCCTGCTCCACGATGTTTAGAAAAGGACTATAGGGGAAGCATTTTAAGCTCTGTGTTCACGTCGGGCATAAAGTACGTCAAAATCGGCATCAGTGAGCGTGGACAAATAATTAAAATTAACACCATTTCTTTACTTATAGTCTCAATTTGAAGAAATGTTGGTGACTTGTTAACAAAATGAAACTACATATTTTAGGTGTTTTATGTTAGTATGATGACGTTGTTGTGACGTCATAAGTGATGCCTCCTTTTTTGGTAAAATTCCCCCTTTAATAGATGTTACAAACAGACTACACCATCAAAGAGCCTTCATGACACACATTCCTTTGGCGCAAATTTGAACGTTCTACGACTATTATAGGAAAAGTTATAGAGGAATGACTGTTGCTATGACGTCATATTTAGTGACGTCAGGTGTCATACCTAAATAAAGCTGCCTATTGTTAAAAAATCAAGAAAAGAAAATAATGTGGGTTTTGAGTGCCAGACTAGCGCATTTCATCACTAAAACTCGAAAATCACTCAAAGGATTTTTTTCTAAGGGCATGTATAAAAAAGTATGACGTCATAATGACGTTGCCGAAAATATGACTTCAATTTTAAGCCGGTTATGGACAAAAAATCAAAATTCAAAAAACATACGATTTTAGCCACCAACGTGTTTTATGATTGGACAAAATGTCATGCAACAATATTTACAACTCTAAAAATTGAATGAAGCGATGTTTTCATAAATGCTTTTGTGGTGTTTATTTCCCGCCAAATTATGGCGGGAAAATGGACAAAATTCAAACTTTCATAACTTTTGATTTCCTTAACCAATCGACATCGGGTTTTCGATTCCTTCATTCTCATCACGAGTAGATTTTAACAATATACGACATTTCGTTTTTAGAGCTAATGAACATTTGCAAGAAACGTATTACAAATTGATAAATGACGTCATTGTGACGTCACGATGGTAGTAACATAGCTTAAAAAATCAGGTTATATTCCTTTTTCGATTCTACATCCTTCTACCAAAATTCAATCGTCTGCATTGAAAACTTTTTAAATATAGGACTGATGCCGTTTTTATGGTCGTTTGTGCCCACCGTGGTTTGGGGCGGGAATGGCCGGGTTTCGGTGGGCCGGTGCTCCGTCATACACAAAGATCACCGACTCGTCGGGATCCAGACTTTGCCGCGTCTGTGTCAGGAAGTCATCGAAACGCGCAGCATTCATTCCACCGACAGCTGCTGAGGAAAACACAAGTCCATTGATAGGCGACATTGCCATGGTCACAGTCAGGTTTCGTCCTCGCTGGCCGCACACTTGGCGGTACGCCCTCTCTCCCAGCCGCGCTCTACCGTGACTTCTGGCCGTCCAGATATTATACCCGCATTCGTCTACGAACACACAGTGGCGCACTACGGCATGGTTCATAAACCAGTTCGCGTATTCGACTCGCTTCTGCAGCACATCAGGCCTGTTTCTGTCAGCAGGGAGGGGCCTTGCCAGTTTTACACGAAACAGCATGCCGTCTAATGTCCTTGCTATGGTGCGGTCATGGATCTCGGGTTTGGCTGGTAGCCGTCTCCTCAGTTCACGGTTTATCTGACCAAGGGTGAGTAGACAGTTTTCGTTGATGATTTGCTCTAGGCAATCTCTCATCACATCATCCACGCGTACGTTGTTTCTCCCACCTCTCGGTCTCTTATGGATCCTGCCTTCTCTGATGTAGCGCGCCACGATGCCTCTTGCCGTTGATCGATTCACTCCGAGCGTGTCTGCGACTAAAAGATAGTCTTCCTCCTCGTTCTCAAATGCTCTAACGATTCTCTCTCTGTGTTCGAGTGGTATTCGATTTCTTCGTGGAATTTTGCCAGAGGTCTGAACACGTTCACGAACCGAATGAACTGGACGAAATTTTCTGATGCTTTTACCGTTCTGTATGACAGAGGTTACATAGCCTCTCTGGAGTGCATGCCAAATCTTACATCACACTGACAATGCAAAAATCAGGCAAAATAGGTACTGTTCAATTGAAAATAGATTTTTGTATATTGAATGTAAAGAACGTTCAATTGTTTGTACAAGCGCGTTAATATTTGTCTTATCCGCACTAACGCGGTCCAGAAATGCTATTGAATTTCAAACGGTGTGATAAAAATGTTAGTAAATGTTATATGCACTTTAATGTTTGTTGATTGTCTCAATTGACTTTCAAGATGGTATTAATGACTTTTAAATTAGCGCAAATGAAAGTAACTTTTCTCTGATGTAGCCGAATGACGCAAAAGAATGTCCAAAAATGTAATTGAATGTTGATTAAAATGCAAAAATCGTTATTGAATCTGAGTTACGCGCAAATGTTCGTTTTTTGGCGCTAATAAATGTATCTTAGTACTATTGGTCGCCATTTCACGCAAATGAATGCGTATTTTCTCGTAATGAACAGCAAAAGGTGTAGTAGTATTGAGCGTATTGTAGGGCTAATCGATAATGAAGATAAGGAAGTATATATTCTGGGTGACCTGAATTGTAATTTACTTGATCCAATGAATCAGTATGCCCAACAGTTATCCCAGATCATGGAACTATACCAGCTTGTCATTCATGTGGCTTTTAGTGACCACAGTTTAATCTACGTATTTCGTAAGATTAATGCACTTCCCAAATGCAATAGAGTAAAAGAAATAGAAGTTAGAAATTTCAAAATTTTCAACAGCGAATATTTCCTCGAGGACTTATATAAGCGGAAAACCCTGGGGGAAGTAGAATAGGAAGCGGATGTAAATGCAATGTGGACACGATGGAAGACTCTTTTCTTGGAAGTGCTTGATAGCCACGCCCCAATTAGAGTAAGGCGGGTCAGAAACAGGTCCAGTCTTCCCTGGCTATCAAAAGATATCAGAGAACAAATGTTGGAACGAGACCGTCTCAAGCGCATAGCAATAATTAAAAACGATGAAATACAAGTCTTCCAAAAATGCTGTTAATGTTGCTTTACGTAAAGCTAAATCAGACTACTATGCTACGCAAATAGAGAACGAAAGTGGTGACCCCAAGAGGGCATGGAAATCTGTAAACAATATTCTAGGACGTAAACAAAAGGAAAATAGTATTATTGAAATTAAGCTGAATGATCATTCCATTACGACCTCGGAAGAAATTGCACCAAATTTTAATGAATACTAAGTATCAAGAGTACATTCCCACATTATATTGTCACACAACACTGTAGACGGTAGAGTTATTTTTAGCATAGAGTTTCCCGCGAGAAGAAACAAAGGCCGTCACTTTTAACCAATCAGGATGCACTGAAAAATTGTAATTAACACGGTTCAAACTGCTAAAAAGTACTAAAGCGCAAGAGAACAAAAGACAACGTAATCGCATACCAGAACTTCGCGACTATAAATAGACACACCATCTACTGTGTTAGGGGCCAACACAAGGGCACAGGAACACTCCTGTGTAATATACTCCTGTAAGTATAGGTCATAGACTTGCTGAAAATATTGACAACAATGAATGCAGTTATAATGAATTTGTAAAATGCAGAGTTCATAGTAATTTCCAGTTTAACCCTGTAAATACTAATACTGATACTGATACTGATAATAATGGTTTAATCACAGCATCTCTACTAAGTAGCTTTACATCTGAGATCAATATAAAGAATATAACTATAACTACTATACAACTGCTACTACTTTATATTACATAAGGAAAAGAAAAAAGGGACTATGGAAACTATGGTGAACTATATAAACGACTATGTACAACTACTATATATAAAAGGCAAGAGAAAAATACTAATGAGCATTAGCATCAGTTACAACTTTATATTACTATAAAAAATAAAGGAAACACTGGAAACTTTGGTAAGCATATACGCCATGGTGAACTATATACAACTATGTACGACTATAATGTATAAAAGGCACTGAAAAGGGAAAATACTAATGGGTTAATCAATGCGATGTTTTGCTCTGTTCATTAAAATGTGTTTAACCTGACGATTGTATGGTTTTGGGTCAACACATGATCTTATGTTAGCAGGGAGTTCGTTAAATAACTTTGCCGTAGAGTCTTGAAACGTTCCCTTTATGAGGGGCACACTTAGTTGTGGTGCTAAACTAGAGCGCAGCTGCCTCTTCGGTTCTTGTTTCTTTACGGTAAGGTAGTCAGGCCAAGCCTGATTGTGGATTGCTTGATGGGAACTTCTGAGTAGGTGAAATTGGGTCCTTTCAACCCAACTTCAGCACGTCTTTCTCAGTAGAATAGCGGTTGGTCACAAAGCTCGCGGCAGCATTTTGCACGCGCTGGATTTTCTTCTGTAGATATGCGGGCAGAGGGTAGCATACAGCATACAGTATCATTAAAATTTAATTTGGAAAGGACAATTAAGGCTTTCCGCTAGTTGCTTTGTGTGCTGTGGGGTTATGTTCCGTATTTTACGCAGAATTGACAGGACTCCGTAACACGACGAGACTAAGTGCTTTACGTGGTCTGACCATTTAAGGTTATCATTGAGCCATGTGCCCAAGAGCTTGAATTTCTTGACTCTTTCCAAAGTCTGACCTTTTACAGTAAGAAATGGTATGACCTCACTGAGACCATGTATCCTCGACATCTGTTGTGTCGTTACTAGCATCTGCTTATATAGTCTTTTTTCCCATTTAATAGTAGGTTAGATTCTGTTGCCCACTCTTCGAGGGCAAACATAGTACTGCTCATCTTGTGTGCACAGGCACTAAGGTCCTTAGGAGCACAGCTGTGATCGTATAACGTTGTGTCGTCAGCGCGTACTGGCAGCATGAGCAATCGTAATCTTTCTGTAGGTCATTAACATATAGGTTAAAGAGGATGGGACCTAGAATTGACCCTTGGCGCACGCCAAATAGCACATCTGCTAAATCAGACTGTTTATCGTTAACTTGAACAAACTGCTTCCGAGAATTTAGATAACTAATTAAGAACCCAGTTTAAGGAGGTACTTGAAAAACCAATGGCATGCAGCTTCCTGAACACCATTGAGTAGTCAACGGTGTCGAATGCTTTAGAGAAGTCGGCGAATGCAATAAGAGTGACCTATCCTTTCTTCATCGCTCGTATGATGTCATCTCTTATCTGCAGGAGGACTGTTGTAGTGAATGTCCTTTACGGTATCCCGTGATGTCCTTATTAAAAACATCATGTCGATCGATATACTCTAACATCTGATGCAGAGCGAGCCGTTCGTACACTTTAGATAGTGCGGGGAGGATGGCAATAGGTCTATAATGGTCGGCTTCAGTTGGAGCGTGGACTTTAGGTATCGGGGAAACACGTGCAAGCTTCTAGGCCACAGGAAAAGAACTGCTTAAGATGAAACCATTGATGATGTGGGTCAGCGGCGAGGCGATCTTGTCCGCAACTAGCTTCAGGTATTTTACAGGTATTTGCATGATCGGCTCCGGTCGAGCAGCCATCTCTCATTGTTGTCAGCTGCTTCAGTACCTCACTGTAGGTGACGGGACGTAAATTGAATGTGTTTGAAACACAATCAGGTACAAGTAGCGAGTTAATAAGCTGCTTCACTGGTTTACAACGGTTACTTCACTCATTATACGTATCCAAGGCTAAAGGGATCGATAAAATCTCAGCAAAATTCCTGAGATTAGCAGCTCCTGTTATTTTCGGGTCTCTAATGTTAATATTCAATACATCAATTACCTCGCAAATTGTTCCAATGGAGTGGAAAGTAGCTAGAGTAAACCCCCTCCATAAAAAAAACCCACGCAACTTGATGGATAACTATAGGTCAATTTCGATTCTTCCGGTGATTAGCAAAGTTTTTGAAAAAATATTATACAATCAATTAATAGAATACTTACATAGAGAGAATCTGTTGTCGGAATATAAATTTGGTTTCAGGCGTTTTCACTCGACTGCGTCTGCTTTATTAGACTGTACCAATGAATGGTACTTCAACATGGATCGTGGTCTTTATTATATCTAGTTGTTTTTCTTGACTTAAAAAAAGCCTTCGATACCGTAAACCACATGATTTTGCTGGACAAACTTGAGGAGTACGGTATCAGAGAGGGTGCACTTAATCTTCTTTGTTCCTATTTAACTGATCGAAAGCAAACATGCCGGGTGAATGGTAAGCAATCTGACCTAAGGAAAATATGCTGTGGAGTTCCCCTGGTTCTATTCTGGGCCCACTTCTTTTCCTGGTATACATTAACGACCTGCCAAACTGTCTGAATCGCATGACACCTAGGATGTTTGCTGACGACACTAGCCTAACGGCTTTTGGGAAAACATTAGAAAAAGCTGAAATCTCTCTGTACAACCAAATGTTGTCATCGGAGATGACCCAATTCCCCCCATAGAACACACTGACACCGCTTGCTTGTTTGGCTAAGAGAGAAGTTTATTAAAATGCACGGAAAACAATCCGAGATACAAAACGTGAAACATCGGAAGATGCAAACAATAAACCTCTCTGCCACCCAATTAAAAGAGTTAGAGATTGCAAAACACTTGGGGTGCATATCGATGAATCCCTTACATGGGGAAAACACATTGATGAAATAGCTAAGAATATTTCATCTGGCATTAGTGCCATAAAGAGGTTGAGAGATTTTGCAAACCGTGACACGCTTGTCTCCGTCTATAATGCATTAGTTCAGCCCATTTCGATTATTGCTGTGAAGTTTGGGATTCGTTTGCAAGCGGCCTAGCTCAACGCTTACAGAAGCTCCAAAACAGGTGTGCTAGGGTGAATATTATGCACTGTCGAAACGAAGCTGGCCAATCAAAAATAGCCTTACCCTTATTTGGCTGGATCACTCTAGCCGAACGTAGGGCTCAAATTAAAGCTAGACTAATGTTTAAAATACTTCATGACTTGGCACCAAAGAGACTAATATTTTCAGGGATTCATATGCAGCCTCAAGTGGCTACCATTTAAGGAATTCCAATAAAAAGGTAGCTCTTCCGTTACCTAGAACAGAATTTTCGAAAAATAGTCTACTTAGCTATAATTGTGCTAAAATGTGGAACTCTTTACCGAATGAAGCTCGTAGTTGCGAGTCGCTGGCTTCGTTTAATAATCAGTTAATAACTTAATTTTCAATACTTTACTTTATCCCATGGGCCAATCAATTTTACAATTTTAGAATAAATTGATTACCTCTATATTATTAGCCATTATAATATTTACGCTTAGTAGTAGTTATCGCTAGGCTAGGTCCTTTTTAATTGAAGCGTGATTTTTAAATTTTTAAATTAATTGTATTTTTATATATTTGTAAATATCATTAGTGACACGTCCTTATTGGAAACCAGCCGTTAGTTGAATAGGAAAACGTGTATTAATAAAGCTGATCTTATCTTATCTAGTAACTTATCTAGTAACTTATCTAGTAACTTATCTAGTAACTTATCTAGTAAAATAAAGATAAAGAAGGAAAAGAAGAAGACAGCAGTCCTCTTCCTCAATGGAATGCGTGACCCCAGACCCTGTGCGTGACCAAAGGAGCGTCGGCGTGGGGGCCTGGACCCAAAATACAATCCAAGATGGCGCCGGTAAGTTGTTTATTTCTCGACTAGAATGTACATTATGCCTACATCCAGCAATTTTAGCAATATGTGATTATAAGAAATGATATTTTCGTTGCTTCAGCGTAAGGTTCCCAGTGTAAAACTGACAACATGGCGCGATTGTGTTTGGCACACTCGTTTCATTTAAAAACGGCTACGAAAGACGTAACTCGCCCGGTAACTCGTTAACTGTTAACACCACTGAACTGAACAGTCTAAGACGTCAGATTCTATAGAAAAGATCACCGTCCATAGTGAATTTCTAACACCAGAGTGTGCCTGTAGATTGACCATTGGCCGGGACCATTGCCATTGGTTTGTTTCCCATTTTGGGAATCCTGACGTGTTTTCTTTTGTTTCCTTTATATAATTATAACTTTTAAAAGTAAGCTATGAGCTTAAAGCTCAAGTATATAACTTAAATTATCATTTATTAACGCATTTTTTTTACAAAGTTTGTCTGTGTTTGCAGGGCTTTCAACATGTGTTTTTGAGTAGGAGGTCAGGCATCTGTGACAAAAGGCTAAAAGTCAAGCAAAAGTTTCATTTTCTGTTCACAGGCAGCTCAACACTTTATAAACCGTCTCCCCATTTTGCTCTGACGAAGGGCTAGCACTCGAAACGTCAGCTGCCACTCGCTTCCCACGGCGGTTAGCATTACCTTAATCAACTTTTGTTGATTATATATACCAGTGTTTATATTCCCTGTCTTCGCAGACCAACACTAGTTTTTACAGGAACTACATGTAGTTATACCCATCATATCTACATGTATCTAAGTTTGTACACTTTGGTTTTGTTTCAGCCAAAGGGGAAGCCAGCTACGAGGGGTCAGAAACAGATTTTAGAAGAAAACAGTAATACTATTGACTTCTACTCCAAACTAATGATAGCTGTTCATGTAAGTTGGAATTGTGGACCAGATCAGGTGCAGAATTTCCCTGCTAGCAGGTCTCTCTCTGTCTTGGTAAAATGGAAGGCGAGGGAGAGACCTCTGCCAACATCCGATGCTTGCCTTCCACATTCATGGACGAGTCAAACCAGTTTCAAAAACACGTTTTACCGGAAATAGCTGTACGCGTCAGTTGTTTATTTACAGTTGTTTCGTGCGCTCATAAGTACACGTGATATCGGGTCACTTGTTGCCAAGGAAACTTCACGCATGCGCGACAGAGAAAGCGTCGGATGTTGGCCTCTCCTCGCCTTCCATTTTACCAAGACAGAGAGACCTCTGCCAGCAGGGAAGTGCAGAATAAATAGATTCTGTGAGAGCTTCATTATGTTTAACAGCTTTTCCTGCCATAATGTGCTGTCAGGACTCAAATTTCAGACATTTTACTTGATAAATGCAAGTTGATTTTTATGTATTGCAAGTAGAAAAGTTAAGCACTTTTTTCTGCAAGTTGTATTTAATACCATGAATTAATTTTGATATACATGTATATCATTAGACTATCATTGTTGAATTGTGAACATTCCGTGTATATAACTGCTCAGTACTGGAGCACCGTCTAAATGATTTGCAAGATCATGGGCCACTAGCCATGCTGTTGGGCATAGCACACCTGAATGATCTCATGCCAAGAGTTGTTAACAGTAGATTAAATCTGGGGGGGGGGGGGGGGGGGGTACTCTACCCAAAGTTGGGTAGGGGTGTGCTGCTGGGGTTCTGAAACCCTTAACCTGTTTAAGATTAAAAAAACTCAACTTTCCATACCCTGTTCAAGACAAAGTGTTAAAATTTTCCCACTATATGACAAATAACAAATTATCTATACTTGGATGTCAGTGTTTATTGTGATCTTGTATAATGGTGTCATAACTAAATAAGTTTTCATCAAGCACTAGACTAAATAACGGCACTAGATAAATACCATACCCTGTTCAAGATCTGTCGATGTGAAAATGGATACCCTGTCTAAGATCAGAAACTCTAAAAACCATACCCTGTCCAGCGGATTATCCCTGTATAGTCCATATATGGGAGTACCCCCCGGATTAAATCAATGCCTTGCTTGTTGAAGACTTACTTTCTTTTGATGCAGCAAGATTGGAATTTCATATAATATATACGAAATTCACTTCAGTCGTGCACAGCTTAACAGTACACAGCCAAAATTGAGCTAACAAGTCATATGGCTTTCTTTTCTGTACAGGTTACATATCTAGTCTTCAGATTCACATTCTTCAGCTTTTCAGTAAGCTGGATATCATGGGTAGGTTGTTATAAGACATAATTATTATATATTTTATTCATAATTATATTTATTTATTAATAATATTATTGCTAAATATTTTATCAAATATACAAATTATGCAACTACACCATTTAATTGAATTTCCCCCTTTATTTGTTTTTTTTCTTGTAACTTTTGTTAGGACTATGATATATTTTTTTATCTTTGAGTATAGTGTTCAATGTCATCCAGCTCTGTAGTGTATTATGACAAATTCATCATGAGAAGCTAAAACTGTATCTCCAAGCTGCCATATAAGATTCTGTTTATTATTTACCAAGCTGTAAATTAGGTTTTATGTGCAACATAAAAGCGATAACGTCATAGATGTAAATGGCTAAACAAAATAAATGTTGTGTTTCCGGTAACCCGACCAACTTGGATTTTTAATGCCGACCTCAAAAACTTTGTAATATTGCTATTTTCCAAGCCTTGAAACATATTACATAATTATGTATATAACTAGTATACCTAACATGTAGTGAATGCTGGCGGCTCCACTCAGTCAAGGAAGTGTATTAGAAGAGAACCTACAGTTAGCACTTTGGCAGGAAAAATAGATTACTGGGTGATAAAAATGCCAAGGTGTTAGATGAATATATTTTGTAGTTTTGGGGCTATCGTGCGACTGAATCCTGTTTGAGCTGTGGTGTGTAACTCAAAAGTTGTTGCGATTTATTTTCATTTTGTCCTGACGTATCAACGATCTCCCGGTAAATTCCCTGAGCCTACCAATTCCCGACATTTTCTTAAGATTCCCGGCACAACAAACTGCTGTTCTTCCCGGTGAAGTTTAAACACCGGAAATCAACTGCAATTGAGAATGTAATTTATTGTAATTTATGCTAATTGTATTTTGAACCGGCTGCTTGCCTTTAACGAAGCCAATAGAAGAAAATTATTTGCTGCTCACCATCTTGATAACAGAAGAGATCTTGCTCTTTGGAAACTGATAGTTTACACAGAGTTAGAAAGAGTTCCCCTACACGTCTACACTTCACCAAATTCACGATCATGATTACACAAGGATTGCATAAACAGAAATGCATTAAAGAACGGTTGAACAGAGTTAGCTCAAACAATGGAGATTCCACCTTGTGTAATGTCATGTGTTGATCTGAGATCCGTGCAAAACAGTGTGGTAAAAAAAAGACAATAGAAGTGATGCATTGTGGTAAAAAGAAGAAATCGAGATTTGGACCCACTTACAGATTAGAACTGCTGCCTTGCAAGCTCGCTTCAGGCTCGCTCGCTGCGGCAGCAATAAACAAAAATAGAAAACATATTAAAACAATGAAAAGTATGTAAACAATGACTTCTTGCTACAGTGTAAACATATCTTAATACTAATAATAACTTTAATGGACTCTCCCTAATTAGGGCTTTTCAGGCCCATTTACAATAAATTTAAAGTGCACTGATATATAAATATCTAAAATTATACAATTATAATAATTACAATAAATACATAGAAACTACTCCAATGTTAGAAATTCCTCTAGTAGATAATTTTTAAGGTCCCTTTTAAATTTGGGCAAACTGGTGCTGTCCGTAAGACTACTTGGTAGCAAATTCCAAAGCAAAACGGTGTGATAGAGAAAAGTCTGCTGACCGGCGGCGCTCTTATACGCTGGAATACTAAGCTTATCTTTATTTCTAGAGTGAACTGTGGAACGTGTAGTAAACCTATCAGTGAGATAACATGGGGCTAACTCCTTCACATACTTAAAAGCTAAAATACCATCTCTATATGACAACATACAGTTGACAGGCAGCCAGCTTAGCTGTTTAAGTAAGCGTGATCACTGAATATGACAACAATGTAAACACAGGGTTAACTTGCAATAATACCATGATCGCCTCAGATCCCTTTGTTTGTTCACACACATTTAATCTCTAAATTCCCCGGCTCATTACAAATGCAAGGGAAATTTAGAAATATGCATTGTCTTCAACAGAGAAATTTCTAAATTTACCTGCAAGAACAATGCATATTATTTTCTAATTTTCCCTTGCATCGTAATGAGGGAAAATTAGAAGACAATGCAGGCTGGACATTAGAGGGTGAAAAGCATCAACTCTTGCTGCCCTGTAGCTGGCATGACTAGCCCTGCGCTCCCGGGTGAAAAAATTTAACCCAAACTGACCTGGCTTCATCATAACCTTCAACGTAATCCATGTGGGATCACATATTTCAATCTGCACGTTCTTCTCTACTGATTTCTCAAACCCGCTTCTTCCATGTGGGATACTTAAAACCATATATGCATGACCTTTAAATATTTAGTCAAGCACATAATTACATTGTGTTTTACTGCTATTCTTCTCAAAAACAACACACTTGCCCCCAGGGGAAGCCAAGGTCATTCAATCGAGCATTAAAACGTTTTCGAAAGCAACTCAACTGCGACGTCTTTAGTTTAGGCAGAGAAAACTAAACTTCTCAGAGATTTGTTCCATTCCTCAGCGATCAGAGTATTACAAAGTTATACCATGACAATTCGGGAAATTAGTGATTAAATTTCTCCTCTAGCCTCGGGAGAGTTTTTAAAAGTCCCTCGGCCTCAAACTCTCCCTCGGCCTCAAACTCTCCCTCGGCTTGTGGGGAAATTTAATCACTAATTTCCCTCTAGTCATGGTATTACTTATAAATATGCAATCCATGCATGCATATATAAAAGCACAAAAAAAAAATCACAAATATTATTATAATTCTTTTTTGGCCTACCAGTTACCTGGATTATTTTCAGCTCATTACCAGAAACACAACTTTTATTTTGTTTGGCCTAATTATTATTTTGATATTTCTATGTTTTATTGATATGGCTGGTACAATTATTGTAGGTTGGTAGCTGACCCCATATCAATCACTTTTTTAGAAACCTGTTTGAACCACACTGGCATATTATATGTATCTAATATCCTTTCTCCCCTTCAGACACTTTTTTAGAAACCTGTTTGAACCACACTGCCAGATTACATGTATCTACATTTTGTATCCTTTCCCCCTCCAGACACTTTTTTTGTTTGCATCTCTGGTATATGCTGGTTGTTACAAGTTCATGGCATCCATGGCTAAACCTGTTTACTCGGAGTCAGGAGCACTCATAGATGGAGGAATGGACTTAAATGCTGAATCTGGCACAGCAGAGTAAGTGATCATGCGTAGCCGCATATACAAATCCCATTGCAGGGTGTTGGGGTTGAATCATGAAAGTGATGGTGGTGTGTCCAGGATGGTAAATATATGTGATTTCATGCTGTCCCTGACATTTTAAAGTTTAGAAACGTTTCTTAGAACAAATGGTAAGGGGAACTTAATGTCAAATCCTCGGATATTTTTTTTTTTTGCAAAGATTATAATAGCTAGACTGAATGCAACCTCTTTCATGAACCATGCCGTAAGTCATTGCAGTGGCCGCAACTTGTCCACTCATATGAATCCTGCTCTACTCTATGCTAATTGCCAAAATATAAGTTCTGTTTGCCTTGCTTTTGAGCATCATCAGCACCACTGAAATCTGATTCTGTTGCCCTTTTGGTACTTCAGTCCTTCCAGAGAGGGAATAGAACCTCTGGTTTCCAGGGAATTAAGCTTCCAACTTTTTTTACGGTAGTAAAACCAGTGAGGCCTTACCATGGGATGCAATGTTTATCCTTTTCCCTTTATGCATAGTTATACATGTAGCTATACAAAACAGCTAACTATTTAGACAGAAAAAGAAACCAAATTGTCAGCTGCAAGTTTTATAATCCACATTCAAAACCCATTGCAGTGACAGTACATCCTGGGGTCGAATACTGTACGACATGCCATGATGTTGAAATGGTTTTCCTGTTATTTTTGTCTTTCTGATCCAATCAAATTACAGAGTTACTGTACATTAAGTTACAGTCACACCGCGGCAAAACGTTACGCGCATGCGTATTTGCTATTTCTTGTCAGCGCGCGGCCGCCCCCAGTTTCCCGCGAAACCTGAAATGAAACAACAGGCACATACCCGTGATTTTAAAATTTCTGCTTAAGTGTCCATTTGTGAACTGTTTTGTCCAAAAATAAGAAAACTACTTAAAAGCTAAGCCTAAGACTTTAACAGGTTGAAGTTTTCTTAATTTGTGTTTCACTGTGAGTTTACTAAGTTATAAAATTATTTACTAAAAAAGTTGAAACCCTCGGTAATTTGTATTTGATAGCAGAGCCTTCGTTCTTTTGGCCAGCGGAGCATACCGTTTTGCCGCGGTGTGAGTTACAGTATTGTTACGGAAGGCTACAGACATGCCATCTTTTTGGGAGTTCAGTTTGGTATTGATTCTCACTCATGATCATACTCTGAGAGTTTTTCTCTGAGTTGTCTGATTTTCCTTCCTCTGTCTTGAAAAATCAAGATGTAAGTTTGTGTGTTGTGAGTTCTAAACTATCGAACAGTGAAAAGCATGTCTGGAGAATGCTCAAATCATTAGCAGGATCTGCTAAACAAATGATTTGAAGATTTGATAGGAATGACAATTCCAAATGTGACATTTTTTTCTGCTTTTAATAATTAAAGGCATATAAAAGATCTGATACTATTGACAGCTATTGTTCAAGCACTTGGTATATTCACAGATTACTTCTGGTTCTTCTGGTTCTTGGTAAGTTTCTTTATTCTTTATTACATTGTCACTCATCTGTTACTCCACAGCAAATAAACCATAATTTTTAATTAAAGGAGAACTGAAGCCTAAAATTAACTTTAGCTCAATGAGAAAGATGAAAAGACTCAAAATGTATTTTACTGTGTTTTGCGTCAAAGGAAAGAAAATATGCAAATCTTCCTTCCAACCGCCGCTAAGTACAAACGGCTCAATTCCTGTAATCTGTGACGTACGATAAGGGGATAATAAATTAGTTTTGTCATGTTTTTCTCGGCTTTGAATAGATGGACTAACGACTCATAATTGCGCACTATTGTGCTTTCTTTGTGCTGGAGGTGTGGTTGTTTTTCCTTGGTATGCATGACGTACAATACGGGGAAAAAAGCACTGAATTGAGCCGGCACACAATCTAGCTTTATCAGCGGAGAATCGGCTATTTTTCGACCTTCAAAACGCATTTCCTCTTTTTAGACGTGAACCACAAAGAAATAAAATAGCAGAACTCATTTCTTTCGAATACATCTTTGTATAGATGTTGGGTTGATTTTAGGGTTCAGTTCCCCTTTAAACCTATAGACCTTATTCATAACTGTGTATTCCCGTTTCAATAGTTTATCTACATGTACAGAAAACACTATCATTACCTTGTGAAAGAGCATGTTGCCATTATTAGTGATCTTGTGAAATTGGAGTGTTGTAGCTTAAAAGCAATGAAGTTACAGCCATTTGAAATTAGAGATTTGTATGAGAAAAACAACGGAGGCCTTTCTTGCATAGCTTTCATGTTTTTTCTGCATTGCATGAAAATGCCTATACTGAACTCAAAAGCAATTCTATGCATTGCTCTAAACTGAACGCAATTAATAGTTTTAATGTGATCTTTCATGTGTTCCAAATTATGTAAATTTATAATAGTAGGCAGCATTATGAATGCGGTTTATAGTCATGTCTATAAGCGGAGCTCCAAATATATACGGTTTTACTAATAAAATAATGTCTTCTCGTTAGTAAAAATTTTAGCATGATATTTTAGGCTGCACAACCGTTGACATACTTACCGCTTTATTTTATATTTAAATTATTATGGAACTGTTATAAATTGAAAAAAGAATAGGAATACAAAGGAATAATAGGAATAAAGAATTGCGAAACATTAGAAAAAGATAAAGACAAAATAACTCGCATCAGCCCGATCACAGATAGAACTCTACCTTCGAGATTCCGTGCGGGACGTTAAACCACTCATCTCGCACATGTTTGGAATTCTTAACACGAATAATGTAATTATACCCTACGCAGCGCCAGCAGACGGGCGTGGCACGCACGTGCGCGGTGGTTTTTTTTCGTACTTGCATGGGTTATCTTTTTTCTCGTTCCCCCCTTATTTTCCCTTATTGATTTGCTATGCATAGAGCTCCGCTTTCGCGTACCGAAGCTCCGCTAAAACATGCTTTGATCGTTACATTTTCCACTTAGCAAATGGTGTTACTGGCTATCCGGCATTTTTAGCCCTCGAGGTTATTTCGGGTTGCCAGTACCCCTTAAGTTTACAAAGAAAACATTGTAAAGTAGATGTACAGTAATCCTTGGGTACAGTCTGCTATGTCAAAAGACCACCTGAAACATTGCTGGGTCACCGCGTGAAAACGTCACGCGCATGCGCTTGTGATGAGCCCAGTGCGCGCGCGTCACGCCAGTTTCCCGCCCAAACCGAAAGAAAACAAAGACGATCACCCCTGTTTCTACTTTTAGGTACATATGTGAACTCTTTCGCCAAAAACAACGAAACTACTTTAAAGCTAAGCCCGTGTTGTATCGGTAGAATTTGATCCGCTTCGGCGGGGATCTATATCTCCGATACAACACAGACTCGAATTTTATAAATTACTTCTATAACTAAAGATATATTGTTCAGTTATTTTGGCGATACGACTTATTTTGGCCGAGAAAATCAAAGTTAAAGTTTACGTAAATGAGACCAGTTCTGTATCATATTCATAAACACTACTTAAACATTCATTTCTTTAGTTTTTCCTCATGAATGATTAATGAGTTTTAGAAGTTAGAACAGTATTTGCTTAAGAAGATTAAAAGCCCTTGGAAACTACAACGTCGGACCGCTTCAGCAATTTCCTGCTATTTTTAACACAACCCCCCTCCCCCATTTCAATGTTGGTTTTCGAGCAGACTGAAATGTTGCCTTTCTATTCCAACATTGTGAAGGGGAGGGGGGACAAGCGAAGTAATAAAAAATGCCCGCGATGTGTCAGAGGAGTTCGTTCAGTGTTCTGAATAGCCTTATTTTGTCGGGCGGTCTGTACTTAAATGGCGAAGGTTGTAGTTGTATTTGAACCCAGAGTCTTCATTCTTTCTGCGAGCGGAGCACAACGTTTTGCCGCCGTTTGACCAGGTACATTTAAGTACTGTTTAATCAACGAGCAGCTGTGTTTTATTAAACTGCTTTTTAGAATCTTCAGCCCTTCAAGTTTAAAGTGCCTATTTGCAATTTTTACTGATAGCTATGAACCTCCGAAAAGTTTTGAGTACTTCTGTGAAAAATGATTTGGTTTACAGTGAATATACTTTATGTTCTACGCTTGTTTGAAATCGTGTAAATTCGACCTTTCCTGATCGATGACCGCGTAAGTAAAAGCCTGGGTTGATTCCTGTTTAGACGTCATATAATTAATTCGACTTTGCAATAATTTGAAGAAATACTTAAAATGTTGATTAAAATGACTTTTTTCTTTACTGACAACTCGCAAACTGTGTATATTTTCTATACATCGATGTTGTTGTGATAGAAAGGCGCCATGGAGAATAATGCATTAATGAGATGACGTCTACCCAAGGATCGTCCCAGGCTTTTACTTACGCGGTCATGGGTCAGGAAAGGTCAAATTTACACGATTTGAAACAAGCGTAGAACATAAAGTATTCACTATAAACCAAAACTTTCTTCACAGAAGTACATGTGTATTCAAAACATTTGGAAGGTTCGTACCTATAGAACTTGCAAGTTAACAATTATACTGCATTTTATCTCTCATGTTAGGCACCAATAAGGGTATTCTACATGCTATGGGTCCACATTCTAGGACCTTGGTTTTTTGCCGAACCTCCAGATGCTGAAATGGATCCAAAGAAACAGAGAAAAATGGAAAGAAAAATGAAACGGGCAGGCATGATGCAATAGGTTATGCATTTCGTATGCAGGATTCGAAATTAATGTTTGTGTCTAGTTGTCCCAGGGGCAATGACAGCTGTCCATGTACTGCAATAACCAAGCAAACAAAACAAAACCAATATTTGGAAATGCCTCTGTAAACAAGCACGGGAGATCTTCTCTAACCTGAGGGTCTCCCAGGGGTTTCGGGGAACAAGGTAACATGCCAAAAAATCCGTTGGGAACAGGGAACAAACTATATTGGTGAACAATGGAACATGAATAGAGGTTTTAGGGAACAAGGGAACAATTTCCATTTTTCTAAATGGAAAAATCAGTTGACTGTTTTGGGAACAAGGGAACAAAAGGTATTTTTCGTTGGGAACAAGGGAACAAGGCCCCCCCCCCCCCCCCCTGGGAGACCTTCTAACCTGAAAGTTGATGGCTGTGTACTACAAAGAAAGTAGCTCTTAAAGTAGCTCAAATAAAATAGCTCTTACAAATATTTGATTTTATTTATCATGTCTATAGTCATGAAGATATCAGCATGACTTCTCCGTTTGGTTTTTAACTTTTATTCACACTTTTTGGGATACTAGTTCCATGAATACTAGTTCCATCAATACTTGTTAAATCAATACTAGTTCCATCAATACTTGTTAAATCAATACTAGTTCCATGACTGACGAAAAGGGAAACCACTCAGTTGGAAGTGGTTTCCCAGGCATAATTTTGGTTGTCCGGGACAAATGGGAAACCGTTAATTTCGAACCCTGACGTATGCGTGCAATGTACAATATATACGTGTCACGTGTTATTCAATGCTGCTGCCAAGCTTCAACTCCATAAATGGATAAAAGTGGCTTGTAAAAAGTCTGCCTGAAAATGTAACTTATAGAGTTCAATGCTGATGCAGTTGAACGCTGTTAATACGGACACTACTGGGACCACAAAAAGTTTCCATATATAGTGTCTATCTGTCTGTTTGTCCATAATAATAAGATGTACGTTTTCTTAGTTTGCAATGACGTCACATAAAATGTTTTTGATTCCCACTAATGAAATAACATGTTTTAAGCGTGAAGAGAGATAAAAACTACTCTGGGCCAAATTTTGAAGGAGAAGAGCATTTCTTTTCGGAGTTATGGGCGAACAAATATGAGAAGTCAGTAGTTACTGTAGAATGCATGGGCGGCCATCTTGGATGGTAACCTTATCATTAACTGCCAAAACTTCAAAATCTTAAATAGAAAGCGAACATTTGGTTCAGTACGAGTCCCATTACCGAACTAATAAACATTAATAATGACAAAAATATTTAATTTGCCACACATTTGTCGATTTTCATGACTAATCTGAAACATGTAAATTAAGGACTGTTGGAACATAAATCAAAGAGCAAAACATCGTATTGCTTGAAATTTCATCTGAGGAATTAAATAGGGACATCTACAAAATGTTACAGAAACAGCTTTATCGGTTGTATAGTTTAGAATTTCGCTTTTGATGACGTCACGTGCAAACGAAGAATTGAGCGGGTGTCCATCTTAGCCATTCCGTAAAGGACTGGGACCGAGAATGTAAATTTAATCGAATTCAAAAACAGTTCTTATTTATTTTTAAATGAATCCAACTACATGAAAGATCACATCGAAATTAGTAAGTTTACCGAGTTTGAAGATGTGTGAGTAAATAACAACTGCATAGCAAGCTTTTCAAAATCACAAACATAAAACTCAAGAGAGTTCCGAAGGGTTGGGGGAACGGCCGTCTTATTTTTGTGATTCTTGAAAGCTCACTACGTAAATATTGATCCAAACATCCCTGATAGTCTACTAGCCACCCCTGTGTGTTCTTTATTGAACCTAGAAATGTCGAGTACTATAAGGTTTTGTGTTGGAAATGCAATATACAGATCATAAGGACTCAGAAACTGCCGGATGCTAATTTGCATATGTGTAGCATTTTGCATAATTGACCTAATTAGCATATTAATTAGGACAAACGCTAAATCAAGAATATCTTCCTTAGTAATCCACATAGAGACTTCATTTGTGTGTCTAGACCCATGTTTTCAACTCTAAGCAATTGATCTGACATGGTTTCAAATAATCCGCCTTTTTCTGGCCGGAAAGAGACTGGATACTTCCCATGATACTTTGCAGTCATACTAATTAAAGATGGCGGTGCAAGAATGCAAGATTCGAGTACTGGTTTAGAGGTATTTATTTCGACTAAATACACTTCATTTGCTTTATTGTTGATTGTTTTCGAAAACAAGAGGTCACTGGAGACTTTTCTCTATATTATTACGTCCTCAGCTGTAAAACTAAGATAACAAGCCTCAAGGGGAATACAATTCTATTTTTAACTTTTTGCACTTGTTCGCATCCCAGCTGGACCAACACTCGGGTTCTCGCTGCCTTTGCTCTAATATCTGCAAATGGTTAGACCTTCACGTCTTCTCGGATAAGGACGTAAAATTGTAGGACTCCCGTTGGCCTGAAGTTAATCAGTCTATTAGACTGTTTCGAGTCCGGGGGGACACCCATATGAATTTGACAGGGGTGCTCAGCCATGACCCTGAAAATGACCCCTAAAAGGGCTGCATAAATTAACATAATGAAAAAAATCATCAATCGAGCAGCATATTAATCCGAGGTCACTGAAATTATAATAAAATTATAAGGCGGATATATATTGTGTTGTCTTCCATATGTTTCTTGTTTTGTTTTTCGGCCATTTTAACATGGCGTGACACGTTACGACGTCACGCACGGGTAGTCTTTATGTCCGATATTTATGCTGACGGTCTTTTTTTCCAGATTGTGCATAATGGCGAAGCACTGCTTATTTGAGCCCTGTTTTGGAAAAAGAAAACAATGGAAAACATGTGGAATTGCAGGAATAAGGACGCTCATCCAAAGGAGTAAAGAGCGCGATAGTGATGCTATCCATGTACAACTTGAGGCTATACTTGCATCAGAGGGTGATAAATAAATGCCTCAGTGTCATGTCACAAGTCGTGTTATAGCTCATATACATCTGTCGAGGAATACACCAAACAGTAAGAAGAGAAAAGCTTGTGATTTGCGACCTGGTGATGAACCTCCTCAAAGAATTAGTCGTTCTCAAGTGTCTGCCTTTGTATTCAATAGAGACTGTTTGTTTTGTGGCGAGATCTGTGTGCCAAAAGATCTAAAAAATCCCCCAAAATGGGTACCTGTAAATCAGTGTCAGACCGAAATAAGACCTGGTCAACGTACTTTCAAGAACGTGATACTTGACATCTGTGATGAACGCCGAGATGATTGGTCCAGAATGGTCGAGGTTAGAGTCAACGGAGCTCAAATCGATCTACCAGCAGCAGATGCTCAATATCACTCTCATTGTTATAATAAATTCAGAAAGGTACCCATTGACTCGACCAATTAGAGTCGAAAACATGGGTCTAGACACACGAATGAAGTCTCCATGTGGATTACTAAGGAAGATATTCCTGATTTAGCATTTGTCCTAATTGATATGCTAATTAGGTCAATTATGCAAAATGCTACACATATGCAAATTAGCATCCGGCAGTTTCTGAGTCCTTATGACCTATATATTGCATTTCCAACAAAAAACTTTATAGTACTCGACATTTCTAGGTTCACTAGGTTGGCTAGTAGACTATGAACGTTTTTTAATTCGAATAAATTTACCTACTCTGTCCCAGTCCTTTTTGCGTTTACGGAGTGGCTAATAAAGCGGTGTTCGACTCTATGACTAAATCTCCAGCGTGGCTTAGAATGTACCTCAAAGGATCTCTGTCACAGTATTTTCAAACATCTCTTGAATGTAGATATTAACATGACGATAACCTACAAGGAATTTCAAAGTGTATAGGCGAATCTGTGTTTACGTTTTTCATACATCAAACTTCAAGCGACGTGCATACAAACAAACAGAGTCCATACATCGAAAGAGATTGTCACACTTGATAATCACCGAATATTTGAGAGTGAATGAAAAATATATTTTGAGGAATGAGCGTTTAAAAATCTCAAAATTTACAAATACTGTATCATTGGATGTCAGCAACTCTTGTCACCCAGCCCATTTTACAGTTTTGAAAAGTCAATTTCTCCGTAAATATTTAACATATCAAGCTCAAATTTTCGGTGATTACTAAGTTTTAGATTCTCGTCTATTTGTAGCTTGAAGTGTAATTTATGCTAATGAGGCAACAATGTAAACTATGACGTCAGCAAGGATTGGCCTGTTGCCAGAAAACAGGACCATATATAAAGGAAGAGTGTATTATTTTCTTGACTGAAGGGAACAAGTTGCAACGTAAAAATGCAGTCGTTAAGTGGTTGGTATGTGGTAGGTTAGTGATTGGCCCACAATTAGTTGCCACTTTCTTATGTTTCAGCTTGTTCACAAAGGGTGCATTCGATTGACCATATTTCGGAATGATCACTACAGATTGCTTATACTTATCGGAATTTTTTAGCCAATGGAATCTTAAATGCATTCTGAATATCATATCTCATCAAGCACTTGTAGCTTAAAGTGTATTCCATCTATTCTTATTCCGGAATACGCTCCCTAACTATATACATTTTACCGTCTTTCCTGCCAAAGCAAATAAAGATAAAAAATACTACCACTTCAAACCTAGTCGTACAGTAAGTTGAAATTATCTTCTTTTAGTGTCATTTGATATCATTTGTTTTACTGTTACTTACAGGTGTGAAGTCTAAAATATGGGCGCATTCTTTGGGATTATTTTAATGTTCCTGTATAATCCGGGAAAATCCTGTATAATCCGGGAAAATCCTGTATAATCCGGGAAAATCCTGTATAATCCGGGAAAATCCTGTATCATCCGGTATATGAATAACAGAATACGCGGAATACGCGGAATACTTACTCTTTCTTCTTTTACAGTACAAGTATTCACCTTATCTAGACACTATCTTTGTAAGCTTAACTTAATGTATTCACTGTAATCTTATCCATGTTTGTAACTGTTATGTACTGTAATCAATTCTATATGGTGAAATAAATACTAATACTAATAATATATAAATCTAAATGCAATAAGCTATTCTGGTTAAGTAAAAACTAAAAATATTTAACATACAAGCAAGCAGCTTGTGATAAATCTATAAAATAAATACTAATAAATCAAGTCACTGTTTCCTCGGTAACGCCTCTAAACAGGATAGATGTGAGCGGCAATGTTCGCCTAGAAAGAAGAAAAATAATTGCATTCTCTTATATGGCCAGGAAGTGAATTCCACACTTCCGCTTCACTATAGCAAACACTTTTTTAAGCTTTCTGTCTTTGGGAAGGAATTGACCAGGCTTTTACTTACGCGGTCATGGATCAGGAAAAGTAAAATTTTCACTATTTCAGAAAACCGTAGAACATAGAGTATTCTGTCACAGAAGTACTCAAAACTTTTCAGAGGTTCATACATTAAACTGTGTTCATGAGTGTGGCAAGGCATTTTCTCTAGGTGCTTCGAATTCTTCCTATGCAAAGTACCGTGCTATATATTCTGGTTGACACGAAAGCTCGATTACCAGCCGTTTGGATCAGCGTTTTTAGGAACGCGGCCTCACACTCTCAAAATCTGAATTCGCCCTTCCGATTAGGCCCTCCATTGACGTATCGATATCATACGAAAAAAATAGCAGACCTAGACAATTGCGAATCAAACCCAAACACATGTGCTTGCAATAAAAACTGTCAGTTGAATCCCACCTCAATTTATTATACGAGCTGGCATATAGATTAAGATTTTTTCCTACACCATTTTATATTTAACAAATAGATTCCATCCTGCCTTGCGTCTGTCCTCGTATAGATCGCACAGATGACGTCACAACGTGGAGAGAACAAAGAAGTGCGCCCGAGACTCGGTCGAGTGGCATAACCCATAGATTAGCAACACTCAAATCTAAAAATATTTTACTATTTACTTCATGTAGAATTGATTTTAATGATAACCTGTTAAAGTGTACGTTAGCAATTTGACTTTGGACCATCATGGACCGAAATTAGCTCGTTCTAAATTTCTCTCTAAAACAGTATTTGTCATCCACTCGAATCTTTGCATCCTTCATCAAAACGGATTACTCACTTTCTCCTCGATACACTGATTTATATATTTTTACAAGTTATACCTTCTGTAGTAGTATTAGTATAGTAATTTATTACTTTATTTTAGTATTTTATTAGTATTTTATAGTTATTTTATTATATAGTATTTACCATTAGTATTTTTTAGTATTGACGTACACACATATATATTAACGATGTTAACAGCGCTTTAGAATATTTATAGTTTTAGCGCTATATAAATACTATAATTATTATTAAAGGACCACGCCATAAAGTAGCCGTACTAATGAGGTATTCGCCTATTAAATGGGTTAATGTTTGGACAAATGAGGAAACATTGTAGTGGAAATATTTGAGAACTTCAGTATTTCTCAAAATATTCCTTGTTTGCCTGCACGCGCAACATTTGTTGCGCAACCTTGGCTTCCAAGAAGTCAAACGTGCTCCTGAAATATTTCAGAAACGTTTTTTGGCTTCCGAGAAGCAATTTTTACTTTCGCAAGAAACGTTTCCCTTTTTTGTTGCGTTCGCGGGTAAATGAGAAAATGTTTTGGGAAACACTGAAATCTCAAATATTTCCGTCTGTTTTCTTGGTTTCCTCAGTCAGACAACAAAACAATAGTCTTGTTTCCCGCTCGTTTGCTGCACCCAAGAAACATCAGATACAATATTTCTCGTTTCATGTCATTTACCCAGGCCTTTAATTTAGGTTAAAGGGCCGGCTATGTCACATGTGCTGTTGCGCATGTGTTGAATCAAATACGATTGGCACACAGCGGTCAAACGTCTGCGCGTGCGTATTACGGTCAGTCTGGTGGGCGGCCGCGAGAATTTCCCGCGCAAAATTTACATTAAAACATATTACAGTGAACTTCTACCCCCAAAAGTTACGAAAAATACGTGAAAGTTAAGCTTTTTATTTTCACAGTCGACGGGAAATTGAACAAACTTCAAACTGTGAGTTTACCAAATGTTTTTGTAATTTACCAAAAAAATTCTCAAGGTTTGAAAACGGGTGTGTGAACAGTGACGGCCGCCGGCTCGCTTTGAATGTTTTGGAATATGTTGTTGTTGCAAGACTTTTGACGCATGCGCAGACGTTTGACCGCTGTGTGTACGATTGGTGGCTGTTTGGTCACCGCTGACCGAAAAACATACGGGCTCTGGGAACGAGATTGGCTGTTAATCGGCTACAAATAGTTAAAGTGCCCTTGAAATGATACTCAGTATATCCTTGAAGACTATGTCTATGCACAGTTAGTCATTTTTGCATATTTGCTTCTATTGTAACCATCCCACATGTGGGCGAGGTTCGTCAGTTCATCTGAAAAAAAATGTCGCTGAAAATAACTGTCCATGTTTAGACTATTTAGCACTCCATGTTGGACGATGTTGGACCAAAACGTTTCCTGGATGAAAGTTTGTTTCAAATCACCGAACAATAAATGTTCGTCCGAATCCAATTTAACATTTAACATTTAACATGGGGTGCTAAACAGTCTAACAGTGTTGGTCTAACATGGGGTGCTAAACAGTCTAACATTGTTGGTCTAATATGGGGTGCTAAACAGTCTAACATTGTTGGTTTAACATGGGGTGCTAAACAGTCTAACATTGTTGGTTCAACATGGGGTGCTAAACAGTCTAACATTGTTGGTTCAACATGGGGTGCTAAACAGTCTAACATTGTTGGTCTAACATGGGGTGCTAAACAGTCTACTATTGTTGGTCTAACATTGTTGGTCTAATATGGGGTGCTAAACAGTCTAACATTGTTGGTTTAACATGGGGTGCTAAACAGTCTAACATTGTTGGTCCAACAGGGGGTGCTAAACAGTCTAACATTGTTGGTCCAACATGGGGTGCTAAACAGTCTAACATTGTTGGTACAAACATGGGGTACTAAATAGTCTAACATTGTTGGTCCAACATGGGGTGCTAAACAGTCTAACAATGTTGGTCCAGCATGGGGTGCTAAACAGTCTAACAATGTTGGTCCAACATGGGGTGCTAAACAGTCTAACATTGTTGGTTCAACATGGGGTGCTAAACAGTCTAACATTGTTGGCCCAACATGGGGTGCTAAACAGTCTAACATTGTTGGTTTAACATGGGATACTAAACAGTCTAACAATGTTAGTCCAACATGGGGTGCTAAACAGTCTAATACTGATGGAACCAAGTTGTACAACAATGTTTGAACGTTTAGTCCCAACTTTAAACATAGCGCCACAATGGAGATCTCGTGGATGTAAAGTGTATTTTAGTGTGTCCTCAAGGGTAAACATGTGGAAATGCTCACAGGTCAAGTTATTGCTGTTGTGATAGCCTGTGTAGCCTGTAAAACCACGTGACCGATGACGTCATTGTTACGATATCTCCACTAAGTGAGATGTCAAAGTTTGAGCCGCCTGCCTTTAGAAATGAGGGAGATACGGGCATGTATTGAATATTACGTGACCGATGACGTCATGGTTACGACAGCGCCACTAAACGATGTCATCATTACGACATAACGACTAAGTGACTCATGAGGAACCTAATACCACGCCTGTGAAAGTTTGAGCTACCTGTCATTAAAAGCGAGGAAGTTACGGGCATATACTTCAAATCACGCACGGATGACGTCATCGTTACGACATCTCCATTGAAGTGCCCATAACCCTTCTTGCAATTTTTATAGCTATGAACCTCCGTAAAGTTTTGAGTGCTTCTGTGAAGAAAGTTTTGGCTTACAGTGTATACTTTATGTTCTACCCTTGTTTGAAATCGTGTAAATTTGACCTTTCCTGACCCATGACCACGTAAGTAAAAGCCTGGGTCGATTCCTGGATAGACGTCATCTTGACGTCATCTTGACGTCATATAATTAATTCGACTTTGTAATTATTTGAAGAAATACTTTAAATGTTGACTGAAATTATTTTTTCTTTACTAACAGCTCAAAAACTGTGTATATTTTCTATGCATCGATGTTGTTGTGATAGAAAGACGCCATGGAGAATAATGCATTAAGGAGATGACGTATTGACGTCTACCCAGGTATCGACCCAGGCTTTTACTTACGCGGTCATGGGTCATGGGTAAGCCAAAACTTTCTTCACAGAAGTACTCAAAACATTTCGAAGGTTCATAGCTATAAAACTTGCAAGAAGGGTTATAGGCACTTTAAGTGATTGATGGGAACCCAATACCATGTCTGTCAAAGTTTGAGCCGCCTGTCATTAGAAATGAGGGAGAAACTGGCATGTACTAAAAATCACGTGACCGATTACGTCATTGTTACATCAGCACTAAATGTCGTCATAGTTACGACATCACCAGTTCGTGATTCATGGGCAACCCAATACAATGGTAGATTTCCAGTTCCAGATTTTCCTTTTAAGCAATGACAGACAACGCGACAGCAAAGTGAATGTGTTTTATTGCTACGTTTTTTACACAACCTCTGCTTCTATGCTTCTCTTCATATTCGTTTCTATTTCTTCAAACTGGACATTGCTTATTTTCTATTCTTTCTGTCTTTATCGTAGTTGTCTTGTCCTTGATAATCGTACAGGTGTTTTTTTTTGCGAGCAGAGTTTCACATCTAGGTAACGCAATCCGTATCAGTAAAGATGGCGCTTGGTCATTTTACCCACAATCCATTGCGTACGTAAACTACTTTAAAATTCGTAATCCTAAAAACACTAGTAAAAAGCTGTTGCCAAGGCACTATCTATAGACCGTGATATTTATTGACGTCCTTGTTTACAATGCCTTATTATCACATTAAGTAGAAGTTCATTCAATATAAAACAAACAGATATCACTGGAAAGAGCATATCAAAATTAGCTATCGTGGCAAGTTTGACATAAAACTCATTTAAAATGCTGCGTATTGAATGTAAACTATTTTAAACAAGGGTTTAAACGGCAAGAGTTGTTATAGCCATACAAACGCCTGTAAATGTAACCGTTTTTAAAACATTTCTCACATGGTTCAATTTACTGCTGTCACGGCAATCATCAGGGGCGGATCCAGGATTTTATCGAAGTGGGGGAGAATCCGCAAAAAAGCACTGGGATTTTGCTTCTTGCCTCTCCCTTCCCAAAAAAAAACAAAGCAAAAAAATCAGTAGCAACTCTGCCACAGTGGGGGTTGCAACCCCCAAAACCCCTAACCTGGATCCGCCAGTAGTCATAGTTACAAAATGCGACAGTCTCCATGGATTTACAGAATTTACAGATTTAGCTATTGATGCACAACAATGTAAACAATGACATTTCTATTATGTTATTTGATGTGTTAGGTTCGCATGGAATTGTGGACAAATGTTGGTATATAATTTTATTCCCCTTCAAGTAGGGGTATAGAATGGTCAAATCCGAGACTCGCCGAGACACTTGTTTCAAAATCCGAGCCCGAGACTGACTTCTCATCCGAGACTCGCAGAGACCCTTATTTCAAAATCCGATACTCTTTTTTTTTTAAACGCCGAGATTTCGAGACTTGCTTGAATTTTGCCGAGACTCGCGATTTTTTAGGGGCCATTCTGTACCCAACTGCATGAAAACGAGGTGAACGATGACTCGAGCGACGCTACGACAGTCCATGTACTGTAGATAGAAATATTACACGTTTATACAGCGAATTTCTGATTTATTTTAAAGATAATTCCCTTGTTTTGTTTCATGAGTCGCTGTTCGCCTCGTTTTCATAACGTTTTACATGCAATATTCAAAATGGCGGAGGAACTGTGAGCGGCACTATTAAATTTCTCATGAATGCAAACCATTCGTCGATTTCTTACTATACTCCCTCTTCTTTGTACAACCCTTTATTTCAGTTTCCATAATATTTTTGCTATCTTCGAGCGTAATTGTTAACCATTATATATACGGAGTCTTTAAATTTTCACTCTGTGTTCCTTTTCAGTTGATATTTCCAAACATCTTTTAATATAGTACAATAACTATATACATATATTTAAAAGCTGTTTTAGCTTTTCGAATTCTCACACAAATGTCGGTGTGCTCGAAGACAACAGGGAAGTCGCTCCGTCCGACGTGGTGGAAGAAGTGTCGTTAACGATCGCATTAAATCTCGGTAAAGTCCTCTCGTGTCGCGACGTAGTGATGTTCGACACTACACCTCTATTGAAATCCATATTTAAGTTCGAAACATGCGGCATAAGTCTAAATCTTTCGTCCTCGGGAATTACCACAGTGACGGGTTGCCTAGCAGACTGCCGATGTGTGGCGTTATTCAGTTCCAGTCCCCCTAGGCTTTGCTCTAGGTCAAGTTCGAGCATGCCAAGATTTCGGACTCGGGAGAGCTCGTTAATTATCTGCCTGGACAAAACCCTCCGCCGTAGACTCTCCAAGGAGCTTTTTACCAGCCAACCATTCACCATTGAATAGAAGACAATATTCATGAAGAAGAACCCCAAAGGTAGATAATCCATTCCGAGGGGATTGCTCTTTAGTAGCATTGTAATCATTAATACTATGGGACATATCACTCTGAAGACAACAGTAAAAGTAAACCCAACGAGAACGCAAATTACATAGATGTAGGCATTTTTTCTGACCCCTAAAACTCGAAATAAGGAACACAGGTCGAAGAATATAACGCTGCCTTCGAAGAGAAGACCAACCACGCCGGAAATTGCGTTTTGTTTATAGTAAATAAATACCGTATATGTCGCTATTGTTACGACATGGTGAAGGAGGTTTATTTTGAATAATGGGATCTGGCTTCGTAGTTGGCAATCCTGGAGACATTTGTAGACGTAGTGTCCAAGGTTTATGGCGAATGCCGCAAGGACAGGGGATGGTGTCTCCGTGAAGGGTTTTTCCAGTACGTTAGTTGCAGCAAGTAGAACGATGCCATAGATGAAGAGAGTAATCGTGAAGATCTCATCCCTGAAACTAAAGCAGACAGGACATTTATGTAGTTGCGGCGGAAAATGTTGATAAATGTACTGCAAATATTTTTGAAGTTAACCGTACGCATTGCGCGACTCAAGCGGATTTTGTATGATATGAAATTCCGAGCTTGAATGCGTAAAATCAATTGCGATATCATTTAGTGTTGTTTTTAGCATTTCAGTGCAGAAGGTATATAACACAGCTACATCCTTTAACAATACCACAGGTAGCCCAAGCTCTGAAAACGGCAATATTTATTATCCTCTGTATGCGACTCTTCTTCAGTCTAACATTTTTATTTTCAATGTAAATATCGAATAAAAATCAACAAGATTACAGGGTGTCTTGTTGTGTTGGGCTTAGCTATGTCCTCTCTTGTTTACAGAGAAGGAAAGTGAGATGAAAATTCGCTGAAAATCAACAAAATATTTCCGTTTACAGAGCTGATACTAGCTTCCCCTTTCAGTTTTCAAATAGTATTAATTCAATTTTTCCATTCACATTTTCCGATTAATATCTGTCCTCTAGTGTAATTTTCCCTCCAATCTCTGGCTTCACTCTATTTTACACACTCATAATTTGAGCAAGTGTGGTTCAAATTTCAACGGCTTCAGTTACTAAGCGGAAGACTTATCCCGTCTCAAGATGGCCTTTCCCCCGTAATGTGTAACAAAATTTTGCTATTAATAAGTAGTAGATAAAATATGAGTGGGAGATCTGTATGGGCATTTACAATGGCGAGCCGCAAAGCACATACAGATCGGACGCCAATATTTTATCTTACTTGTAAAATGAATAGATAACAAAAACCATTGATATGCACGACATAAAATGTTAACCTTTGATTTCTCCCACCTTACTATCGATGTGGGATGAATTAGTTTCTCACAAAAACATATCCCACATCGAAGAGACAATGTGTATGCAATAAGAGAGCAGAACGTAGCGTGCAGAAAAACAGGTCCCACATGGAATGTATGGTGTGTACATAATAAGAGAGCAGATGTACTTTGTCATTTCACCCCTCCCGGGATAGGGGAAGTCCGTGATCGGTCATGAGATTTCCCTCACTAGCTTAGCTAGTATTCTGTACCTGATGCAGAATACTACTACAGCTATAATGGACCATGGGGTCTGTATCACGGACCATGGTGTCTGTATATCGATACAGAACCTGATTTTTATTAATCCGGTTTGTACGGGGGTATACAGAGGCGATCATGTGGTGTCATTCAGCACATGGGATTGGCTAGTACCCTTATGAATTATTAATGAATTTTACAAAGAATGATTACAATACAATAATACAATACAATTTTATTTAACGTGATCAGATACACTTAGCTGTAAGGAGCTAATTTACAGGTATTGCCACAACAGAAAAACAAAACAAAATAAGTATCATAATAATCCAGCTAATAATATCTATTTATATATATAAAATCCTAATATGTAATCTATATAAGTAATTTACTTGATAAAATTCTCTAGATTAAAAATACTGAATATGCGAGTGTTACTGGCAAATGCACGTAGGTAGTGCTTAGTGCGAGTTGGTTCTAAACATATAAGGGTTGCCTGCGGAGGAGGCTATGTGATACGATAGATCGTCTGTTTTAGTTTCAACGTGCTCTGATTCGACACATTACTTTATAACTTCCTGGAAACGTATTACGTTTCTTCTGAATTTGTTGAGCAACTCTGAAAGCCGAACTAAATTCGCCCAACTCTGTAGACATTCTGGAGCCGACTAAATTACATCTTTCACTTCGAATTCAGTCAGGTCTCGAACGTTTTGAGAGCTGAGGCCTGAGAGCTAGCTTTGTTTATGGCCTAATGCCTTCGAGGTAAATAAAAATATTGCAGTCAGTGGAAATCGATGAAATAATTCTTCTTAAATATAGAGCGTGGTTGTTACTAGCGACATAAGCATCCGACGGAGCGAATACGAGCAAGAAGACGAACCTGTGAGATAAGGACAAGCGGCGCTAATGGTCAATGAATTACTGAGAAACAAGACAAGTTAAAGACTTCGCGAATTTCGTGAAGTCAAGTTTTGATTTTGAGTTTTATTTTAACTTTTCCTCTACGTTTTCCGCCGAGGATTAATTCGAAAAAGTGTTATGTAAATGATATAGTTTTGCTGCCACAGCGAGCGAGCCTGAAGCGAGCGAGCAAGGTTAATTCGTTAGCAGTTCTAATCTGTAAGCGGGTCCAAATCTCGATTTCTTTTTTTTACCACAATGCATCACTTCTATTGTATTTTTTTACCACACTGCTTTGCACGGAACTGATCATCACGTGACATTACACGAGGTGGAATCTGCATTGTTTGAGCTAACTACGTTCCACCGTTCTTTAATGCATTTCTGTGTATGGATGTAATCTTTGTGTAATCATGAATTTGTTGAAGTGTAGTCGTGTAGGCGAACTCTTTCTAACTCTGTGTGAACTATCAGTTTCCACTGTTATCAAGATGGTGAGCAGCAAATAGTTTTCTTCTATTGGCTTCGATAAAGTGAAGCAGCCGGTTCAAAATACAATTAGCATTTACAATTACATTCTCAATTACAGTTGATTTCCGGTGTTTAAACTTCACCGGGGAGAACAGCAGTTTGTCAGTTGTGCCGGGAATCTTAAGAAAATGTCGGGAATTGGTAGGCTCAGGGAATTTACCGGGAGATCGTTGATATGTCGGGACAAAATGAAAATGAATCGCGACAACTTTTGAGTTACACACCACAGCTCAAACAGGATTCAGTCGCACGATAGCCCAAAAACTACAAAATATATTCATCTAACACCTTGGTATTTTTATCACCCAGTAATCTATTTTTCCTGCCAAAGTGCTACTGTAGGTTCTCTTCTAATACACTTCCTTAACTGTGCGGAGCAGCATTCACTACCTGTTAGGTATACTAGCAATAGAAACGAATATAATTAACTAATAACTAAGTTAAGCACTGTTTCTGTCGGTTCTTTATAATTAACTAATAACTAAGTTAAGCAATGTTTCTGTCGGTTCCTCTTTACATAGAGACCAGAAATTAGTTACTTTCGGGGAAGAAATAGAAAGGACGACCTGTTTACTATATATCAAAATGTCGAAGTACGTGCTCGTCGTTTTTAGCCAGTTTGCTCAGATGTTCGCAAAAAAAGTGTGTTGCTCGAACGCCCGTACCAGTGAAAATGCTTGTTGCCGGCGAGCGGTGGTAACTGCTCATACCCGCCGTAAAAATAAGATATCTGCTCGTACGTGCTCATTGACTCGAATTAACCATTCGCTATCCCTTTATATTTTACCACGAGTTACGTACTGCCGGATATACAGGTGAAAATAAGTATGCTATCTCGGCGTATGTTCTTAGTTAACCTTGGCCTTTGTTCATGTATGGTGATCGATTATGTTCCTCCAACTTGACTGATCCAATGCAATTAACTCCATACTTTGACGTATGTTGCTTTTACTGACCTGCGCCGCGTAGCTGCCTTGAACTGAACTTGAACTGTCTCTGTCGCAGCTCAGCGCGTGACACGGCAGAAAGGAAGTCAGATGACGTTATGCGATAGCTGGTCTCATCACGGAAATTTAGACTATAAATGAAACGTGCAATAATGCAATAATGTACGTAAATTACGAGAAATGTTTGAGCCTGCACTCGGGGCAATTCTCATGAAACATGGAAAACCAGCTAGCGAAAATAAAAAAAATCCTAGGTTGAATCGTTCGGAGATAGAAGTACGTAGGAAAATTAGAGGGATCACAGACGATAAATGATAAACAACCGGATCTCCTAGCGTGTAGAGATCTGATCAGCATTATATATATACATATATAGACAAGGAATGAAAGGCTGATTCAACGGTAGAGAGTTTTTCTTCCAATATTTCGATCGATCATTTACATGGACCATTGTAAACGCTGTACGCTCAATATGTCGGATATTAAACCAAACGCCGCCTTACGAACACCGTCGTATGTACAGTAGATAAACCTTCTAATTAATACATCCTAGACCCGGGGGGGGGGGGGGGGGGTTACTTACATGAAAAATGGGTATGTATGTGAGGCGAAGAGGCTCAAACCCTGACCCTGTTTGACCCAATCCGAGCTCCAAAACCCTGATTGCCCCCTTTTGGGAAAAAAAAACCCTGATTGCCCTTTCTTTAAATTGTTTTCAAAACACGGTCGGATATATATCCTGGCCGGTATACCGCGTACCGAGATTTCATGCAAAATACGGAACATTTCAAGTTGGGACGTGGCATTGGGTAAACAAATCAGCAGATGAAGTACATAGATAAAATTAGCGGCGTCACGATGTATGGGAACCTCAGTGCTTGCATGTGGGCAGGCGATAAAAATGACATAGTAGCTAAAAAAAATGAACTGCCTAAAAAATACTGCCGAACCCCGACCCTGACTGCACCCAAATTATACTCAAATCCTGACCCTGATCTGCCCAAATCAGGTCAAAACCCTGACCCTACCTGCCCAAACTGAGCTCAAAACCCTGACCCACCCGGGCGGCACATACATAATACGTCACAAACAGGAGTACCCCCCCCCCCCGGGTCCTAGACCCACTGCCGTTTCCGGCAGAGCATTTTCTAACTAATAATCATTCACCTACTAATATGCAGTTAATTCCACGAGAACTCTTGTTTTTTTCTCAGCGAGACGCATATCTTATCGATAGAGATCAAACTCTTGAACCACTAGGTATGAATAAACGTGATGAAACTTAACTTGTATTTCACAATCATCACGTCTCTTTTTTAGTAAATGTCACTCCACTTTCTTTTCATTGGTCTATATGTATTTTATCGTAAGATGTGCAATTCATAATTCCGCATATATTATTTCGTATTCCTAGTTTATTGGATACATTGTAATCCCGGATTGTAAGCCTCTTTTCCCGAAGAAGATTGGCCATGCCGATCGAAATTTTGGAAGAAAAACTCTCTACCGTTGAATCAGCCTTTCCTTTCTTGTCTATACAGAAGTACGTGACTAAACCCATTTAATGTGGCTTTATTATGCAATTTTGTTAACTCATTAAACTGTAAAGGGAAACGTTCTCAATTTTCAGACAAAATATTTCTCGTACCGAATGAACTTTTTCACTTTCGTGAACTCATTTGCTTTCGTTACAAAATGAAACTCGAGTTGTTAATACTACTGCTTGGTAGGAATTTAGTATTAAAAGCCTCATGCTATTAAAGTAAATCACCTTAATAATAGAAAGATCCGTTGAGTGTGAAGATAGAAATAGGATTTGATGGGCTTGAGTATATTCTCAGTGCGACGCGCTATGATCTTGCAGTTGCTGTTCGCGCGGTGTTGATAATTTGCCTACAATAATATTTTTTTTAAATGCATGTTGTTTTCCAACTTTGATACTAACTGTGGAATATATCAGTGCTACTTCTATTTTCAGCATCTAGCCAGTTCTAGAGCCTTTGTTAGGTGTCACGGATTGATTTGTCAAAATGCCTCCTTCGATTCGTGTTTTCTTCAAAATGAAAGGGAAAGTGATCCGTACCTAGTGTTAGACAAGAGACAAATTCCGCCAAAGATGTCGATAAACAAAAGAAAAGGCTAATGGGGACATCAATTCTCCTGTAATATTCAGTGAAATTCTCAGTGAAAGACCAATGAAATAAGACAAATCGCTGAGATGCATGTTGATCTTCCGCAAAATCTACGTAATCTTTTACGTCAATATATTCATTCTCGTGATTTTTCTGGTTAACAATTGGTGTTGGTACGGTATGTAAGTATTTCTCTCTTCCTCTTTCCTCTCCAGTTTTCAATTAGTATTACCGCCGTTATCTTTGAAAATTATTAATCGAAACGTTTTTTGCAAGAGGCGTAGACTGCTCATCCAATCACAACACTGTACATACTAATCGTGAAAGCCAATCTTCTGCAAAACTCCAAAGTCAAACTGAAAAAGCAGTTCATGTTCTTATCATTAACTACCCACGTGAAGATTTATAAATGTCTAGCTGTTTTATTAAGGGATGAAAACTGGTATGATTTCATCGATAACTCAGTATATATTACTCCACAACATTTATATACATACATGGCCGCTTGGAGATACGAATGTTGATGAGATATCTTACCCGTTCGATGCACTCACTGCACCCGTAACCGTGGAGTTTCATCAAAACGAGAAGATAGAATTCAACTCGTATCAATGTTTTCCAAAATTCCGCGGTGATCAGAATATTGACGCCACGTCTGATTTCTTCGCTCGTAAACCTAACTATATCGGTAAAATATAATAATTTTACTAACCAGTCACTAACCGGTTTCGGAATCGCGATTTTTTGTCAATTTTGCAATCTTATTTTTGTCGTATAAATGAACGTCCCGAGTACGCGTACCTGAAAATCTAGGAGTTCAAAAGATAGTTCGGTCCGCTTGTTTGGAGTCCCGCGCCCAACGACTATAATAACGGGGAATGGATGAAATAAAGAAAAAGAAATAGAGCTACTTCGAGACTAGCTTGCGTGCAGACGTTCTCTCTCTCTCTTTCCCGAGAGAGAGAACGTCTGCACGCAGGCTACTTCGAGACGGGAACTACTTGCTAACATGATGGCTTCTGCCGCTTATCGAAGTTACGTTCGTCGAGGTTCAAGTTATTATTATTATATTATATTTATAGTTTTAATACTGTAGACTGAAAAACAGTCTCTTCCTAGCTTTCGAAATGGTCGAGAAACTGGGGGACGAGAATGGATGCGAACGGTGCTGAACGGAGAGCGTTTGGAAAGACTCGCCATTCTCCCCGAGTTTTATCAAGAACCACGGAGAAGCAATTTATTCATTGGAGAAAACAACTGATACATACTTTTAAACAAAGTTATATTCATTTGTAAAAGACTCATGAATTCACCAACCAGGCATTAAAAATAGTGCTAATATTTCTTAGACTGACCTAATATTTCAAAATGTTCCACTGAAAGCTTTCGACTTTTTAATATACTTTCATTTTGAATTGACAGATGAGCATAATCTGGTTCGTTGACATGCAAGCAGGTTTCCATTCAGTTTTGAATAACTTATGCTCTTACATTATTATTGGAATATGGAATTAGGCTACAATTTCGTGAATGGATCTTTTGTTCCGAAAAATCTGCTACGTGGCGACTAAAAGGCGATTTTTTACAGCCGTCTTTTCTTTTGAGGTTAACTTGGTGAATTTCATATTTATTGGCAAAGTTAAATACACTGGGTGGTAGTGGTTGGTATAACCGGTTTGTTCTCTCGCTCGAGTGATTTCATCAGGGCCGTTGCATTTTGAAAAGAAAGCTGTGAACACCTCCCGTAATCTCGTCGCACCGACTCAGTATAATGCATTAATTAATCATTAGTGCAAGTATCCCTGCTACGCGCTAATGGTAAATACGGCACCGCGTCTGCGTACGTTGCTTGTGCTTATGATACGCAGTAACCCCTAAATTGCGACTTGAAGGAATTACCAGCGCCAGTTTAAACAATGCTAGCGTCCAGGGGGAGTGGGGGATGGGCAGGTTTGGAAGTGATATACAGGGGTCAACGGAGTTTTCTGCAGGAGTTTGGCGAATGCTATGAGGAAACTTTCTACCACGCGTCCGTCAGACCTTTTTCAATAGTCTCGTTTTGCGTTTTCAGTAGATCTTTCTCAAAACACACAAACAGAATCCTGCATAATTTGCACGCTACCAGGGCACCACCAGATTTAACACCTTAACGCCTTCCGGTGATTGATAACCTCATTCGATGCCCTGTTGTGAATTGACCTGATGCCTAAATATATTTTCACAATCATGGCTTCAATTCGGAAGTCTGAAACAAGGTCAAACGATACTATTGTGGCTTCCGCGTCGTTTGGAATGGAATATCGATTAAATGTCAAATCTCAGTAAAACTTCGTTCTTGGTAAAGAAAATAGAAAATAGGACTACAGTGAAACTATTCATTTTTTGGGCTGATCAGAGTCGCTGCAGATCCAGCGTACCATATTTGACAGGATTGTTCAAGGAGTACTGAGCACAAGAAATCAGGGGAGGGAAATAATTATTTCGTGCACCATATTTTTAGCACTTTAAGTTCTGCGCGATTTTTTTGGACAATGCGAGCTCTGCACGTTTTTTTTTCACACTGTAAATTTCCTGGATTCGCCTGTGTTCTCTTGCACGATATTTTATGGGTAAACAATTGCTTGCAGAAATTTTCTTTGGGCCCATTTTGCCTTGCTCGAATTTTGTTTTTGGATTACCACCCTAAAACACGCCTAAACGGTTCTTGCTGTTTTTCTAGTTATTCTAAATTGGTACATCCTGGGTCTCCGAGGATGAAATTGGTAAAGAACGCGGAAACGTTTGCGTTCAAGTCATGAGGTTGATATTGGTAGCTATGAGTTTGATGACCGAAGGCAATATTTGTTAACGAGGAGGCTATCAATGAATATTTCCGCTTCGACATAATCCTGGCGGACGGATATATCATTTTGTATTAACTTTGCAGGTCTTTTAAGCGGCCCCCTTCGAAAGCCTACAAAAGTAGGAAAACAAGCTGAAATGCATCGATATGAATTGTTGAATCTTCGTGGACCTACATGGTTACAACTGTAATAATACCCCACCCCTGTTTACCTGTTATAGGAAACTCTATAGAAGTAAAATAGGTATATTTACGAATCTGCTGACGCGATACAGAGGGAATAGACCGGTTCGCGGTTAATTCCGACATTTTGAAAGGGGTGCAAACATGGCGCGAAATACAGTGTTTGTATGGGAATCCAGTGCCAAATATAATCCGTAAAATCGATTCTCTAAAATATTCTTCAGATGCAAACTTAAGATACTTTGATTCGTTTTTACAGACAAATGTATGGAAAACTGAAAACTCGATTGCACGCTTCCCACGCTTCCCTTCCCTCAAATTTCGATCAGTTAATATTTTACCTGGTATCTTAAGTTTGCATCTGAACTGAATATTTCAGAGATTCGATTTTACGCGTCAATAGATTCGTAAAGACACAACAAGAAAACCACACAAAATTGTTTGCAACACGCGGTAATAAAAAAGCTGCCAGTTCGACGCCAAATCCTACTGCGAGCGTATGGTTAAATTTTGTGGAAAAAAAATTACAGGGCTTCACCTACCTATAATTTATTATTCTATCAAGTGTTTCTGAAATACAAATGTACATTTATTTCAAATCAGTCTTTGAATTCGTCGTATAAGATTTCAGCTCTGTTTGTTCCGCAAGAACACATTCCTTTTAAGGAATTGATCTCATGCGCTATCGGTACTGTTTCGGCAACCACATATGCTATGTACCTGAATATTTAGGAGACAACATTAAGAAACAGAACTTTTCATTTGAGTTTAATTAGTATTTTAGTGTTTCAAATCATCAGACTCAACACGCAAGAATAGAAATAATCCAAAAGTCCTCGCGTTTAAACGCTAATTAATCAGTTAAGCACCACGTTTTTACTTCAAGTTGATTTCGGTTTGTGCGATTGTCCGTGCCGATTGATGCATGACAAATTAAATAAACTAATTCTAATCCTCTGTACAGTTTCTTGGTTAAAGTCTTGATCTTTAATTTAATACCGTACCAAACAGCAAAACGAGAGGACGTTTGAACTTGAAGGCCTTCGACGTTACTTACGCTGTGATTATTTTCACATTTTTAGTGTCTGGCCACTACGACTTCCCGTGTTGTGAACTGTACCAATTGTGTTAATAGCAAAATATTATTCATTCTAAAAGAAAATGTAAAAACTTCCCTTATGGGTTCATTTAAGATTGTCGGTGTTATTGCTGAGATGGTAAACAGTGCTTGAGAGTTTATTTTAGTTAGTCACGCCATCTGATGACGAATGTTGCTCATAAACCGGATGTTAAACTTTACATACAGCGGTACCCCGGCTTTGTAACAGTTTATATACACCCAGCAAATATACCGAAAGAATAAAACCAATTTCTCTTGCTAAGAACAAAAAAAATCATCATACGATTCCAGTTGCCGTTTCAGTATAAACGCCTAAAGCTTCTCTGTGTTCCGCTTCAGTATTGCAAAACACACACAGAATATCCAGATTTTAGACACTGCATTGCATGATCATTTAAAAATATATTCTGGACTTTGGGGGCTGGTGTTATTTTACCACATGGGGAAGATGGGAATCTTGTTGTTTGAACTTAACTACCATGATCACAACATTGTTATATTAAACCCATCATTTCAACGCTCATTACCAATTGTCCTCTACTATTTTTAGGTTTTTAAAAGACTGAATTCACGGACAGGTAGTCAACACCAGTTAACATGACCTGTTTTATCACAAATATTTGTGAATCCAAACAGCCAAGTTGTACAAAATATTGCAAATAAACTGATCAATGAAGACATGAGCTAACTCACCAAGAATTACAATTAATATTAAATCATCTTAAATTCAGTACTCACAATTTTCGAACGATCCCAGGCTTCTCTTCGAAGAGTTTCACGAATCTCTGGCAGATTTGACGGTTCGACTTTTCGAAACAGTGCTTGAGCAACGGAGTGCAAAAGAAGAAAATCCCTACACTTAGGTTAACTGTTATAGAAAATATTAAGAATATTTCACATGTTGTGAGCATTTCAATCATCCATCCGTTCCAAACACGGAGAAACGAGCAGTGCTGGCTTAGGTGCGTTCTTCAGTATCACAGGAAGTCATTTGTTAGACTCCAACAGGAAATTATATCTGAAGATGCATATGTGAAACCCGGAAGTTAATTCCAATCACCGCTGTCGTGCGTCGCTGATCAAACAGCTGATCAAGTCCTGTCTGGCTGTGGTGTTCGGTTGAAAATTCCACACAGTTTGGCTTACACAAGATTGTGTCCGAGCTCTTGCTGTAGGAAATCGTTATCAGAAAACAACTCGTTCTACTTCTACTTCCGTGTGTGGACCGGATGACCTTGTGAGCTTAATCATTTTGCCAGTTGTCTGAATAAAGTATGCCAACCAATCAAGCTGCGACATCCAGTTCATCGATCCAGTCCATTAGAGACGGAACCAAATGTCAGACACACGAGAACGTAAATAATATCGCCAAAAGTCAAAAGATTTAGAACAATGTGGAAATCGAATATGCCCTCATCTGCTTTAAGCTAAAACAATGTATTTCCTGATATTAATATGCTCTCAGTTGAAGGTTGGTTTGACGATATGCCGAAACTCTTTATTTGCAAACACTATGTATAAGTTGAAATTTCAACGAGAAAAACTCTGAATTAGAAAAGAAGAGAGGAATAAAACTGTCTTACACTTTTCGATTACTTAAATTAAATTATAGGCTTCCTGTTACTAAAAAAGGCGGATTTCAACGTATCATGTATAGATATTTTTGGGTTATACCGACTAAGACTGAGACCCACAATTATTATAAATATACTGATGTAACTCATACCTGTCCTGTGTAGTGGGTGCGTCGGTGGTGTTGTTTCGAAAGACTAGTTTTGTCTTGCCTCTGAAAAACCAACCGAAACCGCAGGCTAACTCATATCAAAGCTTGTAAAATTCTCCTGTGTTGGAAAAATAACCGATTCCGAGTCAACTCGCGCAAACGTACGCGATCAGACGGGAAGTGCTAGAGCTACTACAACAACATAAGCCTCCTGTGCCAACTGTCACTGTATCCGCTTCCCTTATACTTCATTCTAGAATGACCGAGGAACACTTAGTATATATAGTGTATTTTACGTAATACTTCAGCTAACTAGCCGAGCATTCTTTATGCGTTCGTATTGGCCATGGCATTTTTGATCACCAACGTATGATGATTTATCCTTGACGTGTAGAATTACGTCCGAAAACACTGGGTGAGAAATATACGTTTCATTAACGCTTTAAAGACAAAGCATGGACATAGTTACGCTGCTATATAAAGTGTCATTTCACATATGAAACGGAGAATGTATGAAACGAATATAAAACGATGAATAAATTTATAAAGGCCTGGATGGTGCAAGTCGATAAGCGTTTGCCTTTAATAATAATAATAATAATAATAATGACATTTGTATAGCGCATATACATAAATGTTCTATGCGCTTGACAACTACATGTACTAAATAAGTGTAAATATAAATATCTGCGCATAAATTACATTCAGCTGAAAACAAGACTGATTACTGTGTACAGATTATAGGTAGATCACCACTGTGGCCAGAGTTCGAGTCCGGACTGACATGTGAATTGAGTTTGTTGGTATCTCGCCCTTTCCTCCTTCCAGAAAAACCAGCACGCCAAATTGATCAGCCCCTATGGTTGTTTTATGTCCCGTTAAAATGCTGTGTTTTTTACTAATATAAATAAGTACGATGCTTCGTTTTCCAATTATAGAAATTGGTACATTTCCTCTTGGGATACTGAAAAACAAAAATGCATTACTCAAGGGAAAAGTCACGTGGTCTGAAATGGGAGCCAAGTGTCTTTCGGTCATTTTATCAACAAAACTTACATGAACCGTTCACGGCAAATTAGCTCGATGCAATCTATTCCTACTATAGATATAGGCAAATCATATTTGGAAATACAGTGAAGATAAACCAGAGAAATATCTCGAAGAGAAGTCGACTTGTTTACACTAACAGTGCGAAACGCCGCCATTACTGTGCACTGTTTGACTGAGACGCGAGAGTGATGACGTCACACTTCAAACGATAATATAGTATGAAACGCAATGCATTATGGGATAGGCCTGGATCCTCCTCTGCAGGCAAGGGGTAAGATCCGGTTCACACTAGTGACGCAAGCGCAAGCAACACACGCATGCAGACGCAGTAGTGTATTGATCGTACTGACCGAATACGAACAGTATTGCCGCGGCAATTTGCATAATGTTGAAGCTCGATATTTCAGGAGAGCAAACTCTGCCATTTAAAAGGAAATGAGAATGTTAGTTTGGAGATGAAATATTTAACCTTTGTGAATTTACCAAGGTTTTAAATGTATGTAAAACACCAAAAACGAGGCTAGTCAGTCTGACTGCCTAGCGCCTACTCATACACAAGTCTCTAACTTTGCGCTGCGTTATCATCCAAACTTTTCAAATCGTTTGACAAAGTGATGATTTCGACGCCATATTCGCAATCGGTCTTAGACGCTTGTTCTCAGGCACTACCTATGCGTTTTAATATGCTTGCGCTACCAGTGCGAACCAAGTTGATTTGCCAACTGGCTTACCGTTTCTCGGTTAAAAACGTATTGCTTGACGTCGCGGAGTGCCGTGTACATTTTCACTGGTAGAATAGAACCAAAATTAAATACTCGAATAATATTTAACATGCAGGAGTAACATTAATCAGGCGCGCGTCGAACAGAAGCCTGTTTATCACTGATCATGTTTGTGTGGCAGACAGTAGATCCCAGTACCTCCTCGACTTGCATGAGATTGCACTGGAAACGAGTATACCATCAAGTCTGTATGGCGGTTACTAATGCATGACATGGGATCCCAACGGATGCGAGAAATATGACTATATCTCCGACAATGTTTTTACAGGTGCACAGGAAATTGGTTTCTATATAGCTACCACGAGTTCGCATGGACATTTTCTTTTTTAGTTTTGTCACGTTTTGAAGTTAATCATATATATTTGATATATGTATTGTTTGTTCGTCACAATAGAAACATAAACAATATTTGTTATCAGCTATTGGCGTCAATGACGAGGAAGCCCAAACGGAAAAGGCCGTGAGGCTAGCTTATGAAAGTTCAGGCTTCCTCTATAACATACAAGATTGTAATATTACAGGAGATGGCGGTTACATACAATGAATAAAGTGAATACTGGAGAATACAAGGACAAATAAATAAACAATAAAAGAGTCTTAATTACCTGAAAAGTGACTAAGATTTCAATAGAAGCATTTTAAAGTTGGAATTAAAGTTTTTTCAGGCTAGCAGAATTAATAAAACCTTTACGCGTGTATTTTCCAAGTCATTGTTTTCCGGACTTGCAAAATACATGTGTAAAAGTTTTATTGAATTGGCTTTTTGCAGGAAACAGTCACGTGCTGATATAATACTTCGTTAACGACTGATGAATTGAACGTGTGATCCCCATGGGAAAGGCGTTGCCATGGATGCTGGATGGCAAGCTACTTTTAAAACGCTGTTTTAGAAAGATCGACAATCGATTGGAGGTGAAAAATAGCATTTACAAACAGATTTTGCTAATGACATTACCGATCTCGTACAAGTGCCTTTGCAAACGGACCAATTGGTCCCAGGACTCGATCTAACGAGTTCCAAATGCGTGGGCTCTGGTATTTAATTGGATGGGGATGCAGGTTGGATGGACATCTGTTAATCCAGGATTAACACTAATCCGGCTTTGAACAACCCGGCCCTGGTCATTTTCTTTATAATTTTACCCTCGAGAACTCGAACCTCGTTTATCAAGACGTAACGAGACAAAATGTACTTCAGAACATTGAATTTATTTTGAAGCAGCATTTTTTTTTTGTGTTAACTTCTCTAGTTTCTTGGTTTTACGTTACACAAAACGTGTCAGTTCAGTCCTGTGAGAATATTGTACGTGATAAGCGGTGTCAGCAGGAATCAAAGGGAAATGAAGGATCCATTCAACCAGCTTTCATCAAGCTTTGACGCTTAGCTGTTTCTTTAAAATGTTTTTACGCTTTCTCCGTAAAAAAAACCTGATTAAATGCAAACTCTTTGAATAGAAATAAAGTATGTAAGCAAAACACCATTTTATTCCCTAATTATCCGGTCATTTGTTCCCATCTCTCGCTAACTCGAACTCCCGCTAACTCGAATTCCCGATAACTCGAACCTTTTCTGATTTCCCTTGGAGATTCGAGTTATCGGGATTCAACTGTAATTCCTGATTTTGCGGCTCCGACTCTATGGAACGCTCTACCACAATATCTGCGCAATATTCAGTCGCTTAGTCTTTTTAAATCTTCACTTAAAACGTATCTTTTTAAATTAGCTTTTAATTTATAGTCTTTTTATAATAATTTTAATTGAGATATTTTAATGTATTTAATTAACTTGTAATTTTTTTTTTTTTTTTTTTTTTTTTTTTTTTTTTTTTTCTTTCTTAATTTTTATTATTCCTTTTGTAGTAATTGAAATGTAATGCGCTTTTGATCATTTTATGCGAAAGGGCGCAATAGAAATTATAATAATAATAATAATAATAATAATATTTTTTAAATCGACCGCGTAGTTTGGGATCTTGGTCGATTGACGTAAGATCAGGCAAAAACAATTATTCACCAGCACTTGTTGAAGGTTCTATTGCTGTGGATTCCTGATTTTACGTCACACAATACATGATGTACCTGGCCAATGCTTCTAATTACTATACAATATAATGCAATAAACTTTATTTAACGAGGGAAAAGACGTTTTAACCATGAAAGTTATCTAACAGACGGCCCTCAAAAAGCGAAAAATTTATAACAATAATATCACTACTAAATTAATACAGTAAGTGTGCTAAAACAATTATACAAGAAGTGCTAAGTTAAGTATAGTAAATCATTATAGGTATAAATATAAGATACGTGAGACTGCATGTAGACGCTACGTTAGGTATAACATCAATCGGTAAAATAATATATAATAATGTAATAATATAATATAAATAGATAATAATAAGTTATCTAGAGATGAATTTACAATTCATCAAAAACCTACAGTTATTTCAAAAAAGGTATTCCAGATGATCTGAATGGAGTTCAGTTTCGCGAAAAGAGCCGGATCGCTTTTCACCATTTTAGCAAACTTCAACAGGTTGTAGACAATCAAGAATTCAAGCAGTCAAGGATTCGCAGAATTACTCTAAAAATGTTAATAATTAGTTATATCAGTGAAGAAATTTTTAAAAATGGGGTTAGGGTTAGGGGAACTTTAAAGATACTGGTAGCTAATCATATTTGGCTAAAGATATGCCTCAAGTCGTGCAGACAAAACCTCTTCGACAAAATTAATTGGCGATTATGCTGAACGAAAAAAACGATTATGCTGAATTTATAGCGGAGCACCATACATAGATGAGAGCAAAATTGGCTGACTTCCGGTTTAAAACAGTTGACCACAAATTACTCTTGCGCAACTCTAGCCGATTCGGTATCACAGGTGGAGTGCTAGCCTGGTTCAAGAACTACCTCTCTGGTCGCCAGCAGTGTGTAACAGTTCATGGCGCCATATCCAACACGTTTCCAGTCACTTCCGGTGTTCTACAAGGGTCTATTCTGGGACCCCTTCTGTTCTTGATCTATGTCAACGACCTCCCATTATCAATCACCTCATCCTCCGTCGAGGTGACAATGTTTGCCGATGACACCAAATGCTTCTCGGTAGTGGAATCTGCAGCAGATGTCTCCCTTCTTCAGGGTGAGGTCTTTGATGTGGCGACCTGGACACGCTCTTGGCGGCTGAAGTTCAATGCGAAAAAATGCAAAGTTTTAACCATTACCAGAAAACGCAGTCCCCTACTGGCTGACTATGTCATGGATGGTCAAGTTTTGGACCACGTTCCTTGCGAAGAAGACCTAGGCGTGACTGTTTGCACCGACCTTACATGGGCCATTCACATTCGTCAACAGATCACCAAGGCGAACCAGTTGCTTGGCCTACTCAGATGCTCTGCATGCCGTCAAAGTCCGAAGTACCAGCGCCCGGCCGTCGATGTCTGTACTTGTCCCAGATTAGGTCGAATGCTTACGCCTCACATGTATGGAACCCACAAACTGTCGATCTCATGCAGGATCTAGAAAGAACTCAAAGGAGGGCTACTAAGTTTATTCTTCTGTTGCCCTTCCAAACAGACATCTCCTACAAATCTAGACTCTTATCTCTAACGCTTTTCCCTTTATGTTACTGGTATGAATATCTTGACCTCATCTTCTTGTATATGGCGAAATACGGTTTAGTAAACATAGCCGTCCAGATGTTTTGCCAAAGCTTGTAAACAGGGTGAATTTAAGCATCTCTCTACGTTCGATGGATAACTGCTCACTTAATCTTATTACTTATCAGATTCCTAATGTCAAGACCCTATGTTACCAAATTAGTTATTTTATAAGAGTTTCCCGAACATGGAATACACTTCCACACGAACTGCGTAAATCAGATCAGTATCTCTCAGTTTACCGAAGTTTAGATCATTACTATTTAAATATTACGTGTCTGCCATCACTTCTGTATTTGACATCGAGAACCCTAGGTCTTGGAAGTCTGTATGTCTGAAATGTCACCAGGCAAGACAGTTAACCGCACCTCTTAAATGCTGCTTTTAGGTTGAATTAAGTATTGTATTAGGACATTTATTGTAATTTTAATTTTCATAGGAAACCTTTTACTCATGCTTATGTTGACATTCGCTCTTTGTTTGAATTGTGGTTTTACTATGAAATCTTTGCCGATTTCCTTTATCATAACCTTATGCCTGTACCAAATATCACTAGCAAAATCAACCCGGTAATTTCTATTGTATGGAGAAACCATGGAAAAAGTTATTTTCATACTTTCCAGTTATCCGAAAGTATGGAAATATCATTGATAAAAATACGATGGGAATTCGGATTGGAAAAATACAATGTTGGAAATTCCACTGATTAGATATTTCCGGATACATTCCTTATAGGCATGGTTTTATCAACTAATAGTTGATATATCCTTTCCCCGATGTGTAAAGGAATCGCCTAGACTGCCTAGATGCAAATGTCAGTAAGATAGCTTTAGGTTCGGTGCAAGGATAGCCTGGGAAGAGTCGGCTATTTTCTAGCTTTCTTAGGCTAGCGCAAGGCCTGTCTGTTCAGAAAGATTGTTCCATGACCGGATAGATCTACCCTGGATGCCAGAGATTATAATGCCCTCTTTAAGCCAAAGTCAGCGAGAAGCTAAGTGACGAGAAGCGACCTTCTCAACGCTTCTGGCGCTCCTCGCCGCTTCGCGCATAAACCTTAGAGATGGCAGTAGAACCTCCGGCATCCAGGGTAGGAGATCTAACAAAGGGAGAAAAACTGAAAGCAAGACCTGTTATTCATGCAGTTTACAGGACGCTGAACCCACCCGCTCATCTAAAGAAATTCCGACTGCTGATTATAACAGCATTTTAACATCACCTGCACCATAATTAGTATATTTAAGTTTAATATTATTTATTTATTTTTACTTATTACTATTACATTCGCCTACCCTAGCACTCTTCCACTGATATTAGTTTATACTAGTTGGAAGTTCATGTGCTAAGCAGCTCGGTTTGAATGTCGTGCGGTTCAGTCCTGCCAAAAGTTAATTGAGGGCATATTTACTTCAATGCTGTGACTTCAATGCATGCTTCAAAAAATACCTGCAAGTCAAGGTGAGAGCAGAATATCGTGCTAATATAGTCACTTTAGAGGGAGATGACGTCATCAGACCCCACGAGTTAAAAAATAACTGCATGCAATATAAACAAGGAACAATAGACCGATCCAAGTACGATATCTACTTAAATTAGCGACAGCGCCAATACCGCTGAAAAGAGCACTTAAAAATTAGTCAAAATCCCAAATTCGAGAGTTATATCTTACCTAGAAGCCAAGATATAGTCGAGTGAAGTGCTCTAGTTTCACAGACGTTTGCATGAGGGTGTGAAACAATTTGCACCCGGCCCAGCAAATGTCTGTAAAATTGTCGGCTTACTTTGCGGGACCGTATATCATTGCTCCCATTCAAGATATAACTCTCAAATTTGGGATTGTGACTAATTTTGTGGTGCTATTTTCATCGGTATTGGTGGTATCGCTAATTTGGCGACCTTGGATCGGTCTATACTCTGTTGAATATTATAGTTTATAGATCAACAACTCCTGTCTTTTATTAGAAGCTGTTGCTCGACCGGCTCGACCCAGCTCAGTGAGAAATAATCATGGAAGACTGGACTTGTTAATTGTTGAAGTTAAATTTCTTTAATGTCTCTATCAATTCCAAGCCCGCCCATGTCTCCCCTGGGCAAGATGCGCCATTTGACAACCTATCTGTCCCTGGGGTGGGGTATTTGTTTTGCGTCAGCCCGGGCCCGGGGCATTTGTCAAAAAATAACCCCACGCCTCCCCTGTGTTTGTTTTTGTTTTGCTCAACTGATCAACATGTGCTTGCTTCATCGATCAACATGGCGGCGGAAAAGTCATCCGTGAACATGGCGTAAGGAATTTCCCAGTTTCAGGGTGAAGTGTGCGGTTTGTTGGGAACTGGCGAGTGAGTGTTGGATTGGGGGCACTTACGAAAGTGTTTGAAGGTGAGTAGTATGTTACTTTAATAAAGAAAAGCGGTGAAATGTGGCTTTGAAATGGCGTAGGCGTAGGCGTATGGCATTTGCGGTGTTCTTGGAAAGAAATGACGAAATCCCGACAAATGCCCGGGGAGGGGGGGGGGGGCATGGGCGGGCTTGAAATTGATAGAGACACAAGCACATTGTTTTTATTCATTACCGTCAATGTATTTAAAATGCTATTCATATTCATGTCCGCTATATAGAGGATTGTTTAACCGCTTTAAAGAAGTGCCCACTTTTTAGAGGTTTTAATAACATCAAATGTACGTACCAATGTTTTGCAGGAATCCACTTCAGGTCTCCATTATGAGGTGTCCTCTGTAGAAAGAGATATAGAATTGACTGTATAAACCTTTAAAAGAAGGATTCGACATTTTCTCGTCACGCGCTCAGATTTTATCCAATGAGAATCGAAGTAGAGCATAAAGTCCCGTTTGATTGACAGACGAGGGCACGTAAATAACGCGCTATAAATCTTTCTACTCTCATCAAAATCTTGAATCCGGTTTCTGAAAGGGGCGGCCCTGTCAATGCAGGCGTTTCTAGTGGTTTTTCCGGCTTTCGTGGACGGCGTTTTCCGCTCGCGAATGGATAAACGTCTGCATTGCAGGCTATGTATGTCTATTGCATTTCAGTTTTGGGTTGAGCGAGAATACGAATATTGTCTATTTGCTACAAGCTATTTAGCATTAATAAAGAATCGCCCGCATGAGCCTTCATTGAGTGCTCCTTCCAGCTCGTCCATGAGAATACGAATATTGTCTATTTGCTATAAGCTATTTAGCATTAGTAAAGAATCCCCCGCATGAGCCTTCATTGAGTGCTCGTTCCAGCTCGTCCGTGAGAATACGAATATTGTCTATTTGGTATAAGCTATTTAGCATTAGAAAAGAATCCCCCGCATGAGCCTCCATTGAGTGCTCGTTCCAGCTCGTCCGTGAGAATACGAATATTGTCTATTTGCTATAAGCTATTTAGCATTAGTAAAGAATCCCCCGCATAGTCTCCATTGAGTGCTCGTTCCAGCTTGTCCATGAGAATACGAATATTGTCTATTTGGTATAAGCTATTTAGCATTAGAAAAGAATCCCCCGCACGAGCCTCCATCGAGTACTCGTTCCAGCTCGTCCATGAGAATACGAATATTGTCTATTTTCTATAAGTTATTTAGCATTAGAAAAGAATCCCCCGCATGAGCCTCCATCGAGTGCTCCTTCCAGATACGAATATTGTCTATTTGCTATAAGTTATTTAGCATTAGAAAAGAATCCCCCGCATGAGCCTCCATTGAGTGCTCCTTCCAGCTCGTCCGTGAGAATACGAATGTTATGGAGTTTAAGCAACCAGGACGACGACGGCAATAACGACGGGACGTAGAAAAATGTTTTCTCCCGAAATTTGGAGTCTACTATTTCCCTTGTTCGCCTTTAATTGTTTTTCACAACCAGATTTTCGAAAAATATGAGTATAGAGTTCCGTTCACGCCGAACGAAAAACAGATTGATGTACTTTCTTACGTTCTCGTTCTCTTCAAAGGTACAATTTGGGTTTTCACGTTGTGTTTTTGCAGAGAACAATGAAAATGTAGGCGACTGCGTGCATTTTCACGTGCAGCTATCGTATTTTGTAATTAAGGCTATTGTTTTATGCCGTCGTCATAGTCGTTGCAGTCGTGGTTGCTTATAGTCCCTATTGTCTAATCTGCTGTCAGTAAAATCACATTTTTCAGTATGTCAGTATGTTTTACCCTCTGGTAATTCAATACACATGCACACAAAGTTATATGGAAACCAGCCTTAAGAGCGGAGCTCCCAATAATCAAATACAAAGAGAAGCACGCGCATATATGTAATGGAATTTAAATTACGAAAATAAATAGTGCACGTTCAGATAAGTTTCACGCGCATATGTAATGTAATGGAAATACGTGCGCACAGATGCAATTAGTAAAATAAATACTGCACGTTCAGATAATTTACACGCGCATATGTAATGGCATTGAATGCGCATTTGTAATTATTAAAATAAATAGTGCACGTTCAGATAATTTACACGCGCATATGTAATGAAATGTAATGCGTGTGCGCAGATGTAATTACGAAAATAAATAGTGCACGTGCAGATGAATTACAAGCGCATATCATTCTCGTTCCCAGTGCCTCCTCGACTAACTGAAAAATCGGAGGCTCTGGTAAGACACGAAACCGGATGTCCTAGATTCTAGGACATTGAAACTGCGCATGCTCTTAGAACTCATTTCCGATTTGCTAACTAAAGCAATGGCGGACCTCATGGAAGCTATCCAGTTCGCCCTTGCAAAGCTTAAAATACAGGTTTCTTTAAAAACTAAACACTTGGAAGCTATTCGGGTAATTAGTATCGATAAGAAGGACTGTTTCTGTGTCCTTCCGACCGGTTATGGTAAATCGTTAATTTACCAAAGTTTACCGTTTGAGTTTAATGCTCTTCAAGGATCATCCAACTCAATCGTGGTCGTCATATCTCCTCTCAACGCAATTATCGAGGAGTGCACAGAACATGCTGATTTTCAGCTGCTGGATTAGACTGCAGGGCTGATGGTCGAGGAAGAATAGCCCTATGTACCTGTTGTAGGTTAGCAAGGGCTATAGTGCTCAGTGCACTCGGCGCGGAATGTGTTTCTCTTGGTCGTTTTGATGGTGGATTACTAGGAGAGCTATAATTTTGCTTTCGACCTCGTTTTAGCCTGGAATTTTGGATCGCCGCGGTTTGATGTTCATGCGATTGCTGAACCATCTCACGGAATGTTTCGGCAGTTTCAAGAGAGCGTTTGCACGGACAGCATATTTTTGTAGGGTAGGATTCTTCCCAGAAAATGAACGGATGGCTTAGATAAGAACCCAAACTTTTCCTTAGGTCGCTGTTTAAAATCACTGGGTGATTCTTATCCGATATTACGGCGTTGCAGCAAATGCATGTATTTCGATCGAAAAGCTTTTCTGCTGCCTTTTTTGGCGTAATATCCGCCATTATTGGGTTATAGTCGATCGAAGGGAGATTTTAATTACCTTTCGGCTTTTGCCATCATACATTACATATATGAATGTTTATTAATTAATTAATTAATCTGTTTAATCATGTTCTTTTAAAAGGCACATCACTTCATTCTTTATTATTTTCACATATGAATGTTTATTCTTTTGATTATTTTACTTTTATTGAAAGAACACCTCAAAAAATGCCTTATTTTACTTGTTATGTTTACAACGGAATTGATTTATCCACTAAGTGAACCGGAAGAAAAGCGCTGTGCGCAGCACCTGTTCAATTTTTTCTTCATCGCGCAGCCGATTTGGCTAGCCAATCAAATTAGAGCCTGTTTCGTGTCTTACCAGAGCCTCTGATTTTTCAGTTAGTTGAGGAGGCACTGGGAACGAGAATGAAGCGCATATGTAATGTAAGGATGATTTGTACGCTTTGAGATTAATTATATTTGACCAAAATTTCGCCTGGCACGGCCAACCTTCATCAGGGTTTACAAGTTGTGAAGATCTAGAGCCCAAAGGTATGAATAGAAAAGAAGAACTGTACCGTACTACTTCTTCAACCGTCCGTCATATTTTTCATTTACATTGTATATCAGGTATCCGTCATTCTCTTGGTTCTCAGTTTTCTATCACGCCCTCTCATTACATCAGCATTTGTAATATTATATCTTATCAGGAGCCCATTACCAGGAGCGTTCCTATGTCATGAGCTGGGCCCCCAGCACAGGAGTAGATGTGGCTATATTTAGAATTACTGGTTTTCACTTGACGTCATAGCCGCCATGTTGGTGCCCTTAAAGTGCCTATCACCCTTTTGCAATTTTGATAGCTTTTGAGTACTTCTGTGAAGAAAGTTTTGGTTTAAAGTGAATACTTTATGTTCTACGCTTGTTTGAAATCGTGTAAATGTGACCTTTCCTGACCCATGACCGCGTAAGTAAAAGCCTGGGTCGAAACCTGGGTAGACGTCATCTCATTAATGCATTATTCTCCATGGCGCCTTTTTATCACAACATCATTGATGCATAGAAAATATACACAGTTTTTGAGTTGTTAGTAAAGAAAAAAGTCATTTTAGTCAACATGTTAAGTATTTCTTCAAATGATTGCAAAACCGAATTAATTATATGACGTCAAGATGACGTCTACCCAGGTTTCGACCCAGGCTTTTACTTGCCCGGTCATGGGTCAGGGAAGGTCACATTTACACGATTTCAAACAAGCGTAGAACATAAAGTATTCACTTTAAACCAAAACTTTCTTCACAGAAGTACTCAAAACGTTTCGGAGGTTCATAAGCTATCAAAATTATAAAAAGGTGATAGGCACTTTAAACAATAGATTCCTCGTTAGCTTCTTTTGTTGGGGCACCAACATGGCCGCCATGCCCTGTCATTTGAATCTCTGGGGATTGAGTGAAAACCAGTAATTCGAATTCCCGCGTTGAAAGTGAGATGAATGATAATGAATAATAATGAGAAGTGATGTTAGCTATCTGATTGGCTAAGACAACATGGCCTTTGTTTATTTCGTGCGAAATGCAATTCTAAATAGGCCACATCTACTCATGTGCTGGGTACAGACCCAATGGGGAAGATGGACGCTCCTGGTAATGAGCTCCTGATCCAACCTCGTCCCCAGGGTCTTCTCGGTCAGATCCAAGATGGCGGGTAGCCGCCATCTTGGATCTGACCGAGAAGACCCTGGGAACGAGGTTGCTCCTGATCTTATATTTTTTAGTCTAATGTTCGTATATTTGAATTTGCAACGGTTTTCATATCTTCAAGGTTCGCCGTGCCAGCAGGCGAAATATTGGTCAAATATGATTAATCCCTAACCGTATAAATCAGCCTTATTATATGTATGGTGCTCCCGGCCCGCTCTCGATTCTGATTGGCCGAGAGCAGTGCAATTAATCCCAAATTGCACTGCTTGGTCGTAATTGCACTCAAAATCAGGAATTTGACTATCAATCGCAAAACAAAAGCTTCCGAGTGAAATCGAAGTACGTAAAGTTGTTCACAGTTATGTTTTGGTAGAGGATTTTCCTCGAAGAATTTTCGAAAATTTCGAAGTCTTTCTGGAAATTTTGGAATGCTTAAAACAGACTTTGTTATGCTGTGGTTACCGCAAAAACATACATGTCTATAAACACTGTAAATTCATTTTATAGTGCTAAACATTAACATTTCAGATACTGTAGCATTACTTATACAAATGGTGCTTTAGTTGATTTTTCCGATATTTCCGAAGATTGTCCAAAGATTCACGTAAATTTATTGAGTACATGATTAACAAGTAATCATACGGTTTCGAATGCAATTTTGGATTTATTCAAACTCGTGCGTTTTTCAAAGAGCTCAAACGGGCTCACGCAATTATGATACTCTTTGGAAAACACACTCGTTCGAATTAACCACAAATTTCACTCGAAACTGTATGATTACCTATAGCGATATTTACTGCACGTCATCCATTGTCATTAAAGTGCCAACCAGAGATCGATTGGTTCCGGACACAAGGCGGCCTTTTGGAATCATGGTTGCTACATTAGCATAACAATTATAATGTTTATCAACACGAAGTATCGCTATAACGTATTGAATAAATAATAACTAGTCAAAGATTGCCTATCATGTTTGTATATCACTGTAAAAAATATTAATACAGAACATTTTCGAACATTAATTGGTCTAACCTACTGAACTATAAACTAGCACATTTGTTTGAATGGACCAGGCTCTGATTTATATAATATATTCCCAGAGCCAAAATATTGAATATTTAAAATACATATAGAAACTTTTGCAAATACAGTCATCTAAGATCTTTGCGATAGAGAAGTAAAGTAGAGAGCGGTTTTCAATCGAGTGTCGTATAACCAAATTACCAAAACCAAAGTAATCACAGAACCAATCACGGGAGCAAGTAAAAACACAATGAGCCAATCACGAACTGAAGTAATTCACGATTGGTTGAACTTGAACCAATCACGAGGCAAAGTAAATGCAATCATGGATGGCGTGATGATTGATGGTGTGATGCACCAAAACATGTTTGGTTTTAGTTTAGCACTTCATTGGCTGATAATTACAAAACATTTTTCACAGCCAATAGGAAAATTGAGCAAACGCAAAACCAAAGCAATCACGGATTGCTTTCGATACTCAATCGAAATCCACTCCATGCCCTAGCTAGCCAGCTTTCCTCAACAAAAACAGGGTTTAACTTTAATGGCTGAGGTCACACTAGACAAAATTTTCTATACATTTAGTTACGCGGATTTTACTCTAGTGACTATTAATAGTGTGACCTGCATTTTATGGTTTACCACAGTAAATTCAACTGTGGTTAGTTGCTCCGACAACGGCAGCAAGAAGAAAGAAAAGTTAACTATAGTAAGGTGTGGACTATTTGAAAATTGATGGGGAGGGGCTGATTGAACACAAGTCCTGCATGATATATTTTTCTGTTTACTCGATACTTTTCTTTTGCAGACACATAGCTTGCTCGATATTTTTCCCTAGTCCAAATCCTTGCTTGATATATATTTTCGAATTTGTACCCCCGTCCCCCAGATCAAAGTTCAAATGGTCCACCCCTAATGTTAGCCGACCTGAAAAGATAGGTTTATTGCTGAGCTACTCTATTGACTAGTTTAGTTGACAGCTTGTCATCTCTTTTGATGTTTGAGGTAATGAAATCCCAGTTTGTGGTTTCCGAACTGTCAACACTCGCACCTGAATTACATTATATGTCATTTCAGACACTTCCCATAGTTTGGCTTCTTTACTACATATACAGTTCACATTCCAGTGTGACCTCAGCCTTGTTTGTTTAGATTGCAACCCTTTGTTAATTAAAACTCCAATAGATTGAATTAATATCAGCAAAATTATTGAACGAGACTGAGCACGATAATGAACAATTATTCACCTCGGTGTCGGTGAATAGTGGTAGATATTTACCAAAGCGGTGAGATAAATATCCACCACTATTCACCGACACTGAGGTGAATAATTGTTGTAGCCATTGTTTGTTTAGATTGTTTAGCCATTATTTGTTTAGATTGCAACCATTTGTTAATTAAAACTCCAATAGATTGAATTAATATCAGCAAAATTATGGAATGAGACCGAGCATGATAATGAACAATTATTCCCTGAAGTGGAGGTGAATAGTGGTAGATATTTACTGAAGCGGCAAGGTAAATATCCACCACTATTCACCGACACTGAGGTGAATAATTGTTTTAGTATATACCACACAAGTGAATAGCCAGCACCAAATAGTTATTTTATGTTCTGTCAAATGAACAAAACCTCGCACGAGGTGAATGCTGCTTCGCTCGGAGGTGAATAGCAAAGGATATTCACCTCTGGAGTAGCCAATCAGAGTGCGCGAAAAGCACTATTCACTTGGGTATACAGCTATTTCAAAAAGGTTGTCCCTTACAAACTGCAAAAGACAAGCGACACTCCCAGACCGAAATGGATTGTGGGTATTACTGTCCAGCTGTGCAAAACGAATAAACTACACTGTAATTCGAAAATCGATTGTCAGGAACATTAATATTCGTCTTAATGTTTGTGACCCAAAAACGAATGAATTCACCAGACTTTCAGCTACAACCACAATCTATTTCAGTCTGAGAATGTCGCTTGTCATTTGCGGTTTGTCCAGAACAACCTGTTTTGAAATAGTTTTATACTAACTGTGTTATCAGTAAAAGTCTATAATTTCACTATCATGCAAAAACCAAATCTAATAATTACTTTAGGGAGCAGGTCAAAACACATGCCCCAGATAGGGACCCATTTTTTTCAACAGACACAGCTGTTAGCGCAGGGTATACGTACCACCCCCATCCCCTATTTTTGACCATCTATTTTCCATTCTGGGGGACCTAGTGGTAATTTTAACACAGAAAATGAAATTATAACGTAAGACAAAACACGCAGTGCATTTGTTTCTAGATTATGCCTTTTAGTTTTGAAGATATTTAAGAACAAATTATTTTTAATATTGAGTTTTCTCTCCAGAGATGGCTGGCAGCAGCTCCCACCAACCTACCCCAAAATGGGTCCGTCGAGAGGACGTGTTTTGACCTCCTCCTTTATTATTCTTTGTCTAAACTTCTTTAATTTATATTATTCTTTAAAATAATGCATGCATGAACAGAACTCGCGTACATTCAGCAGCTAATTTCCAAGACCTTGAAAGTGCATTATTGTTTTATGGGACATCTTCTATTTGTTATATAATACTATAAATTTGATTTACTGGTATGTGAAAAGAAATACTTGTGAATGAGCATTATCTATGAGGAATTAATTTCCAACTTTGTGCAAAGTACAAAATCCAAGCAGATGATTGGCTAATGGCAGTGCTTTATTGGTGACCACTGCACTCAGTTGGAATATTAGGTTAGATAACTTTTTGTTTGTATTTTATTGACAAATATATGCACTAATGTTGACTGTACAATGAACGCAAAATTTCTTCATACTGCATTCAGACTTCGGCCTCATGCAGTATTCATTATTGTTTGTTCATGATGCAGTCAGCACGTGCCTGTATTTGCTGATAAAGCACTCCTACCAGTCTATAACCCTTACAGTGCGACTACTGTAACCAAGGCCTGACTTAGACAATGAGAACCAATCACATTGCAGAACGTTCGAAAACAAAATATCCAAACTTACGGTCACTTGAGCCAATCAGTGTCGAGTACAAGACAATAGCATTTCAACTTGCTTGAGTTTCGATCTGGCAAAAGGCGAATTTGGTCGACCAGATCTGAAGTCAAAGTCTTTGGAATGAAGAAAATCGCATGGATCTGCTAGTATTTGTATAAAGTTGAAATTATTTATTTTCGTTTTGTAATGTGTTTAGTTCTCGTTGTCTAAGTGGACCCAGTTTCAGTAGTTGCACTGTAAATAATGCACCCTCCGCAGAAGTCTTTCAATTAACCAATGAAATTGTGCTTTCTTATTTTAATGGTTTTTCAATTTTTTTCGATATTTCTGAAGATTATTCGAAGATTCAAGTAAATTTGTTGAGTATACATGTATGATTAACAGATCATACAGTTTTGTCGTGCAATTTTGGTTATTATAAATTCAAACTTGTGAGTTTTCAAAGAGCTCAAATTGCACTCGTCCTGTGGGCTCATTGTTGATACTCTTTGAAAACTCACTCGCTCAAATTTATCCCGAATTGCACTCAAAATAGTAAAACAAATTTCAATGACAACATGGGCCAAAACTGCATGTCATACATGTATATGTACACCAACAATGCTAGACTGCTTAGCACCCATGTTGGGCGACATTTGGCCACCACAATTTTGTTGGGTGAGATGTTTGATCAAAAACAAACTTCCATCCAACAAAAATGTTGGTTCCACATGGGTATCAAACAGTCTTGACTAACATTGTTGGCCCATTTATACAACAATGATTGAATGTTTAGCGCTGGCTTAATTTATTTACAAGCATGCAACCAAAAGTGCTGGTTAAAATGCTACCTTTGACATAACAAACTGTTTACAAACAACTATTTGAGCAGGGAAAGCTGGATACAACATGCATGTACATGTATATAGTAGATCACTCCACTTTAATTGTAATGCTTAAAACAGGGCAAATGTACACAATTATCATTTAACACCATGCATGTACATGTTAACTTCAGGCATGGTTACACCCGTCAAGGTAAACAGCTCATAGACCCATTTGAAAAATGGTGTCACCAAACTTGGGTTGTTAGGAAATGTTGGCACTAAAATAAATACTGCCACTTCAGAGAGCATGCAAAAATGAGTACGTTTGTAAAATTTAAAGAGCATAGCACCAAGTGTTGCAAAGTTACTGAGGTTTAAAATAAGAGAGTTTTGTATGAGATTCAGGACGTCAGTACTGACTAGCCTCGTTTTCGTGTTTCTTGAGAGTTTCAAACGTTGATTGCTCTGTAAGGATACATTCTTCCATTGTCGAAGAGCTACATGTTGCTAACACGAACTCACTCTTTCACATAGGCTAGTTCATTCTTCAGAAAATATTGAATATCAAAATTATGCAAATTAGCGGCAGCCATTTTTCGAATGGGTCTATACATGAGCTGTAATACATGTATGTCTTGAAACTGTTATCAGTTATACTGTTGAAACCATTTCACATTCTTCAGTCTATAAATATGCACAATGCTGAAGTCCAAATATTTGAATATACAGTAGTGTATTGTTGCTAGATCTTGCCTTCAATGACCAGTTTTCCATGTCCATACATTTGACTTAGAGCTACCTGAAAAATAATTGTATTGTAATTATTCATCTCTAGCTCTAAACTGGTCTAGCTCTAGCTCTAAGGAGCTTCATTTCTCACTGGTAGGTTTAGCATGGGCTTTATAAATATACCATACATAATATACAAATACTGTGACAGTTTATATAAATAATTAAATGCTATTATTATTAGTAGTAATAGTAGTACGATGAGAATGAGTACTTCAGGAGTAGGTAATCAATCAAAAAGCTCAATAGCTCAAAGTTGTGTAACATACATGTATGGCTTTGAATGTTTACTTAACAATATAACTTGTTTGCTGCCTTTCATACTTGTAAAAAGAAAATTGACTCCATGCTTTCCATGCAATAAACTCTATGTACGCCCACACAGAGCTGTAATCTTTTGACACTCATTTGTGACAAACTTACTTGTCTCTTGAGAACTCCTAAATAATCTTCTGCTTCAGCTATTAATGTGCTAATTCTCTCCGTGTCTGTTACATCTTTGTTTGCTCTAAACACATCTTTAGTTCTTCTAATGGAATATGATCTGAAAAGCAAAATGTCATCATGTTTAAATCATTGTCATGGTAAAAGGGTGAAGGACAGTACCAAATGGACGAAGAGGTTGAAGATGGGCAGTCAGTCACAACCTACACTTCGCAAATCAGAAAGAGCAAGAACAGCCCCAAAATATTTGGAATGGATGATTATGCAACATGAACATTACATATCTAGTGATATTTCTGAAATAACAGTGACATTCTGTTTAAGTTTTGTGTTTGAATGTATGCTGTTTCTTTGTTAGAGGAAGGGAGGGATGTAGTGTCCTTGCGTGACACTATATTGTGTTACAGTCATGTGCACTAGAGCAGGAGATGGGACTGCATTATAAAAACTAGAGCACGAAAGTGTAGAACCCAAAGTCAGGGAATAAACACCGGTTTCATTGAATTAAGGATCTTGTATTCATGTAAACACAACAAGGGATGTGTCCCTTCATATTAACCGACCTTAACAGTGATTTAATATTTATTTAGTTTTTATTTATTTCCTTATCATGTAAACCAAATGCAAATTACCCACAGCCAGCCAATAATCACAAGTAACTAAAAATGGTTTCCCTGTGAGCCAATGACAAACAAAACCAAAACTAAAACTAATTTGCATTTGGTTTTACTTTGGATGCTGATTGGTTGGTTTACTTTCTCAGCCAATAGGAGAGCTTAGTAAACGTAAAACCAAAACACTTCTGACACTCAATTGAAATCCGCTCTAGTAAGTATGCATATATATAGATCAGATTTTGTGAGTGGGACAAACTGTGGCACTGACTATGGCACAGCAACTTTACGGCATGCCATGACATTGAAATGGTTTCCCTATTGTTTTTGTCCTGCTGATCCAATCAAATTACATAGTTACGGTACAGCACAGTTACAGTACGGTTACAGCCCGGGGTAGCCAATCGATGATCGATTAAAATCGATATTAATCGATGCCAATCGATACCAATCAATCGATTGATATTGGAAATCGATCGATGAACAATCGATGGACCAAATCTTTGTGACCTTATTGATTGATATCGATTGCCCATAATTGCAATCGATTGACATCGATTACTATCGATTGACATCGATTACTATCGATTGACATCGATCTTTGAAAGGATTAATATAAAGGCAGGTAGGTAAGTAACGTATCGTAAACGTATCTCCAACGGCCACATCAAATAAACAATAATATTATGGTATCCTTTCACTATACAGTAAATGGAAAGCTTATCTATACTACCTTCTGATGCTCGTGCCATTTTGCCAGTGTATGTACGTATATTACTGATGAAGTTTGCCGCTAGTATCATGATATTCCATTGCATTTCCTTTTAGAATATTCGCAAAAATTAAGCACACACCAAAAATCACGAAATTAACGTGTCAGGCGCAATCGATATTGATTGAAAATGCCAATCAATATTCATCGATTGATAATTTTTCTGTGACTATCGATTGGTCATCGATTGACAGATACCAATCGATATCAATTAACTAATTTTATCGATTGATATTGATTTATCGATTGGATTTCCGATCATAGATTTCATCGATAATTCGCTACCCCGGGTTACAGACATACCATAGAGCAGATTTTGTATGAGTGGGACAAACTACAGTACGGTTACCGTACGGCATGCTGTGACATTGAAATGGTTTCCCATTGTTCTTGTCCTGCTGATCCAATCAAATCACAGAACTACAATGTACGAAGTCCGCTCTAGTTTGTCCCACTCTTTTACTCTATGACTATATATTCTAAGAACATAAGAAACATTTGACATTTAAATTGTTTCTGAGCATTACATATACCAAGCGTTGCTCATTTTATTGTTGTCTTTATAATGATATTGGGCTATTGCACTTAATATGCGTACCCCCCCCACCCCTGTTGAGGACCAAGGAATTCTGCAGGGTCACCAGAGAATTTTTCAAGGAATTATTTGGGGATACCATATAAATAGAGAGGAATTCTTTGGGGGCACATGTCAAATTTAGAGGAATTCTTTGGGGATAAAGTGAATATTTGGACAATTCTTCAGGGGTTGAAGTAAATTCTTCAGGGTAACACTATATACTTTCCACCATGGAATTCTTCAGGTGTTTTTAATTTCAGAGGAATTCTTTAGGGTACAACTCAAAATATGGTCCTCAACAGGGGGGGTACGCATATTAAGTGCAATAGCCCAATTTGCAAGACTCCAACTCCAAGAGTCGTCGATTATCGATGCAGATGACGGGAGTGGGTATGTAGTTTATATGATTACCAGTAAAATATCAAATTTAACGCCAAAATTAAGTTCACAAAAGCTGCATAAGAAACTATCACGCCCATTTTGTACAACACTTTACCTGTAATTGTAACTAGTAAACTTTTGTCCTTCTCGTAGTATTTGTCTGTAAAGTTGTAAGACTCTCAATCTGGCCGCCATTTTTCGTCCCAATGCCTATGGGTTTCCTCTATCCGAGAGAGTCTGGAAATGGAGAAGGGGGTCAGCAACTGCGCATGCGCTATACTTTGGCGGGTTCTCTCCCCAGACCCTCTCGCACTATATCGACAAAAACACCAAAAACAGTGGGATCATGAGTCAGCTTTTCGGTTTCAAACCTTTTTCTTCAAGCTACATGTAGATTGGTAATAATGGTCATCTTCCGTAGATTGTGGAGGGCCGCAGTTGTTGTCGTGGTGCTAGCTCAACTTTGCGACGAGTAAGTGTGAAATATTGTGTTTTTGACGACGTTCTTTACAGTTACACGTGTTTTAACGCACTTCCGCCTGGCGTATTTCTTTGAATTAATGACTTGCTTTCGTTCATAAAGTTCTGCGTGCGTGCATATTCATACTGTATTTAAACCCAACAATGATCTAATTTGTTTTAATTGGGTAGCTTTGTTTAATGCGTGTAGATTGGACTGATGAATTTAGAGATTGTTCTAATTTTGTAGCTTTGTTAAATGCGTGTAGATTTAGAGTTTGTGTGACTAACAATTCACTGGTTTCGTTTTGAAATAATTAATTTTCCTCCTGGAATCTGGAGTCCGGCTCATTTGAATTATCTTACGTTAAGCTACAAAGCAGAGCAGTTATATAGATGTACAATGAAATGAAACCTACATCAGTACATGTATATATTTCAGCTCCAGTTACACATGTAGTGCTGTTGGAAAATATTTCATCAGGGGAAGTGAAATTTCACCTGAACAAGTACCAGCAGTCATTCTCAACCGGGTGTCTGGAAAACGAAGACCTAGAAAGCGAAGACCGAAGACCTGGAAAACGAAGACCCAAAAACGAAGACCCCCATAAATAATATAACATGATATGTTAAATGCTGCTGCTATTGTTAATTGGAAATCGTGAATCGCAGTTGAGCTGTAAAAGTGCGTTGGGGAAGAAATGATCTTTATTTTACGGATCTGAAATATATAGAAAATATATATACGTCGGTTAGACACATGCAATTTAATCTAAATTGGATATAGGCACGAATAAAAACATTATCTGTGTGTCGGTTAGACAGAATTTAATCTCAATTGGATATAGGCACGAATAAAAACATTAGCTGCAGTTAGTTACGCTAGGGTCTTCGTTTTCCAGATCTGGAAAACGAAGACCCTAGCGTAAACAACTGCAGCTAATGTTTTTATTCGTGCCTATATCCAATTGAGATTAAATTCTGTCTAACCGACACACAGATAATGTTTTTATTCGTGCCTATATCCAATTTAGATTAAATTGCATGTGTCTAACCGACACACAGATAATGTTTTTATTCGTGCCTTAATATCCAATTTAGATTAAATTGCATGTGTCTAACCGACGTATATATATTTTCGATATATTTCAGATCCGTAAAACAAAGATCATTTCTTTCCCAACGCACTTTTACGGCTCAACTGCGATTCGCGATTTCCAATTAACAACAGCAGCAGCATTTAACATATCATGTTATATTATTTATGGGGGTCTTCGTTTTTGGGTCTTCGTTTTCCAGGTCTTCGGTCTTCGCTTTCTAGGTCTTCGTTTTCCAGACACCCATTCTCAACCCCAGACCCTTCTCATCGAGCATGCACAGTAAGAAATAAGAGAAAGGTATGGGTCGAGAATGGAACAGCAGTCTGAATTGGACCAAGTCGGATCGGGTAAAATCATTTCCATACTGAAAAACTACAAGTAAGGTGGTGTTCGAACCTCAACCCTTCCAATTGCTTGTACTAACTCTTGGCCACTACACTACTGAGAATGCCATTTGAAATCACTGCCAGCAAAAAAAATAAAAAAATATCTATGGAATAATTATGTACAACAGTCAATTGGTAAACAATACTTGCTAATAATGTTTGAAAGGAAGCATACACATAATATGTAAATGTTTGGTTTATCCATTCGCATGAGAAGTAATTTCAAACACTCATTGTTCGTGTTACATCAGGGGATTCCAAATATTTCGAAAACAATAAAACCCTTGAGGCTCTGCCTCTTGGGTTTCATTTGTTTTCTCAATATTTGGAACCCCTGATGAAACACTCCAATTCATGTTTGAAATAGTATGTGAAGCTCACACAGGATTTCAAAGCATAAAACCTTGCATTAAAGTTTCACCATCACTCCCTTTAAAGCAAAGATGCTACAGTCAACTCTCTCTTAAGCGACCACCCTTGGTGCACGGACAAAGTGGTCGCTTACGGGAAAAAGCAACAAGTGCTTGCTAAACGGGACAGACGTACCACTGCTCTAGCGCGCTGTCACCATAACAACATAGCTATAAAGCACGGGAGTTCTAGCTCAAGTTTTTCCAATCTTTTTCAGTTTCTGTCAGCACCATTAAAAATTTAACTTTATGATATTTGAGTAATGATTTTCTAAAAATACAGTACAATCTACTTTGGTAGTCGCTTATCGGAAACAAAATACAATAGAAAATAGTGGTCGTGGTCGCTTAAGAATTTTTGCGTCGGTCGCTTACGAGAGAGTTTTTACAACAGAATTTGACTGAGAAAAAAAAACGGTTCTTTGGTAAAGTGGTCGCTTATGGGAGGTGGTCGCTTACGGGAAGTGGTTGCAGGAGAGAGTTGACTGTATTTGACATCGTTTTGATCTGAACCGCCCCCGTCCCACTGGGTCTGGTCTGACTTTTATACCTGCCCCTGTAGGAGACATTTGACTTTTCCAGGTCAAATTTCACTTCCCCTGTTGAAATATTTCCAACAGTACTATACTACATGTAAGTACATGACTACAGTGACTTATTCTATACTACATGTAAGTACTATACTATACTATACAGTACTATACATCATGTAAGTACATGACTACAGTGACTTATTCTATACTACATGTAAGTACTATACTATACAGTACTATACTACATGTAAGTACATGACTACAGTGACTTATTCTATACTACATGCAGGGGTGGATCCAGGGTAGTTTATGTGATTTCCGTAAACTACTCAACTTTTTTCAAACCTCTAAATTTTAGGTAGTTTATTACTAGGAGGGGTGGGGTGGGTGGGATATGAGTAGTTTACTCTGTCAGAGTAAACTACTCAGTCCAAACCCTGGATCCACCCCTGACATGTAAGTACTATACTATACTATACAGTACTATACTACATGTAAGTACATGACTACCGGGACTTGTTTACAGAGCAACTATTGAAGCTGGGGCCACTTAGACAACGAGAACTAAACACATTGCAAAACGAAAATAAAGTATTCCAAAGTACATGTCTAAATGCTAGGATATCCATGTGATTTTCTTCATTCGAAGGACTTAACCACCTCCCGGTTAGCTCAGTGGTTAAGCTCCGGTCTGTCGAGCGGGAGGTCGCGGGTTCAAACCCCGGCCGGACCAACACTCAGGGTCTTAAAAGAACTGTCAGAGTAGAAGGTGCTGCCTTTGTGAACCAACTGCAAATGGTTAGACCTTCACGTCATCTCGGATAAGGACGTAAAATCGTAGGTCCACTGACATGGCTTAGACAAGCCTTGTAGGGGACCTTGAGTCCTATTGCTTGTTTCCTGTGGCGTTATGCCCAAATGTTGTAAGACTTTGACTTCAGCACTAGTCGACCAAATTTGCCTTTTACCGGATCTGAGCTCGAGCAAGTTGAAATGCTATTGTCTTGTAATCGACACTGATTGGCTCAAGTAACCGTAAGTTGGAATGCTTTGGTTTCGTTCTGCAATGTGATTGGCTCTCGTGGTCTAAGCTGTGGCCCCGGTTTCAGTAGTCGCACCATAAGAAGTAATTAGTAGTTTCCATATCGATCACACTGCACACCCCAGATCCAAACGTTTGGTTATTTTAGGCCCTGTTTACCTGGGTTACAAGATATTCACCATTTACATGCATTCCCACCAATGAGGTTTACATAATTTTGTATTGTGTAGCTACATGTATAGCATATTAAGGCATTGTGTGATCATTTATATATATACATTGTTATATAAACAAAATGGTGCAAAGACAGAATTTTTGTGGAAAGCTCAATATTTTTATCATCTGTGTTTAATAATAATATTATTGCTGCTTATACATGTAGGTGTTGTAGTCTCTTGCTTTGCCATTATTTTGTTGGTTCAAACTCACTACAAACAACAATACTATTAGTGATAGAGACAGCAGGGCTTCAAGTGTCCCTATATTTCCTATATTTCCTATATATTTTAGATTTCCCTATATTTCCCTATATTTTCTAAAATGTCCTATATTTCCTATATTTCTATAATTTCTTTTCTACTAACTAAAAAACGAATACAATTATTGGATATTTCATGTACTTCTAACTGTTTCTTTTTATAAGAAATGAAAAATGCCGGCTATTTTGCCATGGGCGCTTAATAGAACGTTCACGGCACTGCAAGAAAATCGACATTGAGAAATAAAGAGCCGTTGCATTATTTTTTATATGTTCATGTGTTTGTTGTTGTTTAAAATCCAGCTAATGGATGGAAAACATCGCCAACTTCGTCTATATTATCTCCCTATATTTCTTCATTTTGCCCTATATTAGCCCTATATTTTCCTGAAAAATGTCCTATATTTATCCCTATATTTTTTACCCTGGCCACTTGAAGCCCTGAGACAGGTGTTCAACATGAGAAAACAGACCAGTGATTTGCAGAACCTGTATAATGGCAATATGCTTGTATTTGAGTGGCAAAATAAGTTTAAAATAATTATGCCAAAAAGTGTACTAATTATAGTTTGGGGTTGTTGCTGTTACTTGGCTTGGCTAGAAGGGTAACCCTACTGCATGCATTTACATGTTCAGTCCAGGGCTGTCAAACGTTTTTCACACCATATGAACCACATGTGGTAACATGTGGCACATGTGGTTCAGTCAGCGAAATCGGTGACTGAACCACTTTTGGTAAAACGAAATTGGTGACTCTACCACCTTTGGTAAAACAAATGCGGTCTAAAACAAATGGAGTTCGCCAAACGAAATCTACCACATGTGGTTACCAAATCTTTGTTTTACCGTTTGGAAACACATATGGTACTGCATATGGTTGAAAAACGTTTGACAGAAGAGTTAAGGGTAACCGGCCTGCATGCCTTTCATGTAAATGAAATCAGGAAACACAATAGGCCAGGTTAACCCCTCAAGCCAGACAGTACCTCTCAAAAGGAACCACACACACAATTTTTCAACAACAGAGACCTCAAATCCAAACCCCCCAATAAAGAAATGAATGGTCCAATCAGAATACAGGTCTCAAGTGGTACTGGAGACATGTAAACAGACTTGTGCCTTATACATGTATTTAAATATACTGTTTAAGACTGAAGTTTCTTACATAATATTAACTACATTATTTTATATACATACCTGTACAGGTCAACCTAAAAACAGAGCTCCTGATTGACTGGAGGGTCAATCAGCTTACATTGTACATAAGATAGTTAGTATCTGCAGGCTCTAGATAGAGCCATGCATTTAGCTCAACAACTGTTAGAATTGCAGATTTTTAGGAAAATTAGTGATAAAAAGGCTGCTCAAAAAAAAAAAAATTGGGGAAAAGATTTAGAAAATAGACATACTGTACTGACCAGAACTTACCTCCAGTGCATCCAGGTTCGGGTTCACTTTCAAGCAAACCCAGGGTGCGCTAAAGGGTTTGCTCAATGTTTGCTTGTGTTCACTCTAAGTGAACCCCACCGAACCCTGTGAACGAAGCGAACCTGAGCAAAGCATAAGAAGGGGAAAATTGTTGAGGCAGAGATTGAATCTGGGATTTACAGTACATGTATAGTAGTTGACACCTTTCATGAACCAAATCTGATGTTGTTTACCATTTAATTTTTGTTTTGTTACTGTTGCCCTCCTTAGTGCTAAAGGGGATTCATATATGGATGATCTTGATGATGCAGTGCAGAATGGCAATGCACAACAAGGGTTAAGCGAAGAGGTACAGTTGTACTAATGTGCTAATTGAAGGGCTGTGTACAACAAGGGCTTAAGTGACTCCTGATCACATTCTAAATTCTCCTTCAAATTCTTTGTTTTCTAAGGGAGAATTTAGAACATGATCAGGAGTCACATGCCCTTGTTTCACACAGCCCTTCAATTAACACCCCTAATTATAATAGTCCAATTATTAATAGTTCATGACCCCATCTTGAAATGTAGCCAAGCCTTTGGTGATATCGAGGCTGGAGTTAATTGAGACAGCTTTAAGTTAGAGGTGTGTATCTACATGTAGCAATGACATCTGTTACTAATCTATTTTAACAATAACTACTGTCAATAATGTCCATCGGATCTCTGAAGGTGAATTAAATATTTTGAGCTAAATCCTAAAATAACCAATGGTAACGTCGTATCCACAAGTTCTCCCTTGGGAAGCTACATTATGTTCTGCTTGTAACTGTGAACATCTCAGACAGAAGTTGTATGATGTACTAAAATTGTATGATGTACTAAAAATGTACATATTGAGCATACTCATTGTCGCAGCCTATTGTCATTTGCTATAATTGTTCTTAGCTGTTCAATCATTACCTACAATGTAAATGAGTATCAACATTAGAGAATAATCTGGATAAATTATGGCTATGTGGATCGATCAGTAAGTTATAGCTGAAATTATAATAAATGTAAGGAAAATAATACATTGCCCAGTCAAAGAGCTGACAATAATTGTGCCATTTGAAGTTTTTTTCTAGCTAGAGGTAGCCTGCGAATAGTCTGCAGCTCTCTTGAATGCCCTCAAATAGAGACAGTTGTATTGTCAGGCTATAGATACAATTGTTGCTAGAGGGGGGTAATTGTAATTATTGGTCCTCCCCATTGCCTTAGCATTCCATGTGATTACATCATGCACCCATTCACAGGGAAATAGGAAAGCTGAGATCAAGTTGAATCATGGGAGACATAGTACATGTAGCCTGCTATGCAGACGTATTTTTTCACTCATAAATTCGAAGAAAAAAGTAATGTCCTGCTTACCCGATGCGCTTAATTAATTTCCAATATGCACACCTCATTGTGTTATGGACCCAATCAGATTTTTACCTTCCATATCCTGGAAATTAAAGTGACGTAATGTTGAATTTAAAAGGATTCAGACAATACATTTGCCATTGACCAATCATAGGAGAGTGTTCACTGGCGCGCCAATTCACTAAAATTCTAACAATGGCTTTGATTGGGCAGAAAAATAGAAACAAACGTGCTGACGTCGTGCTTGCATATTGAAAACTAATTAAGCACTCAGGGTAAGCAGACGTTACTTTTTTCTTCGAATTTATGAGAGTGAAAAAAATACGTCTGCATTAGCAGGCTACGGGAGACATGGCTTCATTGTATTCACTTGAATAGGACAAATGTCTTTCTAATGAAGTCATTGTCATTTGAGGGATAGATAATTGTTTCTTTTGTTTTAGTTATGTACAAAGTCCTGTATGTACATGTATTATTCAAATTAGCCATGGTCTCTTCTTACCTTGTTCCAACAACGTCTATTTAACAAATCGCACACATTTTGCCATTGTCTGTACTCGTATTGATCATAGAAATGACGCCATTAAAATGTTCAAAACTCAAGTGGAACAACGAGCATAGCGAGTACAGGACAATGGCAAATTGTGTGCGATTTGTTTTTTTACAACGACGAAGCACTTATAGCTTCAAATGAGTGCGTAATAAACTGCTTTCGAGTCGAAAAGGCCATTGAAAGTCAAAACGTAAACACTTCTAATTACCGTTGCCGAGAGAAAGCTTTCTTAGACAAATGGTAATTTGGTTCACTGATTAACTTCTGTAATTGATGGAATGCATGTGAAATCCTTTCATTTTTTTTTTTCTGGATCAGAAAAGTTATTGTTATATAATTCAATAACTTCTGAGCTCTGAGAGAACTAGTCTAGTCACAAAGTCTGACTACAACTACAAATTCGCCAAAACTTTCTATTCTCCACTCAAGAGAAAACTCTCATTTTGTCAAATGGCACACTACAAAGAAGTTTGACTCACCGATTGACTTCTCCTAGTAATAAAATGCTTGTGAAATCCTCACTTTCTTGTTTTTGGAAGCGAAGTTAACATCCATTTGAATTCACAAACCTCGCCGTGAAAGCACTTTGCAAAGCTACCACGGCTTGCGAGTGACGTCATTTTCATTGTATGTACTTATTTTGCATATAGCGGGAGAGCCAATCAGAACGCGAGAAAATTGGATGTTGTTGTAAAATGAAATATAGCAGTAAACGTACACATGTCATGTACATGTATGTACAATCACATACATGAGTAGGTAAATATAACATTCATTTGATTGGAGTGCATAAAAATCAAGCAAATGATGAATTTATTTTCAATTATGACATTGTTTATTTTTATTTTTTCTAATTAATCCTTTTGTACTTTCACAATTCCTTGATGTGTAGGAGCTAGCACTGTATGACCATAAATGGTGACCGGTGAAACTAAATCACGATGAGATAGCCCATTACTTAAAAGATACACTGGTGAGACTAAATTATATAATTTATAGACATTATGTATGCTAGTTAGAGTGGATTTTGAGTGTTGTAGAGCCAAAACCATTAAAAGTAGTAACAGCCAAACATGCATACATGGAGCAAGTAAAAATATATGCAACGAGCCAACCAGGAATTGATTTAATTCAGTATTTTAGGCTTCCCTTGACTTACTAGTTTGAAAGTATGTACTGTGTTCACCTGAGAAGGTGAAATTTCCCCTGTAGATTTTTTAAAACAACAATGGAAATTTCATTTCATTTGCCCCTGTTGAAATATTTTAGGACCAGTACTGTAGTCCATGTATGTCAGTTTAATAATACTTCAACAGCAACATGTGTACACAGTCATATATTTATGGTTCCCCTGCACCTCCATAGAAAATTTCTGGTTCTATTTAATCCCACCCTGAAATCACATTCTTGATATACTGTAGATTGATACATGTAAATTATGTAGTACCCAGTTTTATGAGTTCCATAAATAAACCTCTTGGTTTTATTTTAAATGAAGGATAAAGTTCATAAAAGGAGCAAGAAAAAATGAACAAGCTGCGAGACAGAAGCCACCTACAACTGCCAAGCTAAAGCCTTGGAAAAAAGAGATTGGCATAGCTGCATTCCTAGCTCTTCTAGTCATTGTTGCTCTTTACAGCTTGTATTCATAGAGGGAAATACAACAAGGGATGATGGAAAAGGTTTTGTAGATGTTTGTTCATGCTGTAGATACTCTCAGCAAATGTAGTTTTCTTTAATACATGTATGTTGAAAGGAAAGGAGGTGGTCGTAATCATTTACAGAGTTTAGAAATAATTAGGAGCTTACAGTCCATTAAAGTGCCTACAACCCCAAAAATCTATTTTTTACATCGATTCTGTATAGCACCCTGACTAAGAATTCGAAAAATTAAAGTGAAAAAACTAAACTTCAAAGATTTTAGTGGTGTCAAAGTTAGCGAAAACATCCATTTTGGGCTTCCTGTTTCCAGTTGGAAGTCAGCATAAGTCTTGGTGAGGCCCTGGAATTATGACGACAATCGAGCGTCATTTTACTACAACTACCAGAATCCTTTGCCTGGTTTCTTTTGTTCCTCTAATTGGTTTCTTTTGTTCCTCTAATTTAGACCATTGTCTTGGTATTCTCTCAAAGGAGTTGAAAAATCTGAATAAGAAAAAGAAGGAAAAACGTCCTATTATAGTCTAATCAGTAGGAAATAAACTCCATCACAAGAAAGAGCACATCGAAATTAGTAAATTAACCAAGTTTGGTGACATTTCATTGGATATTTACAATGTACCATGTGGTGAGCTTTCAAGAGTTACAAAATAAGAGATGTTTGTATGGAATTGGAAGGAAACCCAACATACACGTCACAGGCCACTAGTCTCCAGGCTCCAAAAAGGGAATTGAAAACTGATGGCCACATATTGTTCTGGTTCTCAACTTTGAAAGGCCGTAAAAAATTACAGTTGAGTTTTAGCCTCCCATTTTTGCTTAAAGTTCTAAATAATGGTTTAAAGTTTCAATTAAAAAAAAAATATTTTTGAGGTTATAGGCACTTTAATGAACCCAAAACTAGCAATGACAAAAAGTTTATGAATTAATTGAAGTGTTGTGTACAATATTAAGTGACTCCTGATCACATTCTAAATTCTCCTCCAAATTGTTTGCTTCCCAAGGGAGAATCTAGAACGTGATCAGGAGTTACTTTTACCCTTATTGCACACATCCCTTCAATTACTGTTATGTTTCCTTGATTAAGAGCCCCCTTGAGCATAAAATTGAAATAAACACCCTCGCTCGATGAAGTGCCCACCCCTCCCCCAAATAAATAGAGTAAGAGATAATGTACATGTATGAATTAACATTGCCCAGCACCAGCCCCTAACATTAAAGCTCATTTAGGTTGAAAAGGAAAAATCAGTCTTTTCTTCCAACTCAATCACTTTTAATAAATGTTTGAATTTATCACTTCAAAATTGAAAGTTATAAATGTATACAATGTACATGTATATCATACAAGAAAAAGAATTGTGAATCCAAACCATTTTAGGCACATCCCCCCCCCCCCCCCCCCCCCCCCCCCAATTAAGCACCTCCTTTAATAATAATAATATTATAATTATAATAATATTTATTTATACAGCGCTGTTTCCACAGAGAATAAGTGCCCAATAGCGCTTAACAAATATATATAAGGCTGCACGCAACAGTAAAATGGTGCTCACAACAATATCAAATAGAAAATGAAACAACAACAAATAAGAATAAAAAAGTAGGATAGGAAAACCATCTAGAAACACAAAGAGAAACAAACTTCTATGGCAGGGTGATCGCAACAGCATGAGCAAATTACTGTGGGCCCAAAACACTTTAAAAACTAATAACATACTAGGGTATAACACTAAAAATAGCATGTAATATTTATTGGAGAGACTGCAAAGAGTTACATGTACACGTAGGCATAATTTTCCTATTTATATGGGAAAGTTATTTTTTGAGTTTTTGAAAGTGTCACTCATGATGCCCATTTTGTACACAGCCCTTCAATTGATTTGTCCACAGTCATGGATGGTGGTTAGATCAGACAATGTTGTCACCAAAATAATGCACTGTGACAGTCTTTAAATTGATGGTAATGTTAAAAATAATTATCTCATTCCTTAATTATTATTTAATTTTTTATTTAATTTCTTATTTAGTGGTGCCAGTACAAGATGTCAGAATGGCACGTCTTCGAAGACTTGGAGTCACAGAAGATAAACCTAACCAAGAACAGGGAGCATTGAACAAAGAAGCAACCAGAGGGGAAAATAGAAATGATCCTCCAGTTAGACAGAGACAACTACAGGCCACTAGGAATGACAAGAAAAGACCTTCAAATGATGACAAACCTGGAGGAGAAAAAACTGAGGAAGAAACTGAATCATCGAGAGCTGGTTTGAACAAGAGACAGGCTGGTTCAAGCTCAACATCACCTAAAAAAACCTGTCTTCAAGCAAGTGATTGACAAACCTCGCATGCCTCTCACAAGAACAGCAGCAGGAGATGAAAAACGAACTACTAGAAGTACAGAATCATCAAAGGCAACACACCAAATTTATAGCTTGAAGAGAACAGATAACTCAAACATTTCCTGTCAAGAAACCCTTACACCAGTCATTAGATCAAGAGAACAAGTTTCAAGAGGGCAAGCCAGTTGACTGTCAAGACTCTGGTTAGTACTAAATCAAAGGTGGAACTCAATGATCATGCTCTTTGAATTCTATAATATTCACAATCATTATAAATTATGGCTTAGTTGGGATTGATTACAAGAATTACTTAAACCTAGTCATGTACATGTATAGCTATGGGATGCTCAAGTCGTCATCTAAATGAATACTCCAGACCTACGTTATAAAGTCTCCCTCGCCCCTTTGCCATAATTTTTCCTACTCCCCAAAACAATAAGAGTGGAACGGCTTGCCTTCTGTTGTAGTCCAAGCTGACTCAATTTGTACCTCATTTAAACTGAAACTTGCAAGAGTTCTTGCCAACTAACTGATTATCTCATTTGTACATTGTCTTGTTTATTTATACATGTATATTTATTTTGTTATTTCTTTGTAAATGTACGACCACTGACTGAACTCAAAATAATAATATTTTAGATGGAGTCGAGTATAGGGAGATATGATATGAGATATGTGTAGATATATCTGATAATGAGTTAAAGATCAACTTGCCAGTCAGCAGGAATCAGCCTCACAATCTCTGTTAAATTATAGAGTTTTCAAAAGTTTCCCATTCCCTCAGATTTAAAGATATGAACCTAAAACGTGGGCTTTTTACTAATTTTCGCTTGCTCTTTCCATTTCTGGCATCCATGTTGTTCTAGCACCAATTTTGTTTTGATTGACAGGCTAAAAAGGCCATGTGACCAGGTCTTGCTAAGGGCCTATTGAATAGCCCACTTCTGAGATATGCCTCTCTTCCTACATTTGTATGTACAAAGGAATCAATACAAGGCTCTGTGCATTATTATAGTTCTCAGTCATTCGTGACAAACTATAGAAGTGCCGTAGTCTTGTCACGAACGACTGAGCATTATGCACAGAGCCTCCTATTGATTCCTTTGTACGTAGGAAGTGAGGCATAATTATCTCGGAAGTGGGCTATTGATTAGTATGATGTGTACTAACACGTACATGTATGTGTACATGTAGGTGGTAACTAATGCTTTGTTTTATTATTAAAATATTTAAAAAAATTAAAACACTTGCTAAACTTGACTCAGGAGGCCATATTCCTGGCCCAAGTAACAAGTGTACACTGTATATAACTAATTTATGAAATTAATACATGTAGGATTTATTTTATTTTCCTCTCAGGAGCCATTAAGAAACAAGCATTGGTCAAGGTAAATAATTAGTGTGTTTAATATACTGATCTGAATTTAAAGCAAGTGCAAAAAGCTTTTACTGCAGTTAAGTTCCTATAAATTAAGCCATGTTAAACTACAAGTGTCATTGAAATTGAGAAATGGTTTAGGAAAGGTTGCAATATTTTCAAGACAATTTGTAATGTATACATTTACATTACACCAATACCGTGTTCTGATTATTTCTAACCCGAAGACATGCTCTGGTATTTTACTCAACTCTCCTAATGCATGCTGGGATAATATGTGTTATTAATTATATGTAGATCATGGTTGTCTATTACTAACAGTTTAATACCATGTCCATCCAGAGGTGGATCCACGGGGTTGCCCCCTCCCCTCCCCCCCCCCCCCCCCCCCAGATCGAATAGGATTTTAGGTTGTTGGTTTTTGTGGAGGGAGGAAAACAGGAGACCCCATAGAAAAATCCTCAGAGCAATTAGGGCGAGATATTTTTGACCAACAAACTCAACTCACATATACATGTATACTGCATCATGTCCGGAAACTCAAACCTGGACCACAGAGGTGAGAGGCAAAGTGCTTAACCTGACCCAAGGCATGCAAACTACGTGCTAGTTTGCTGTAATTAGTAATTTGTGATCGATGACATCATTGTTATGTCATCGCCACTAAGTGATTTGCGGGAACCCAATACCATGCCTGTCCAAGTTTGAACTGTGTGGCATTAGAAATTAGGGCGATATGGGCATGTACTTAAAATCATGTGACCGATGATGTCATCGTTACGTCATCACCACTAAGTGATTGATTAGGGACCCACATGTCTGTCCATGTTTGAGCCAGCTGGCATTAGAAATGAGGGAGATACATGTATGGGCATGTTCCTAAAATTATGTTACCTATGGCGTCATCATTACCACATCACCACTATGTGATTTGTGGGGACCCAATACCATGCCTGTCCAAGTTTGAACTATCTGGCATTAGAAATGAGTGAGATATGGGCATGTACTTAATATCACGTGACCGATGACGTCATTGCTACGTCATCACCAGTAAGTGATTGATAGGGGACCCACTACCATGTCTGTCCAGGTTTGAGCCTCCTGCCAGTAATATTAAGTGAGTATTATTAATATCAGTTAAGGAAATCGCATATCCCATTCACAGCTTGCTAATCACAAACGTTCGTCAATATATCTTTGGAAAATCAAACATCATTCGGAAAAGTCAATGGCATGCACAATCTGTATAAATTACTACACATCCACCTAAATAACTCGTTCTGCACATGCGTGCATCCATGAGTTAAAAAAGCCAGAAGTTGTAGAGAATTTTATTCAAAACACTGTGTTTTTCTGTCGAGTTTGAGTCTTAATATTATAAGCTTTTCATGCATCCAATGCACTACTCGCTCATTTGTAAAAACTATAAACTATGAAAGACAAATAGAAGCTGCATTGTATTTTGTCTACTCATTACCGTTATAATCAGAATGTGAACATAATGTAATTGAATACAGAGCAAGGCAAGTTGGACTATTATTATTAAAGTTTGAAAGTGTTGCGGTCATGTTCAGTCGGGTTTTCCATTGACATTGAGCGCACATGTACATGTAGATGGCTTTTGCTTGGAAAAAATTCCCTCTATGTTATAAACAAGTAATTGCATGGGACCTCGAAAATTAATCACTTGTGTTTTCAAACTTTTCACGACATCGGGCAATTTGTGACAAGTTTGAAAACGCGTGATTAATCCTTACAAATGTAATTTCCTCAGCCCCATGTGATTATATATTAATAATATTGTGTTTTATTAGGTTGAACTCTCATACAGTGATGCACTTAAGATAATTCTACCACAGATACTGGAATGTAGTTTGGTGAGTGAAATAAAAGATGTATATTGTAACATTGTAGTTGTCGCTCAATGATTAGCTCAATGAATCTGGTAGATTGATCTGAATTACTACATGTAGTTGTTTTGCATCACTGTTTTGATTTTTGATTTGAGACATGTAATAAAATGGATCAGAACCTGATCAGAGCCTGATCACAGGAGTACAAACAATAGGACTCAAGGTCCCTTCTAGGCCTGCCGCCGTCAGTGCACCTACGATTTTGCATCCTTTTCCGATAAGACGTGAAGGTCTAACCATTTGCAGTTGTTTCACAAAGGCAGCACGTCATGCACCTTCTACTCAGTTATTTTAAGACCCTGAGTGTTGGTCCGGCCGGGGTTTGCCCTGTGACTTCCCGCTCCCGCTTGTGATAAACTTGTTCACTCCGTTCACTTGTGTTTACTTGTGTTTGACGATCACCACTTGAAGATAAAAGCAGTCTGTATCTCTGCTCAGCCATGTACATTTGGAATATCCTCTCTTTATGTCCTTATAAGGCAGACAAAATCAAAGCTAGTACATGACTGTATTTATTTTAAATCATTGAGTGTGATGTGTATTTTCTATAATTTTAGGACATCCAAGAAATCACATTCCAGCAATCTGCAACAAGGGTAAAGTATCAAATAAATTTAATTACTAAATAATTTTAATAGCAAAAGTGTAATATCAAATTTACCATCTACAAGATTGGTCCTATCTGGATACCAATCAATCAATCAATTAATCAATCAAACTTTATTTAATGAGGGTGACACTAATTAAAATAGTAGTAAGATATAAAACTTTTGACCCTCATGAATAGAGTAAAAGGTAATACGGTATATACAAAAAGCAAGTGAGTATAATTCAGTTAAGAAATGTCTAGTATTCTAGATACTAATTAAAATAAATTAAAATTGGAATTGTGATACATCATTACTGAATTGATTTAAATATTTAAAATGCAGTATCTTTAAACAATGTAAACATCTTACATTCTTTCTGGAATATACGAAAGTGCTTATACAATGAGTGTTTAAGAATTTTGCATATGTCATTCCAAATCAAGTCTACCATAAATACCCATGTATAAGCTGCGAGAAACAAGGCCCAAAGTTGGGGGGTGGCTTATACGTGGGTACGAGCATATATACTGTATTTATCACAGAGCTACCAAAGAAATCACTTGCCCCAGGCCCCTCCTCCAGGAATGCGGTTTCTTGAAAATGTTGTTACATGTAGTTAATGGTTCCCCTTATCATCGACCATTGGAATGTTTTGATGCTTGACTTTCCTTGCAGAATTCTAGGTACATGTAGATTAGTAGGTTCTCTTTCATCACTCTTCATCATTATCCATCTGCTACTTGATGGTTTTGACTTGGTTGTTTTAAAACTGGAGGAGACCTGGCTACATGCTAAAGATAATATTTTCCGTTGAAATAAGGATGTGCTCCATTGGTAGTATTCAAGCAATATTAATGTGGGTGGACAGGCCCAGTTAAATGACGTTTTCTAGTTTTTCCTGTCTGTATTCCAGAACTAATTTGAGTCCCTTATTTTTTAATTTAGTCATGGAAACGTCATTGAAAAGTCATGGAATTTCATTATAACTTTCCTGTGTGAACCCTGTGCATGTAGGCTGGCATTAATGTTTTACATCATGGTGAACCATTTGCCATCATGTGTATTCATGGCTAGGTGAAAACAGTGGTTAAGCTGAGATAGTGTGATTTGGAATCTCTTCTCTTCTGAAGAAGTTTTTCTTCAAGTACAAGCTTTAATGAACCTTTTCCCCAAAAAAGATGTCTATTAGTTTGGAGTGTGGCCTGTATGCAGGTATATTTACAGTAAATCAAAATTCCAATTTTTTAATTTAATTTTTTTTTAACAATATATACATGTATTCGTTACATTTGCTCCAAGAGCTAAAGCTCATCGAGGGGGCTTATGTAATTTAAATAAACAAACATAATCTGCGGATAAGGGATACTAATATACATTTGTACATGTACATACACACAAATATTGAAATAAGTAGACTAGAAACTAAAAGGAATTAAAGCGTGTGGACTTTCCATTCTATTCATTCATCTCTTTTTGTCACACATTGATCACACCACAAGTATAAAACATACATAAGAAATAAAAGATTTAATATATATATATAATTATATATATATTTAAGAAAAGAAAAAACAAACAAACAAACAAAAAGAAGTACAATGGCGAGGAAAGAGGAAGAAATGCTGCAATAATTAGTATGAAGCGACAATACCACACGCCAAAAATCGAACTTTGTATTTTACTTTGTTTTTATGCTTAGATATTACATTTAGCTTTCAACTTCGCTTGTCAGTTTTCTACATTGTAGTTCGGTATGCTACATTGTACATGTATTTATGCCATTTTGAAATATGTTCGATTTGACATGCAAGTTTTCACATTTGACATGCAACATCCAACCGCAATCCAGCAAATGATCAACATCTTGGGCTCAACCATTACCTTGCCCCCTCCTCTGGAGTACATGGCAAAAGGCTCTCCAGGGGAGAACATTGGGGAGGTGGCATTCCACCCCTACACAGGTCAACATTCACATGTTCTTTTTCAAAATGAAGGAATGTGTGGCGTGATGTTTAATGAACAAGAGCCCATCTGGGCTTTCACTCGGGCCACATGAGATTGAAGATGAAATACACTTTCATTTGAAATCCTCTTAGTAATAACCAAAGGGAAGAATTATTAGCAGTCTTTAGGAGTGGCCGGTAGCGCGGTGACTTTCATTCTCTGCTCCCCTAGTATATATATACATGTATGTAATTTCATATTTTTGTTTTCTCGTATGTAAATTAAAGTAGTTGATCTTTTATTGAAAACACTAACTTATTCATGTGTGTATGTATGTTCAGACTACTATCGTGCAGCTAGCTAGAGTCTTGAGATATCTGTCAGCAACTCGCAGCTAGGTAATAAATTAGTACTGGTCAGACCTAGTAACTTAGTAGGTTTTACTTTTTGTTTTTCCCTCTTCTGGTTTGTTTCTATCTCTAAAGAGGGCATTAATGGGGTTAACTGACTACTGACAAACAGCCTTAAAAATAATTGACAACTGACAAATGACGATTTTTTGACTGACAACTGACAACCGAAAAATAACTGACAACTGACAAATTTGGTTTTTGTGGGTCAAACATTGTAAATTTTCTCTAGTAATGAGTAACTAGGGCTAACTGACAACTGACAAATGGCCAACATTTTAACTGACAACTGACATGTAGACCCCCCCATTCAGACCCTCTCTAAAAGATAGAAATTTGGTCTATATATAACTGCCCTTGGCGCAAGTGTTTCGTAATCGCAAATAATTGACCGCCAAAGTGCTCAATTGAAATTTCAACCAAAATATTAAAACTGTGCGAAAAACTGCTACTGACTGGTGTTTGGCGATCCTCGTTATCCATGATGGCTCAATTGACCCGGTAGTTGTCATCGATGGGCTTTTAGCGCGCTAGATTCTATTCAAGCTACCTCGCTAGGTAGCCTGGAACTTCAAAGTATTCCACCGACCACTAGCTAGCTAATCACCAGAGCAGAAAAACTGTTCAGACTAAAGAAGCTCGCTACCTCCTGTGGTTAGCTAGCTAGATTTACTAGCCTGAACACGGCCACAACGTTTACAATTTAGTCTGCAGGTCCGATAAAACTGCAGGTTCCAGTCGTAAACAGTCCGAGTTTGACCAAAGTGAAACGATCGAGCTGCTCGCGTCCGTAGATATATATTTCTTCGTTTGCACTTTTGACATGATATAATTCTTCAAATGGCACCATTGTTTTATTTCTTATGTTTAATAATACAGTTCTCAGCTGTAAATAAAATAGAACATTCTATGGAAGATTTCTTGTCCTAAAGTTTGGAAACGTAACACATGCATTTGACGCTAGAAAGTTCAGTACTCGCAAGGTCAATTTACTAGTGGCAGTTTACTAGTTTGCACTATCGGGCTGTTATGGAATGGAAACATACTTTCACAGCTTAATATGTATGTCGATTGGTCAGAAGGATATCTTGTTTAAATGCTACGGTCCTTTCGGCATCAGGAAAATTTTTAAACGGGAGTTTTCGTACAGTATTTCAAGCTATGCTGTAGTGCGAGTTCAGTTACGCCACAAATGTCGGTGAAACTAATACCGTGTTCATTATTATCGGTTTTCTCTATGGGTTCTCATGTATTCAATAATTACTTCTGGAGCTTCATATTTATGTCGATTGGTCACAATGATTTCCTCTTTCAGTTTTTCCCTTTAGTTTGGACATTAGGGATATATCCTTGGAGATTTCGTACAGTTTAGCGACCGTTGTGTCGAAAGTAGAAACGTTCGTTTGTCATGAAAGTGCGTAAACAAACTGTCACAAGCGGTTTCATAGCAGCTCGATGTTGACTCCCATATAGTCGATGATAACTTATATAGCTTCATATGTACGTCGATTCTCACAAGGATTTCCTCTTTCAGTTTTTCCCGTTAGTTTGGACATTAGGGATTTATTCTTGGAGATTTCGTACAGTTTAGCGACTGTGTGTTGAAAGTAGAAAAGAGCCCATCTGGCCTTTCACTCGGGCCACATGAGATAATTTGAAGATGAAATACATTGTTTTCCCCATATTAGCAGACTTGTATAATGTCTCGAGCTCTCCGAATCCAGTAGAAAGACTCTGGTTATTCTGTCGTAAAACATGGACCTGACCCAAATTTAGGTTGTATTGCATCATTGCCCATGATGGAATAGATTTCTGACAATGACTATTTGAAATTGATATCTCCTTGTCTCGCCTAGTCTGAGCTTGGAACAACTTTCTTATCTGAGCGCGCCTGAGGAAATCTAACCTTTGTTTGCGTGACCAGCACAGTGCAATCCGATTGGTTAGAATTTGACCTTTAACGCATGCGCAGAAGCCGTCTGACATGGATTAAAAAAAAAAAAAAACACTTGCATTTTAAGACTCGGCGCTGCCACAGGCAGCCCGAGTAATGAACGACGCTCAACACTAAAAAGAACACTTGGTTAAGAACACTTTGGTACTTTGGCTCGGTAATAGTGTCAGACCTTTAGATCTGAGTATGCCAAGGCTCCACAATAGCAGTGCTCGACATAAAGGTTTTAGGCTGGCTACGTGAAGGTCTGGTTTGTGGTACGTTGGATGTCAAATGTGAAAACTTGAGTATCAAATCAAAAATATTTCAAAATGGCATAAGTAAGCATATAACATTTGTAAAATGTGAAATATTGAATGTCAAATTTGTAAACTACAAATGTAGAAAACTGAAATTCAATTTACAATAGGCAAAGTTGAAAGTCGAATGCATAAATAGGCATATAAATACCAAAAGTACAAAGTAAAATAGAAAGTTTGATTTTTGGCGGACATTGGACACCACAGTAATGAGGGCTTAACAAGGTTAAGTTTTTGTGGTTACCGGCTCCTAATGAAAACTCTGACAACTCATGTGAAAGAACAGTAGATATTTTAAATGTGATATAAATGTTCTTCCCTTCTAGGCTTTGCCCCTGTCTCCAAGTACAGAACCAGCAAAATTACAATATTGTCCAGCGAACTTCCCAAAGAAAAGGATCTTATGCCAAAGGTAAATTAAAATTTTGTCCAGAAAAAATTGTAGGGTACAATGTAGTGTGATCAGTTGTTCTGTTAATAATTTATTAGTTATAGCGATGTTTCATGTCACGTCATCTATTATTATTAATGTGCCAACCAGACATGAGTCATTGGTTACTGACACAAAGTACTGCTTTTAAAATCATGGATATAATCAACTGAAAGTCTGATTAAACTGGATCTCGATATGACACCAGTGGGAAAGAGCTGCTACTAAATCTAAACTGATGAACGTAAGAGAAAGGCAGAAATGAGCTGAAATGTGTCACAATGCATAACATTCTAATGGCTTATTTCCTGAACATCTTAGAGCACAATTTGTTCATTTGGCTGACACCAGAATATAATTTAAGAGACAGGTTAGCCAAACTTGCTTGCCTGCTCCAAGAACTAATTACTTAAAAAAAGCCTAGGTACATGTATACATTGTAGTGTAGCTTCCTTGTGGAATAGTTTCCCTGAAGAGATGTGACTAGCAAGATCTCTTTACTCTTTAAATCTCTACTAAGGAAGTCTAATCAGGCCGTCTGTCGACAGGGTTAATCATCATTTTATGCAATTTTATTTATTTTATACATGTAAATATTCTTCCAGGTCTCTTTATATATGCACGGCGTCTATGTAAAACAGTTAGCCATATTGTAAATATGTGCATGACTGATAGACCCTCCCATTGGTAAATAAAAATACTTGACTTGATTAAGGTATGCTAATTAACCGCTGTGGGAAGTGTGTAGCAGCTGATGTTTCGAGCATTAGGCACTTGTCAATTGAAACCCCTTCAGGAGTAGGTGGGGATATGTGGGGGATTTGATGGTGATTGACCAGTTTTTTTGTGGCCCCAGGGGGTCGGAGATTCTACTTGATTTGTTTCAAGTACATGTACAGTACTGTACTTTCAAAGTTTGTGGGAGGGGTGGGGATTTGACTGGAGCTCAGTTCATCTGTGGTGGCGATCGTCAGGTTAAGATTTTAGCCGTTTTTTCCCGTTTCTATACAAAAATGCCATTTACCATGGAGAACTACAGAATATATTTCATACAGCAACTGAACCATCAAAGTTCCAGCGTGGCTTGCTCAAAAATTCCAGCTGTACTGTTTGTGCCGTACACCAGATGAAGTAAGTGCAATCGGATTGCCTGTGACTATCCAGGATGCAAAGAGAGTGGTTCCAGACACTTTCAGTGTGTTGGACTTACAGGAGGGAGAGCAGCCTCATGGAAAGTGGTTCTGCCCCACCTACAAGCAAACTAGTTGAACAGTCTTTCAAAATGTTCATCCACATCGCAGGCTACAATTGTACATCCACACCAGTATTTTGTGTTATGTTTCATTAAACACGAGAACTTTCAACAATCCAGCCTCGCATAGCATATATTCACGTTAGTTTTAGTGCCATAAAAATACATAAGACAAAAAAGAAATCGTTCTAGAGGTGGGGATTTGGTCCCATTTGACTGCATAAAGTGCCCCAGGGGGTGGGGGTTTTCTTACATTAGGGACTTTTTTCAAATGAAATCCCCAGGGGTGGTCGGGGTTTCATTTGATAAGTGCATGCGTTAGCCCTTCATCAGAGCAAATCATGGTTGCATGGACATTTACATAACAATTGTAATGTTTATAAACATGAAACATCACTACTGCAGTATTTTACATAGATGTTACATTGTATAACAAGGTTCGATGTTCGATTAAAGAAATAGTAATTGGCATGTGGTTGGCATTTTATTTTAAAGTGTATATAATTATGGTTAAACATTTTTATCATTAATATCAATTCTACATCAAGTGAATAGTAGAATATTTCTCATATTTATAATATGTTCAAGCAGGTGACGTACATTTGTAAAACCGGTCTTCATAGAGGTAATCGGCTAACTCTGTTGCCACCCAATTCAGATTATGTGATGTAAACACACATTACTCTGGAGAATTGACTCTTTGAAAATTGATGTTATTCAGATAGGCACGACTGCATTATGATTAGAATGAAAAAGGAATAATTCCCCAGAGTAGCATCTGTTTACATCACATGATCTGAATTGGGTGGCAACAGCGTTAGGCGATTACCTAGATGTTTATTATACAACAACATGCCGGTAGAGATATAATTTTATGACCTTTGTAAACATCTTTGAACTTATATTTGAAGCTTATATCAGTGATTTTACCAAATATTTTGTCAGTCAGAAAATAGTTTCATTTACAAGGAAAAAGAAATGACAGTAAATTCCCAAATTTACATCACATCATTAGCATATTGGAAATAGAAGCCTTTATAACTCATAGACGATACACTCGAATCAAGAAATATTCTACTATTAATAAATAAATATAATTCAACTATTCACTTGATGCCGAATCGATATTAATGATAAGAAATGTTGAACATATATTCATGTACACTAATTAAATTACTTTTTTCCTGAAATGTCTTATTTTAGAAGGTTGAGAAGTTGCTGCTACGGCGAATCTGTCTTGAACTAGTAAGTACACGTTCTGGCCATGCATGATGACTGTATTCTTGCTGTGCAGTTATTTAGGTCCGGTTCAGACGCCGCTCCACTCATGTGCCGAACTAAATACCTTTAACTTCGACGTACTTAATTTAGTTCGGCACATGAGAAGAGCGCCGTATGACTCAGCCGCCGCTCCAACGTCGCATTATGCAACAGCCTCTGGTGAATCTAATTCATCTGCCATACCAAATTAAAACTGCCGAACCAAACTGAGTCAGACGCCGCTCTTCTGCCGTACTTAATTCGTATATATTTAGTTCGGGTACATGAGTGGAGCGGTGTCTGACTCAGGCCTTAGGCTTTTGGCCAACCATTAGTCGTAAATTGATATCTGTGGAATTTTTCAACATCGCAAGTAAAAAGTCAACTAGACATGCTTGCTAGAAGCTCTCCACAAGATACTACTGTACACAATGTACAGTTTACAAACAAAGGTTTTATGTTTTTAGGTTATTTTTTCCATTGTTATCGAAAATGAACGCTGCCAACCCCAAAATGGGTCTACTAATCAGGGACAACATTCCTTGATGGATCGGACTTGAGATTGGTTTTGATGAGGGGAGGAAAACCGGAGAACCCGGAGAAAAACTCGCGCAACAAGAGCAAGATACCAACAAACTCAACCTTACATGATTGTTGCATTGCATTCGGAAATCGAACTCAGATCACAACTTCAGAGATGGAGACCCGGAGACATTGTGCGATTACTGTGACTGGGGCCACTTAGACAATGAGAACCAATCCATTGCAGAACAAAAATAAAGCAGTCCAACTTGTGGTTACTTGAGCCAATCAGTGTCGAGTACAAGACAATAGCATTTCAACTTGCTCGAGCTTCGATCCAGTAAAAGGGAAATTTGGTCGACTTAAGATTCAAGCTAAAAAATGCATTTATTTTACGAGTTTCGGAGAAAGGAATGACTTGAAACATAGCTGAGCGCTAAAATGACTCAAAATAACGGAATAAGTGCCCTGCTTTCTAGCGTAAAATTGTCGTATTTGCTTACCATCGAGGCGCTAAGTATTATCTGCTAGGCAGTAGATAATAGCGAATTTAAGATACGACGACTCCGGACTACGACTACGGTTGGACGTGCCTAGCGGTTGGCTAGAGTACTTGGCCAAGTACGCAACGAATGGCGCGAAAATTTCAACATTTTGGCGAGACTGAGCTGAAGCCATCGCGTTGCCGATTTGAATTGACTAAAAATTCCCACAAAAGCTATGCTAAGAAACGCTGTAAACTCGAACAGAAAGCAGTTTATTGTGTATTTTAAAGGTTAGCTATTGAAATATCCAAGAGTGGTGAATTTCTTACATTAAATCCGACTAACGTACTCTGTTGTGGTGACTACGATAAACAACGCCGACTTCTCACCGTCGTGGACTCGCTCGGACTCGCTACGGTGCAATGAAACCAACACGAGTGTCTCGTTCCAGTCCTTTATTGGTGCGCGTCCGTAGTCGTAGACCGCAGTCGTAGCATCTTAAATTCCCTATTATTGTACGCATGCGCACTTAGTGCTATAGCTAACTATGGAGAATTCGTTGCGTGTTCTCAGCCAATCAAAATCGAGATGTGAGTAAAATGTATAATAATTCTGTTTAACATTTGAATTTTATGTGCATGTCCATTTGGGCCTCCGTTGTGTCACTGAACAGGCTGGTACGGAGTAAATAAATAGATGTAGATTGACTCTACTAAGACATGCGCAACACCGTGATATATAAGGGGCTATGTCAATGGAATTGAACTTTCAAGTTTCTTTAAAACGAAACTACAAAATAACACTCTGAGATAGAAGAGAAAGACCATGTGAATGCCCTGCTTTTGTTTTCAAAAATTTTCAATAGGGGATGGCAACGATTAAAGTAGGCTCGGTTCAGCCGTTGGGGTGTCGTTTCTCCAAAGCTTCTCCCACTAACGGCTGGGCACGCGGTCAACCACAGGCAGCCCAAGCTCACGATTTGTGCTCTTACAAATCCTACGGTAGATTACGTGATCACTCGCGCAAGATTGATTGCGTGATAGCGCGCGCTAGAGTCACCCTTTTCTCCAGAAATTTTCCTTGTCATCTCACCATAATCTCACTAATAGAGTTTGTATTGATTTCTTATCGTGGTAAAATAAAGGTAATGAAATAACATTTTGCAATAAATGTACCTCAAGTGTCCTTTTCTTATGTCCTTTTCTTATGTCCTTGGGTATTCTCTGCTATTTTGGGCTAGTTTGGATCGGTTTTAGAGCGCTTTTGGCTCTTACAAATCCTACGGTAGATTACGTGATTGCTCGCGCAAGATCGATTGCGTGATCTAGCGCGCGCTAGAGTCACCGTTTTCTCCAGAAATTTTCCTTATCATCTCACTAATAGAGTTTGCATTGATTTCTTATCGTGGAAAAATAAAGGTAATAAAATAACATTTTGCAATAAATGTACCTCGAGTGTCCTTTTCTTATGTCCTTGGGTATTTCTCTGCTATTTTGGGCTCGTTTTGGATCGGTTTTAGAGAGCTTTTGATTTTTGAGATCTCTCTATAATGAAATGACAAGGCTGCACAGTCCATTGAGCACATCAAATCACTCGAAGGCAATAAAGCACTCTAAAAATCACTTCAATCCTCGCCACACTCCACGAAAGGACGTACCGAATGTCTGTCTACGTTTATTTCGGGGTGGAATTGCAAAAAAAATACATTTTAGCCCTCATAAACGACATATTTGTGGTATCAAAAACCGCTATTTCAAAACCCTCGGATGCTGGTAACTTAGTCCCGAGACAGCGGGATGTCCCGCGGATGGCAAATGCGATCTGATTGGTGGTTGTCGTCACGTGCACGTGGGGTTTGTTAGACTCCACCACGTGACGATGACCAACCAATCAGAGTACATCTGCCATCCACGGGACGTCCCGCTGTCTCGGGACCAAGTTACCAGCATCCGAGGGTTTTGAAATAGCGGTTTTTGATACCACAAATATGTCGTTTATGAGGGCTAAAATGTAAAATTTTGCAATTCCCACCCCGAAATAAACGTAGACAGGACATTCGGTACGTCCTTTAGTGGAGTCTGGCGACGATTGAAGTGATTTTAGAGTGCTTTATTGCCCTTCGAGTGATTTGATGTGCTCAATGGACTGTGCAGCCTTGTCATTTCATTATAGAGAGAGCGCTCTAAAAATCAAAAGCGCTCTAAAACCGATCCAAACTAGCCCAAAATAGCAGAGAATACCCAAGGACATAAGAAAAGGACACTTGAGGTACATTTATTGCAAAATGTTATTTCATTACCTTTATTTTACACGATAAGCAATCAATACAAACTCTATTAGTGAGATCATGGATCATAAAAAGACTGGATTGGAAACTACAGGTCACGTGGGGTGTTTCCGGTTTGCTGATTGGCTGATACTCTACGGCAAGGTGGCTCAATCATAGTGGAAAATCGTGACGTCAAGAGTGGCGTAGGTAAAGGTTTTTCGCTGTTTCTTTGCCTTTACTTCTGTTCTTTTGGTCGTGTTTTAGTGCTCTTCTCACTTTTAAGTAACAATATTTTCTTTTTCGTTGTTTTACGACAATTCCAACCCGCCTAAGCCACACGAGAAACTTCAAGGTAAGCCCATCTTGTTGTTGTTTACTTTCATTTTATTCTGTTTTGGAGAAAATCGCATCCCAAAAACGGGCCTTTTTAGAGTCAAATTTGGAAGAATGTTGTGTATTTTGTGACACAAATATTTGTTAGTTTTTCACGTTGTCGTTGTTCAAATTCTCCTTTACTTTATTGTATTTGCATCAAATTGTGGCTTAGGGACGGACCATTAGAAAAGTGATGGGGGGTGGGGAGTTTCGAAGATGAAAGCTTTTTTTTTTTTGGCCACTTTAAGTGGAATAAATTATTTTTTTCATTTGATCGCTGTGATTATTTTTTTTTTTTTAAGGTGATTTTTTTTGCAGCATATCAATTTTGTTTGTGATGAAAAAACAATAATGTAACAATAATAATACGTGTTTTTAATATTGGACCTCTTGCAGTTGAGAACTGAATTACAGGAACAGTCAATATAAAAAAACATATAACATATATAACAAACTGTATCAAAAAGAATAGCATTTGAAATGTTAAAATACCAAGTATCATAGTAGTTGATAGATAGGATCTCGTCACTGAAGCCTGTTTAATATTCAAGGTTGGTTTAAAGATCTGTATTTTGTTTAGTATTAAAATGTATTGATTGCATGCCTCAAATAGGCAATATGGCTAATGCAGGTCAATTTGAGCAAAGATATTAAGCATATATTTAATATTTGCATATTTATACTCTGATAATTATGGAGGATGATGATGATGATGATGATGAATGCTGCTGTACTGTGATAATACAAAAAAATATGACACACCAACAGGAGCCCATTACCAGGAGCGTTCCTCTGTTATGGGTTGGGTCCCCAGCACAGCAGTAGATGAGGCTATTTTTAGATTCGAAATTCCCGCGAAAAGAGGTTCCCGCCATGTTGGTGCCCTTAAACAATAGATTCCTCGTTAGCTTCTTTTGTTGGGGCACCAACATTTGAATCTCTGGGGATTGAGTGAAAACCAGCAATTCGAATTCCCGCGTTGAAAGTGAGAATAATGATAATGAGAAGTGACGTTAGCTATCTGATTGGCTAAGAATAGCCTACCTTTGTTCTTTTTCGCGCGAAATGCAATGCTAAATATAGCCTCATCTACCTCTGTGCTGGGGTACAGACACAGTGGAGAAGATGGACGCTCCTGGTAATGGGCTCCTGACACCAATCTTCAGCTGGCAATATTTATTTTTTTAGGTAACAGGAAGAATATTTTTTTTTAACACATTTTTTCTGGAAATAATATATTTTTTTGCTTTTGCCCCCCCCCCCCCCCCCCCCCCCCCCCCCATCACTTTTCTAATGGTCCGTCCCTTAGACATAGTTTTACGAGTTAGGGTTGTAATTTGAAACTGCAAATTATGTACCAACTTGGTGACTTTTGAGGATAGTTGTGTAGCTTATGTCAAGGTTGTTATGCGGAACAAAATGTAAATGTTACTTAATTTTATCCACTTAGACATATGTCAAGATGGTTGAGAGAAAGTTAAGGCACCAGGGATGCCCCAGTGAATCTACTGCAGATCGAGATTACCTCCTTGTGGTCTTCCATTGAAATTCAGTTTACTATTCACAATGTTCCTTCATCTGAAATTAGCCTTCTACCATGTATCTACAAACTATTGTTGTATTCACAGTTCTATATCAAATGATGGTTTACTTATAATAACCATAACCACTGGAACTTAATTGCCAAACATTCAGAACTCTTCCTTATGTTCCATATTACATGTACATGCATGTGTTAAAAGAAGTAGTCTACATCAGAACATGCAGATTTTACAGGGTACTTGAATGTTTTTTTTTTCATATCATGACTCCATGATTCAAAACTTTATATGGACCATTCATTATTTATGGAGGAAGAGGGGCGAGATGAGAATTAAATTATAAAAGTTCTATGGAGGAAGAGGGGCGAAATGAGAAATTATAAAAGTTATCAACACATTTCATAATCCCCCATAGAGATGGCATTAAAATTTCGAGATTTACTCCTCATGAAAAAAATCCCCCCAAATTAAGCTATAATACAAGAGTTGTATTTACAGCAACACTGTATACATACTTCATAACCAATAGTGTAAGCAGTCTCACAGAGAACTAAGTTAGCACGTGAACAAGGTTTTATTTTTGGAAAAAATACTGCACAATTATTTAAAAATATCTTTGTTGGTCAGTGCATGACCATTTTCTAAGGTAGTTAGACAATGAACACTCCTGCTTTATGGAAGTTAGAGTCCTTCACAGTTAGATAGAGTTCTAATGCTTGGAACTTTGAATCCCATAATGTATGTTAACTTGTATTCATTGTCTAATTAGCCTTATGATGATTTCACTTCATGGAATTGACCCTAGGTTAATGCCCTGAAGTATTGTGCAGTTTCACAACAACTTTAGACTAGCAAAAACATATTTTTTTATCCTCCTGGGAGTCAATTAATCAACATGGCCAGCACAGTGCTCAACATTAGATTTTAGGTTCGTTGCCTTAAGATCTGGTTTGCCTTTATGTCTTTGTTTTAGTTGTCCAGGTACAAAAATTACCAGCCCAGTTCAACCTTTTAGTTGTCCTGGGCAAGTGGGCAAGCAATACTGTCAATCGAGTCCTGCACCATGTCAGAACAGTCGATAAGCAAGGTTTCTGCTATGTAAATTAGGCATGTTTAATAGTCGACTGAGCTAGAGTGAGTCCCAAATCTTCATTTCTAATAATTTATTTTCATTTATATTACATCTGACTATAAGATAATTTTGATAGATTTATTGTCAAGTTTACTATGTTGTACAGTACATGAACTATAATTTTATGTACAGTAAGTCTGAGAGTTCAATAAAAATTGTTTTATTGTTTTCACTGTTCATGTGTATCTTAGTTAACTTCAGATATACAGATTTAAATAGCATATATCATCCATGCAGCTAGCTAGAATGGAATATAAGTTATGATTTGTACAAACCCCAAGTATTATCATCTAATTTAATATACTGTACCCAGAGGTCATAATACAAATTATTATATGACAGGAGCTACTTCCGGTCAAATGGCGTGCGCTGATTGGCCGTTTAGCGGGCGGAATTCTCCCGTAATGCCCACGGGCAATACGGATTTTCCCGCTGCAGTGTTTGTGTACACGAACCGGTCGAATTAAAACTTAAAAAGTTAAAACAAAATATGCCATATAATAAACACCTTATTAACCTCGCTTGCTCGGTCTGTACAGAGAAATATCAGACCTTGGTTTTTCTGTACAGACCTCGCAAAGCCTCTGTCTGTACAGAAAAACCGCGGTCTGATATTTCTCTGTACAGACCTCATGCTCGGTTAATAAGTAGTTAGTGTACTACCAGTATAACATATTATTGCCTTCACAAATCAATAAACCCAGCAAAAACATGTTACCAAGATTTCTCCTTTGGGATACTTATTAAATATACCCATTTGGGTTTCAGAACAAAATGAAAGGCCTCAACAATAGACGTTTTTTTGCAAAAAAAATCTTAGATTTTGGACACAATCTAAAAATCACTGAATGTGCTGGGAAAATAGTATGGGGAAGGGGTGCGACTGTGGGCGGGAAACTTATAGAATACCTCCCACTTTTCTAACCCAATTTGGAGGAATGCCATTGAATCACGTGGTTGTACTGGGTTAGTTTTTTAGGGCCACAAGTTTATTAGTGTTCTGCACTATTACGTGTTACCCTCCATAAATAAAGTCTTTATTATTATTGTTAATTTGTTGGTATCGATTGTCCTTGCTCCGATGATTTTTCTTTGCGTTCTCGCGTTTTCCTCCATCCACAAAAGCGACACGCTAAATTCCAATTCTTGGTGATTTAGCCAGGTCCCGACTTTGCATGATTAGACCCTATGGTTTGTGGGAGTTATGGTTATAACGAATGTCGTCGTTATTCCCCTTCGGCTTTTATCAACTTCATCAACAAGGACCGTACACAGTCACGCGATAGAATGAATAGAGAGAATACTCGTGTTTTCACTTATGGCAAACCGAGTTGTAGTTTTCGATGTTCTGACATTTTTTGCTTTTTTCGCAGTTTTATATATATTAATAGCTCCATATAGCTTCCTACGTGTCTTATCATGAACCAACGTTTACCCGCATTTAGTATGATAGACCTTTCTGCACTCTAAACACTAATATTTCACTCACTTTCGGAATTGCTAGAACGACAGCTATCGGCAACTTCGTATTAAATTCATTCTCCTTTAGCTGCGTTTTCTCCTCCGAAAACAAGCCGTTTGAGCACCCCTCGAAGTTTTCTCCGATCTCCATCCTTCAGGGCCGGGTTGTTCAAAGCCCGATTAGTGTTAATTCTGGATTAACTCTGCACAGAACCTATTGGTTGTCATGGAAATTAACCCTGGATTAGCACTAATCGGGCTTTGAACAACCCGGCCCAGGGCTTTATCTTTTTCTCTTCGATGTTTATTTTCCAAGCTACTCGCGAAATCGCGCGCGCCGATAAATTACGAAAATGTTTGTTTACATGTGACGTCACGATTTTCCACTTGGTTGCGGCCATCACGTCAGCGCGTGCCCAATCCAGTCTTTTTATGATCCATGGTGAGATCATGGTGAGATGACAAGGAAAATTTCTGGAGAAAAGGGTGACTCTAGCGCGCGCTATCACGCAATCAATCTTGCGCGAGTGATCACGTAATCTACTGTAGGATTTGTAAGAGCCACAAATCGTGAGCTTGGGCTGCCTGTGAGTACATAGGACGTGAAGAATTGTAAAACTCGTTTCGGATGCAGCGATTTTCAAGTGAATTGTGATCCGCAGAGTTAAACGCGTAAACGTAGCCTGAGTCCGACGTGATTTCCTCTCTCCTATAAACTCTTTTAATATGGAGTTGTCCGTCTTTTCTTCTCCGATAAAGGCAGCACTAATTTTCTTTGAAGTAAGAATGGCTATACCTGGTCTTGCATAGGCAAAGTTAAATGAGAAATGACTGAACACCACAGGCCTCGTACCCTGGTTCCAGAAGTTTTCTAGAGAGAGAACAGCCGCGGAGAAATAAGCGAGCTGCTTCGCGGCTCTTTCTCCGCAGCTGTTCTCTCTAGGAAACCCGGCTATGGAACCAGGGTACAGGCTTTACGACCTTCGAGCTTGCCAGATACAAGTGACGGTTTCCCAAGTGACTTTCCAAATCTGGTGCGTTTACTGACAAAAGTGTCTTCACCCAAAACTAACTCTCTTACTGCTTCCTTGTGTGAATACTTGAATTATTCGAAACCAAACTTTTCAAGAGCAAATTTAAACGCATTTTGGAACTTACATCAATCCAAAGCCTTTGGTCCGGCTTTGAAATGTTTACAATGTAAAATTATGCAAATGCCTTCAGCGACAGGATTTTAGTGGCAAGTATTTGATTGACTAAAAACCAACAATGTCTCAGCTCGCGCGCCCAGCCGTGAGTGTGGGGAGAGGATCGCGGGCTCACTGAAACCCCCACGGTTGGAAACCGAGCCAACGATTATAGTGGATTAAAGCTTATTCTAGAAACTTGATTTCGGCTGTATCATGGTGAGAGACCATTACATTGGATGTCCGGGCCGGACACGGTCATTATCAGTGATTCTCATATGAACTGACGAACCTCGTACACATGTGGGATGGTAAAAATCAAAGCAAATATTCAAAAATGACTAATAAACTGTGTAAATATACAGTATTCATTTCAATCAAACATTGAAGGAGGGGATTTAACTGATTTAACCCACCAATCGAACACTGACGTCTCCATACATGCATGCATGGTACCATAGCATAGCCCCTTTAAAAGCACTATTTTTCATCCACTCGAATCTTTGCCATCCTTCATCAAAATTGTATCACATTTTGTCCAGTATACCTGGAAAGCATACTCTGCTAATCTGAGTAGTTCTTTTTGTCTGTTGTCATGAGAAAGTTAATCATTTTGGGGTGGAGTGCCCTTTTTGACACTGAACTCATCTCAGCTCTCCACCGTAAGTTGTGATTAGTCAATTCAGTCTGGTAATGTGATTGTTCACTTTGTTTAGGAACCAATGAAGTATGCGATGAAGTGTTATGACAGATGCACACATGCGCACCCGAATGCCATCAAGAATAGCAGCAACGGTGCTGAGATATGGATAGATGTAACCACTGTTATCAAGGACGTGTGTACAAGCACTGTATTAAAACATCTTGTACAAGGTACGTAGGAGGGCAACGTCAAGGACGACGGCTTAAAACGATAGTCTTAATTACAAATTACAATAACTGCACGCGAAAATGTACGCAGTTGCCTACATTTTGACCGTCCTATAATCATTGTCATCATCATAATAATAATCATAAACAATATTTTTATCATCGCTGGAGAACGGTTAGCGGTTGAAGTGTGATCCCAATGAATTCCAACCGTACATTGTTGTACTTGTACCCAGTTGCGAAGTGAGTATTAAAAAAGGCAAAAACGCCAAGTTCTGATGAATTTGTAGTTGTTTTCAAAGAATTTTGAACGTGCAATGCGAAAGATGACTCACCAGTTTATTTTTTAAATCAAAAATGCACGCGCTATTTCTCCAATTAGCGCGCACGAAACATTTAGCCAATCAGTGGCCGAATCCCACCAGTTCTTTCGAAGCCATCTTGGATTAGGCGCGTAAAGACTCCTGGGAACGAGGTTGATACGTTTCATGGCCAGGAAAATTCAGTCTAAAGTGACATCTAGTTAACATTCAAACTTGTATCTTATTGTAAATTGGTAATGAGTTGAAGTGAATGTGATTATTAACTAAAGCCTGGTTCACACTGGCGACACCAAGCTCAAGCACGGCAGACTGATTGCCGTAATTGAAAATGGCCGCCACGCCAACATTCAGTTTTATAGTTTGAGCTCCTCAACTCCAGTTAGAATGATTTGAAGAAATGACGCTAGAATATTGGAAAAATAATCGATCGAGTGATCGAAACATTATTTTTGACTTATGTGGGTTACCAGTGGTTCCTTTGCTGTGCAAGCATGGTTGTGAATTTATCGTTGTAAGTTTGTTTTTAATCACAAAATTGTACTTTCGCATCCGAAAAATGGACGTTAAAGTTATCTAGTTGTAAAAAGAATCCACTGAATCAGGGTCCGAAATTGCGCCTTATTTGGAGCCAATGCGACTAAATTTTGAGTATTGGCGACCAACATTTCAGAGTTAGTCGCCAGCTGGTGACTTACACAATGTACCTAAAGTCTTCACAATGTCTTCACAATGTCCCAAAGTCACACGATGTTCTAAGTAAATTTAGCCAATGAAACATGCCAGCAAATGCCTGAAATGTGGTGACCACGATTGGTCTTTTAGCGACTAAAAAATGTTGGCTAGTCGCCACTTGGTGTCTACGTGAAAAAGATAATTTCGGACTCTGTGAATGTGAGCTTATTTATTATTCTGTAGCCTGTATTAGATTGAAGACACCTTATAATGTTTCCAGCGAGATTTAAGCGTTTGAGTTAATTCAATGACACCTGTTCACAGAATTGCGCTACTGTATAAGTACAAATGTACTTATACTTTATAACAAGGCGATCAGTAGCGAAAATCGGCGAACATGTATCACTGAACTCAAATGCTTAAATCTCGCTCAAAAAGTTATCCGGTGTCTTCAAACTAATATAGACTACAGAATAATGAATAAGCTACACATTCAGCGGGTTCGTTTTACAACCAGGTAGCTTTATTGTCCATTTTTCGGATGCAAATTTAAAGTACCACTTTTGGGATAAACACAAACGTACTTGCGATAAATTCACCACCATTCGCGTCAAAAATAATATATCGATCGGTTATTCTTCCAATATTCTAGTATCGGTTCTAAAGGGGCTACCTGTGCTGTAATCAACAGATCCTGAATATCTTAATTTGTTTAATTCAGAATTGGATTACAGGAAATGAAACTGATAGCTTGTGAGGTGCGCAAAGGATTAACAATTACGGCACTGTATGTTACGTTGCTTATGTTCGTGTCCCTAGTGTGAACCAGGCTTTAAGGTATGTGTGCATACTGGTAATACAGGCATTGAAATTAGGCTCACGAATGCGAGTAGAGTTTTAGAATTGCGAGTAAAATCTCATGACAAATCACAACTATTGCTAGTAGAATCTTGCTGAACTATTTGTTGTTTCTTTATACGAGCAGCCACGTCCAGCCCGACCCCTGCTGAGGAAGATCTTTGGGCAGGATTTCGAGACTCAGGAAATTCACAGGTTGGTAAAGCATGTTATCAAACTCATTGATAATATTTATTATCAAACTCATTAATAATTATTATTCATGAAGGAAAACCAAAGGAAGTGAATGTGTAATAGGTTAATTTTATCTGATACAGCTTCTGCCTGATTTACATAAACTTTTGCTTCGATTTCTCAGCCGAAGTAGGTCATAGGTCCAGTGCTTCCATTAAGCCGGGGATAAACGTTTGAACATTGTTATCTAACAAAGGTCCAACATTGTTGGTTCCACCAACGTTAGACTGTTTAGCACCTCATGTTGGACCAGCACCATTTTGTGAGAGGAAAGTTTGTTTTCGATCAAACGTTTTTCCAAACAACTAAAAATGTTGGTCGAACATCCTCCAACATGGGGTACTAAACAGTCTAATATTATTGGTCCAACATGGGGTGCTAAACAGTCTAATATTATTGGTCCAACATGGGGTGCTAAACAGTCTAATATTATTGGTCCAACATGGGGTGCTAAACAGTCTAATATTATTGGTCCAACATGGGGTGCTAAACAGTCTAATATTATTGGTCCAACATGGGGTGCTAAACAGTCTAATATTATTGGTCCAACATGGGGTGCTAAACAGTCTAACATTGTTGGTCCAACATGGGGTGCTAAACAGTCTAACATTGTTGGTCTAACATGGGGTACTAAACAGTCTAACATTGTTGGTCGAACATTGGGTGCTAAACAGTCTAACATAATTGTTGGAACCGACGATGTTGGGCCAATGTTGTACAACGATGTTCGAATGTATAAATTTCGATTGTTGTAGAAGGAATATTTGTTTTCAAAACTTGGCAAGTTGAATTGCTATCATATTGTACTGATTGGCTCAAATGACTCTAAGTTGAAACGTTTTGTTTTCGTTCTGCAATGTGATTGGTTCTCATTGTCTAAGTGGCCCCGGTTACGGTAGTCGCACTGTTAAAAGCGTTCAGTTCCATTGACAGTACTTCTATTATTGATGCCTGTATAATAAAACATTGTTGTCCTCTCCCCTCCAGGCTCTGTCGCATTATTTCCTGGGCTGTCTTACTGGTTGGTCTTCAGATGGTATTACCGTATCGCTAGAGTTTCTCTGCAGGCTTCTAGAAAAAGGAAAAGCTGACCCTCAGGTCAAAGAAACATTCCTGGAAATGGTATGCTGTTACACGACACATTCTTTCTTCAGTTAACCCGACGGGTGACATACGAGTAACGGAAGTACACAGAGGTGACATACGAGTAACGCAAGTACACACGGGTGACATACAAGTAACGCAAGTACACACGGGTGACATACGAGTAACGCAAGTACACACGGGTGACATACGAGTAACACAAGTACACACAGGTGACATACAAGTAACAAGTACACATGGGTGACATACGAGTAACATACGAGTACACATGGGTGACATACAAGTAACATATATACAAATACATTTTTAATGGTATTTTTATAAATAATCAATTAGATGTGACATTTTAATAAAATAATATGGTTTGCTCTTTATCATATTTTTATGTTGTCAGGTTGTCTCGGCAGGAAAGCACGTGAAGAGCATCAAAAGGTGAGGGTGTAATTGTTTTTTAAATGTATACAGTCATGCACATTTGCTCTGTAATAAAAAGGAATCTTGAACATTTTCACATTCCCTCGAATACAAAATACCTTACTTTACACCTAAGTGTTGCCTTTGGTACAAGCTCATTAAAACTTGAGTGGTGATGTATGTAAGTAATGCTCCGGCTAAGAACAGGAGCACTGAACGGCAAGGAATGTATAAATACAATGTTTATTTATTGGTACCTTGGAACAACATTGTGTACATCAGTATATATCCAATAAATTTGAATACATATAATAATGATAATAGTATAACGAAGGGAAAAATATATATATATAACATTTCCTTTACATATACTAATAAGGAACAAACGGCATTAAATAACAAGAACGATTTGAACTACTTGAATAAAGTAATATAAAGTTATAGTTTTGATCAATGTGATGACATTATTATGTTATATTGTGATAGCTTTGAAAGAGTCAACCAATTGGTTAATAAAAGTACCACTTATTTTATGAATATTCCGATCTTTCATTGAGATTATGTAGTAAAATAAGCTTGTATAGTCGAACAAAGCGAAAGACGGATTCGTATCGAAAAGGGTTTTTAAAAATTCCGATCTAATTAGGGTCAATTTATGGTGTTTACAGCGAAAAAGGTAATGTATTTCATCACCCAATTCATTATCACTACAGGTATTAACACTAAAGGTGTTATGTTCTATTCTTCTTTCTCGTAATTTCATTGGTTGATACTCGTACATTCAATAGAAAACCAGCAAGGCTATTTATTCATTAGATAATTTTTGATGCTTCAATTTAGTTTTGTTCAAACTACTCGTGGTCCGATTTCAAAGTAAATCGTTATTGGGGAAAGTTCTCAAATTTGTGATTCAAATATCTTTTGTCGTCCCCCTTTCTGATTGGTTGGATGGTGATGTCTTTCAGTTTTCACAGCACAAATGACCAACAGCGTACAGTTCCTTTATCTTTAGTTGATAACTTTGACTGTGGACATCTTAGACAGCACTTAAGGCATATTCAAGCAAAACCTTTATTGGGAATTCTTCAATGCCGCATCCTATTGTCTTTTGCTCCTGTTTTTTGGCGAACCATTACTTAAATGGGGTTGGTGTTGCACATGTTTGAGTTGATGTACGATCGATGGCTGTTAATTGGCTGCAAACAGTTGAAGTCCTCTCCCTCAATGCTTGAGTGCAGTTGCTCAATGCTTGAGTGCAGTTGCTCAATGCTTGAGTGCAGTTGCTCAATGCTTGAGTGCAGTTGCTCAATGCTTGAGTGCAGTTGCTCAATGCTTGAGTGGAGTTGCTCAATGCTTGAGTGCAGTTGCTCAATGCTTGAGTGCAGTTGCTCAATGCTTGAGTGGAGTTGCTCAATGCTTGAGTGGAGTTGCTCAATGCTTGAGTGCAGTTGCTCAATGCTTGAGTGCAGTTGCTCAATGCTTGAGTGCAGTTGCTCAATGCTTGAGTGCAGTTGCTCAATGCTTGAGTGCAGTTGCTCAATGCTTGAGTGCAGTTGCTCAATGCTTGAGTGCAGTTGCTCAATGCTTGAGTGCAGTTGCTCAATGCTTGAGTGCAGTTGCTCAATGCTTGAGTGCAGTTGTACAGTCAGTGTGTTAATCTATTTTGCATGTTTGCTTTGATTTTTACCATCCCACATGCGATGTTCGTCAGTTCATATAAATAACTGTGTCTCGCGGTGAGTGTACCCCACTCATGGCTCGCTTTGCTGTAAACTGTGGAATTGGTCTTTTCATCGAAAACACATTAAAACTTTTCCGTTAACACAGTCATTCTAGTATCATTTTCACCAGTCCACACGGAAATGCTATAATGATACTAAACACTAAAGGTAGAGACATGTGTTGAAGTGGCGCGGTGTTTACGAAAATCCAAATCACCAAATCTCCACTTTTCTAAAAGATGCGTTTTCCACGCCTTTTCATCATTTACGTGTGGACGCCGAAGGCGAAAATGCTTGCCTGTGGACGGGGCGTAATGCTTACATATTTTCCCAATAGAGAGGGCTGTGTAACTAAGACGTTATTTCAGCATTAATTGTAATATGGGGTTCCTTCTAAATGTACGCTCACTAAAACATCCGCTCTGTTACTGGACTGTTGTCATCGTAATTAGATAAAAATGATCGACCGAATTTGATCAATTGATAATCGATTGGAGGTGGAAAATAGCATTCACAAGCAGGTTTTTCTAATAACACTACCGATCTCACACAAGTACCTTTAAATATATGAAATAAGATTTTTTTGCCCATCTTGTACAACCACGTGATTGCATTCCTGCAAAAGGCCCATTGGGTGATTGAACTGATTTGATTGGTCGGTTATCCACGATTGTGTTTACTTTACTTCGTGATTGGTTGGTTATCCACGATTGTGTTTACTTTACTTCGTGATTGGTTGGTTATCCACGATTGTGTTTACTTTACTTCGTGATTGGTTGGTTATCTACGATTGTGTTTACTTTACTTCGTGATTGGTCGGTTATCCACGATTGTGTTTACTTTACTTCGTGATTGGTTGGTTATCCACGATTGTGTTTACTTTACTTCGTGATTGGTTGGTTATCCACGATTGTGTTTACTTTACTACGTGATTGGTTGGTTATCCACGATTGTGTTTACTTTACTTCGTGATTGGTTGGTTATCCACGATTGTGTTTACTTTACTTCGTGATTGGTTGGTTATCCACGATTGTGTTTACTTTACTTCGTGATTGGTTGGTTATCCACGATTGTGTTTACTTTACTTCGTGATTGGTTGGTTATCCACGATTGTGTTTACTTTACTTCGTGATTGGTTGGTTATCCACGATTGTGTTTACTTTACTTCGTGATTGGTTGGTTATCCACGATTGTGTTTACTTTACTTCGTGATTGGTTGGTTATCCACGATTGTGTTTACTTTACTTCGTGATTGGTTGGTTATCCACGATTGTGTTTACTTTACTTCGTGATTGGTTGGTTATCCACGATTGTGTTTACTTTACTTCGTGATTGGTTGAAGTAAAACCAATCTTCAATTACTTCAGTTTGTGATTGGTTCATTGCGTTTTTACTTACTCCCGTGATTGGCTCTCGATTTGATTTTACAACACTCCATCGAAACCCCCTCTGTAATACAGGATACTGATATAGCTATTGGTGTACTGTAATGATTCAGAATACAAAGGCACTGGTCATAAATTAGCAGGGGGAGAGGGGGGAGGGGGGAGGGGGTGGGGTAGGGTAATAATGTTTTGAACCCCCCAAAATAGAGGTTCATAAAAAATGGGCAACTGAAAAAAATGTTGGTTATAGAGGGGAAAGGGGCCAAACGGGGTAGGATGAAAATATGTCATACTTTATTGTTTGGGGAAGGTTATATATTTTTAGATTGTTCGACTTCATTCTTCACCCCGTCTCCTAATTTCTGACCAGCCCCTAACTATGCTCGCGTCTGTTCTGTATGGGGTTTAAAAAGGTATCCACGTGACCTGAATTCTTCATTTAGATTGGTTGGCATGCTTATGAAATATTAATGATACTATAATTCTTCATAGGATGAATGAAATTGCAATGGAGTGCAGCGGTGTTTTCAAAGGATTGGAGACTCTTATCAAACAGGTGAACTTTTGACTCTGATTTTTTGGGAGACTGGTGTCTACGACTAGTCTCTCGCTCATTCACTCACGTTTAAAGCAGTCTCGTACCCAGATCTCCATTGCCATGACCTCTCTCGTGCAGATGGAGCTCTGGGTACGAGAGTGTGTTTAAAGGGACTATGTCATGTTCATGTTGCGCATGCGTAGAGTCATTGTTCGATTTGTTGGCTGTTAATTGCCTAGAAACAGTTAATGTCCCCTCCCTTAATGCTTGATTGAACTAATACGCAATATTTTCCCTGAAGACTAGATCTACACACAGTTAGTCATTGCATATTTGCTTTGATTTTTACCATCCCACATGTGGACGAGGTTCGTCAGTTCATATGAAAATCAATGAAAATAACTGTGTGGTCCAGACTGCAAATATAAAGACCTCACCGTGGCACAGCGTGACTCACCGTGACACAGCGTGACTCACCATGACACAGCCTCACCGTGATACAGCGTGACTCACCGTGACACAGCGTGACTCACCGTGACACAGCGTGACTCACCGTGACACAGCCTGAGCATGACTCACCATGACACAGCCTCACCGTGATACAGCGTGACTCACCGTGATACAGCGTGACTCACCGTGACACAGCGTGACTCACCGTGACACAGCCTGAGCATGACTCACCGTGACACAGCCTCACCGTGACACAGCATGACTCACCGTGACACAGCGTGACTCACCGTGACACAGCGTGACTCACCGTGACACAGCGTGACTCACCGTGACACAGCGTGACTCACCATGACACAGCGTCAGCGTGACTCACCGTGACACAGCCTCATCGTGATACAGCGTGACTCACCGTGACACAGCGTGACTCACCGTGACACAGCCTCACCGTGATACAGCCCCCTTACATGAACGTAAATTTTACTGATGTAACACAATCTCCATCGCAGGTTTCATCTTCACTGGATAATCTTCATATATTCATGCTTCAAACCCATGTGGGACACTTTTGTGTTTAGGAAATTTGCCTCACTAGCCCTGAAATCACTTTATTCCAAGCTACAAAGCTAAATAAATTGAATTTAGAATTCAAAAGGGAATCTCGGCTGATAAATAATGCTTGCTCTCAAATGTTCCTTATGGCTGCCTAAGTCTATTGCTGTGTTTGTCATATCAAACAACGAGTGTCGATTTAGAGGTCTGGGACCTAGAAACCGCCATTTTGAATTTCCTGGCAGTTCTTCCAAATATGGACTATGGAATTTTCCTAATATGGAAGAGACCGCAGGAAGTTCAAAACAACACTTGTGCCTGCTATTTTATTGATATGCTCCTGTAAGTTGTACACTAGATGTCAGTTTACTTTTCATAAAACGCATTTGTATTTCCCGTGCACCGCCATCTTGGATCTTATGATGTCACAGTGTTGCCCCTATTGTCAGAATACAACACTGTGACGTCATGAGATCCAAGATGGCGCTGAACGGGAAATACAAATGAGTTTTGTGGACAAGAAAATGAGTCCATAACTGACATCTAGCGTACAATGTACAGGAAACAAACAGCAATAGATTTAGGCATCCATAAGGAACATTGGAGAGCAAACATTGGTTTTCACTGGAGGTTCCTTTTAAGAAAGGAATGATGTTTTCCCGTTTGATTATCTTCCAGCCCCTTATGGTCCAGTTCCTTACCGAAGCACTAGAGAAGGAGGCAAATCAGAGTGTCCAGGAGTTGGTGAGCTGAAAATAATGAAATTACATTAATATTCTTCTTTACGATGACACAGCAACAGAAACTGACGTTTGACAATGAAACACGTGATCTTTTATACATTCTCGGGACCATGCCCTAAAGTGTCAGGCGCCCTTACAATACCGAGCTCAGCCTGGGACTGGACTCCATATGCTCAAACAAACTGTGCAAGCCCAAATTTAAAAACACTTACCTAGACATAATTTTCACGGTTTCCTTTGTAAGTTTATTTAAATAACATAGTTAGTCTACACTTGCTCAACGTGCACACGTTACGTCTCAGAGTCGGCATTGATGTATCGGTTCAGAAATCGACCAAATAAGCATTACGTTAAAGTTTAGACACTGCGTTTGTTTCCAGGGTGCATTCTTTCAGAAGAAGTCCATCTTCTCCACCTTTCTGTCGCTTACGACAATGGAAGCGAGGATCACAGGCAAGTCTCGTGCTTCTGAGCCCTTCAAGCTGCTTCCCCACTTCCCTCGAGCATTCCAGAGTGATGTTGATCGTATCCAGGTGGGTTATGGAGCATTCTAGAGTGATGTTGATCGTATCCAGGTGGGTTATGGAGCATTCTAGAGTGATGTTGATAGTATCCAGGTGGGTTATGGAGCATTCTAGAGTGATGTTGATCGTATCCAGGTGGGTTATGGAGCATTCCAGAGTGATGTTGATCGTATCCAGGTGGGTTATGGAGCATTCCAGAGTGATGTTGATCGTATCCAGGTGGGTTATGGAGCATTCCAGAGTGATGTTGATCGTATCCAGGTGGGTTATGGAGCATTCCAGAGTGATGTTGATCGTATCCAGGTGGGTTATGGAGCATTCCAGAGTGATGTTGATCGTATCCAGGTGGGTTATGGAGCATTCTAGAGTGATGTTGATCGTATCCAGGTGGGTTATGGAGCATTCCAGAGTGATGTTGATCGTATCCAGGTGGGTTATGGAGCATTCCAGAGTGATGTTGATCGTATCCAGGTGGGTTATGGAGCATTCCAGAGTGATGTTGATCGTATCCAGGTGGGTTATGGAGCATTCCAGAGTGATGTTTATCGTATCCAGGTGGGTTATGGAGCATTCCAGATTGATGTTGATCGTATCCAGGTGGGTTATGGAGCATTCTAGAGTGATGTTGATCGTATCCAGGTGGGTTATGGAGCATTCCAGAGTGATGTTGATCGTATCCAGGTGGGTTATGGAGCATTCTAGAGTGATGTTGATCGTATCCAGGTGGGTTATGGAGCATTTCAGAGTGATGTTGATCGTATCCAGGTGGGTTATGGAGCATTCCAGAGTGATGTTGATCGTATCCAGGTGGGTTATGGAGCATTCCAGAGTGATGTTGATCGTATCCAGGTGGGTTATGGAGCATTCCAGAGTGATGTTGATCGTATCCAGGTGGGTTATGGAGCATTCTAGAGTGATGTTGATCGTATCCAGGTGGGTTATGGAGCATTCCAGAGTGATGTTGATCGTATCCAGGTGGGTTATGGAGCATTCCAGAGTGATGTTGATCGTATCCAGGTGGGTTATGGAGCATTCCAGAGTGATGTTGATCGTATCCAGGTGACGTAATGATGCCTAATGAAACAAAGAATTACGCAAAAGCTAAAGAGATCACAGGCATCCCAGACCTCCTATATTTCCTATATATCCTATAATTTGTATAGGATCCTATAAAGAGCCTATATTTCAAGAAATCCTCCTATATTTCCTATAAATAGGATGTATGCCGAGTGATACATTTATATTTTGCACTTTTTAGCATTTTTGTTGTGAATTAACAAAAGCAAAATTCTTTCCTATCAATAAAAAAAAAACAGGTTTGATCAAACACATTAAAAGTTCACATATTTTAAAAATTGTGTGTTTATTGTTTACTATTTATTGTTTGAAAGCTATTTTAGCTCCTATAAAGTGCCTATGTTTTGGGAAAAAATCCTATATTTTCCTATATTTAGAACTTGCACAGCCTATATTTCCTATCAAATTTGTCCAAAAAGTGGCTGGGATGTATGAGATCATCTTAAATTGTAAAGAAATACATCATTACACTAGAGACAATGATTTTTTAAGGATTCGCCTTTGATGGCTTAGATGGCTTTTCGATACTACCACTTCTCAAAATTTCATCGTTATGATCTCTGTATGAAGCATGGCATATGTTATAATCGGTTCAAATTTCGATGCATCTCTCTCCGTCAAACAGAATGTTGCAGATGTTAATATTTACAATGTTTCTTTTCCACGCAGAGTCAAATCCGGGATGGTATTCACTCCTGCCAGAATGTCGTTCACAAGGTTCTACGCCGTATGTTGTCAAAAAACCAGGAAAGGTATTAATAAAGCCAAAGGATTAGCCTAGCGGTAGACATTCTTCGCGTCTTGCGTAACTCTGGTATACTGCCCTGCGACCTTATTACCATTTATATTTCTCTTGTCCGATCTATAATTCAATACTGCTGCCCCGTCTGGAGTACTAGTATTCCTTACTACTTTTCGGATAAGCTGGAGAAAATTTAGAGGTGGGCATTACGTATTCTATATCCTAATCTTTCCTATTCGACTGCCCTGGTAGCTTCGGCTCTTTCTCGTTTGGACGCCGGACGTAACGCGCTCTGCAGTAAGTCCTTTGCCAAAGTTGCAAATCCATCCTTGCGCCTTAATTATTTGCTGCCACCGACCAGGGCCAATTCGCGTGACCGTGCGTTGCGTAACGCCAGGCACTTCTCTCTTTTCAAGTGTCGGACTGACCGGTTTAATTATAGTTTCTCCCTAGTTTCTCTTCTGCCGCGAATGTAAATATGTAAGTTCAAATATCGAATTTTGAATTGTTATAAGATGTTTTTAATAAATGACAGTTTGTAAGTTTAATTGATAGTATTACCAGTCCCTTTATCAGCTCCATATGATTGTAATTAGGATGTTTACTTTTAAATTGTAAGATTTTGTAATTCACCGTTCGGTGCGAAAGTATTTTAATAAACCTTCTATTATTGTTACAGTAAACGTAGGACACAGTAACCTAACCCTAAACACCTTAATCCTAGGTTAGGTTAGGTACATTTGTAATATGGTTGGTAGGAATATTATCAGAGAGGTCACAGAGCTGCGACTAAAGAAGGATAACTTTACTTATCCGAAACTAGTCTCGCAAACCAAGCTCATAACAAGACCAACAAAGTAAAATAATCAGACATTTGCTAAAGACCAAGATTCGTAGCTGAACAAATACTTGATGCTGAGACACATTTCATACCTACTGAAACTTTTCAGTACACGCATTTCTCCTCATGCCTCCCTTTCAACTGTAAGAAAGGATTCATAAAAGGAGAAGCCCTCACAATGTTAAGAACCATGATTAGCGCTTGAAACTAATAACATAAAACAAAAGAAATGTTACCTTTCGTTACAACCAGCAATACCGAATCTGAAAAGAGTTCTAATGAAACACTGGTATATCATCTAAAGTCAATCCACTGGTTTGTCGAACATATTTAAATATGAACCTTTAATCTCCTATCAAAAGGGAAAATTACTCAAGGACACACTATTCCGCGATAAAAATTCCCAAACAACAGTGATTATTTATCGGTTACACAACAATATCGATAAGTAGACGGTGAGGGCTTCACAACTTTATTACAAACTATATTATATGACGTCATGGTAGGAATAATGTAGGAATCCTACACAAGTAATAATTATGATATATATTTCGTTAGTAGTTCCGATCTAAAGTAATCAGTGTGAAGTCAGTTACACTTTTTTTATTACTCCGAAGTTCTTAAATTGAAAATGTTTTGAGACAAATGCAACGGTTGATCGTTCTTGACCGAGAATACGGCCTGGATTAATATTCCCAACTCCGTTACGAACCGAGGTTTCCGAGCTCACCGTATGGTAAAATGTCATTTAGCTCCCTCTGCTATGCAACGTTTCCCTCATGGAAGTAAAGTAAGTGACTTTTATAAAACGTTTCCCTCTTGGAAGTTTGACAGGCTATCGAAATGTTGGAGTATGACATGGAAGATAGTTTTATTTGCCTTTGTGTATTCTTAGGGTATGAACACGGTGCAACATTGAACGCAACGTTGCCTAGAATGGCAAAATTGCACCATGTGTTCATCAATGTAATTGCTGTGTGCAATGTTTCTGATAATTGCACCCCTGCTTGATTGTGTATAATTTTGTACTGTGCATTGGCAGATTTGGTTTTTATAATAAAGAAACTAAGGAAAAGAACAGCAGCAGCAATAGTGATGGAAATATTACTGCTGCTACTACTTCTACTGCTTGCTACGGGTACTGCTGCTACTGCTGATACTACTACTGCTTGCTACTACTTACTGCTGCTGCTGCTACTACTGCTGCTGCTACTACTGCTTGCTGCTGCTGCTACTACTGCTTGCTGCTGCTGCTACTACTGCTTGCTACTGCTGCTGCTACTACTGCTACTGCTTCTACTGCTACTGTTCAATTCAATTTATTTTTGCTCATTTTTTTTTTATACAATAATTATAAAATACAGACAGAGAACGGAGATAGACTAAGAGTAATATAATAAATAATAAGAAATGTGTGAGCCTGAGGGCTAAGTTAACCGCTGGGTTTTCTAGTTAGCCCCCAGCTATATTTAGTTAAGTGTTTATAACAGGTAGAGAAAAAAAAGGAGTTTAAGAGTTAACAAAATAATTTTAGAGAATTAGAGAGAGAATAATGATAAATTATATAGAAATTATGAGTGTGCTCTGACAGTATGTAACGTTTCAGTCGTTTTGAAAAGGCGAATGCACTTAAATCCTTCATGTTAGTCGGGAGGTCTTTCCAAAGATCAATTGCCATAAAAGAGATAATTTGTTTTCCTGTATTTGTTCTTACTTCTGATTTATAGAGGTTTTGTTTGGCTGCGTATATCTGGTATTATAGTTATGAACACTGCTGGCATATTTAAACATGTTGTCAAACATTCTTGGTAACAGTCCTTTGTGCCATAGATACGTAAATTTTAAAGCATGTAAGCGGTAGACATTATATCCTGTAAGAATATCTAATAGATTTAGCAAGGGTTGAGCGCTTTCCGTATCTTTTCCATGGGGAATTGCAAAGAATATTAATCTGGCTACATTATTTTGTTTAACTTGAACTTTTTGAATATGAGATTTGTAGGCGCTACCCCATGCTAAGATGGCATAAGATATATACGGATAGATTAAGTTAATAGTATATTTGTTTAAGTTGAAGGATAGAAAGATAGTGCCTTAATTTGGATAGAATTCCAGTATTTCGAGATATTCGCGAGCAGATGTACGAAATATGATACTTCCAGGATATCGAGTCATCGATCATTACTCCTAAATATTTAATACATTTCTTCCGATCCAAAGAGTGGCATGATCCATCTTTGCTCCTGATTTGTATGTCAATGGGGGTATCTTTTTTTCTTGCAGACTTAACAATCATAAAATTTGTTTTTGACATATTTATAGTTAATTTATTAATATCACACCATTCCTTGACCTTAGTTAGTTCAGAGTTCATTAAATTCTCCAGAGTTTTCAAGTTACTTGCAAAAGCAAACACATTTGTGTCATCAGCAAAAAGTTTGAAATTTAACTTTTCGGAACAGTTTGGTAAGTCGTTTATATAAATTAAAAATAACAGAGGGCTTACATTGTAGCTACCACTACTGCTTGCTACTACCACTGCTACTGCTTGCTACTGCTGTTGCTACTGCTACTTACTGCTTCTACTTGCTACTGCTGTTGCTCCTACTACTTGCTACTGCTGTTGCTGCTACTACTGCTACTGCTTGCTGCTACTACTGCTTGCTGCTACTGCTGCTACTACTACTGCTACTACAACTGCTACTGTTTGCTACTACTACTGACACTGCTTGCTACTACTACTACTGTTATGGCTATTTTTTGCTAATACTACTATAACAATGATGTTGATGATGGTTATTATGATGGTGGTGGTGGTGGTGGTGATTCTGATTAATAATTATAATGGCTTTCACTCACATTTCTATTTTGGTGTTGCAGTGCGTTGGCTTGGTTAGCAGCGGTAGTGGCCATGAATGACCTTCGCTCGGCGACCTTGGTGAACGAGCACTATGATGATGCAGTTGCTGGTGATGGTAAGTCAAAATAATAACCACCCTCCTATAACAACAACACGGTTTCCACGACGTTGAGCATACGAATAAAATACCTCATTGAATGCAGTGACTCGTGTCAGTCTGATCAAGACTGATGGACTGATATAAGGCCAATGGTTTTGTCAAGCTGTCTACGATGAAACATTCTCTTAGGGCGCTTTGTATGTATCGGCCGGTTTGGACTAGGCGGACTGGTTATGATTGGTACAAAATGACAGGTTCGGTAGTACGCCAGTGACGACGGCAATATTTACAAACGGACTTGATATGGCTTTGGAGAAAGCGTGCGAAACTTTCGGCATTTCCGAATTATTTCCCGAACAGCGAAAGGCAATATTACCCCTCGTTTCCCGGAAGGACCTTGGCCATCACAGCTGCATCTATAGGCGACGACCAGGTCGAGAATCGAGAGAGGAGAAATTATGTAGCCTTCTAGTACAGCTCGCCAGAATCACGCACTTTCCTGCACTGCAGAATTCTTATGTTTTACAGCTTCAAACTTATGTCGATTTCTCAGAACTAACCCTAACCATATCCTGTTTGAGCTGCTATGGTTTTTTGGGCAGCAGGAACTTTTTAAATAGGATTTTTCGTACAGTATTTCAAGCGCATGGTCACAACACTGATCTAACTACCGGATTTGTTGTACCAGTTTACAACTTGTTAAAATCAAGACTGTTCAAAATTCTGATAACATAAATATTTAGGCAAATGTAATCCAACATTTACCATGACATATTCACTATATATGTTCACTCCTGTAAAAATGTCATGCCATTCCATGAAAGATTTAGTCTTCTTAAGGCGAAAAGCTAAGATATTTCAGCTTTTAGGACAGCGAAATTGTCAAAATAAAGTGTGTTAAATTTTTTGCAAAAACATAAATAATTGCCCAAATGTCGTGAAACTATTACCATGACATACTCAGTATGTGTGTTCATTGCTGTAAAAAAATCATTACATTTCATGAAATATTTGGTCTTCTAAATGCCAACAGTCTAGGAGACATTACATTTTAATACGGCATTCGAGAAAGATTAATGATTTTCCAAAGCCCGTAGCTAGTAGATTCATAAACATCGCGATATCGATCGCGCTTCCTATCAGATTTTCCCGGTACACGTCTGAGGACAACATGTTTCTCCACGTTCTGTTTCTATAAGTTTGAAGCTGTAGAACATATTCTGCAGTGCATGAAAGAGCCGTGATTCTGACGATCTATAGAAGTTGTAGAAGACTACATAATTTCTCCTCTCTCGATTCTCGACCTGGTCGTCGCCTTATAGATGCAGCTGTGGTAGCAAAGGTCCTTCCGAGAAACGAAGTATAATATTGCCTTTCTCTGTTCGGGAAATATAATTCATCAGACGGTCCATCAGGCGGGGAAGTGGGAGGAGGTGAGCGGACGACCTCGACCGTCTGAAAATCTGGCTACCACTCAAGAGGAATTTATTCGATTTGTTTGAAATTTTCACAAAATGTCAATTGATATCTCTGCTGACATACCCGTGTCGGGGAATTGGAAAATTCTAAAAAGAGAGCTCTTGACGGCGTTTCCCGCATATCTACTCGGATTATTTTTCGCCTTTTCACAGAGAGCATGATAACTTTTGAACTAAATCGAATTTTGAAATTCCCCGACACTGTTTTGTAATACGATTCCTCAGAAATGCGACAGAGCAAACAGATTTTAAAACTTTAAAATATTTTTGGGGTCGGAGCTTCTGAAAGCCATCTCACTAGATCGGAGAAACGGGATGGCGGAAAAATCCAAATTTTCGAAGAACTCAAAACTCGTGTAGCCAATTTTATAAGCTTTAAAATGATACATGGATCATTTATCTACGATGTTTCCTCGAGGTGCTACATAATTTATATGTAGTTATGATATGAAATCATGTTTGCCGCGTAGCACTAGTAAGTGTAAAGAATGTGATGTAAAGTGGTAAGCTGTAGTGCTAAGTGTGCACGCCCTACGAGGGAAAGAGAAAAAATCTCTGACCCAAGTGGGACTCGAACCCAACGACCTCCACTTTACATCACATTCTTTACACTTACTAGTGCTACGCGGCAAACATGATTTCATATCATAACTACATATACATATATAATTGCCGTGACCCCAGACATGCAACCTGGAGGTCGTTGGGTTCGAGTCCCACTTGGGTCAGAGATTTTTTCTCTTTCCCTCGTAGGGCGTGCAACACTTAGCACTACAGCTTACCACTTTACATCACATTATTTACACTTACTAGTGCTACGCGGCAAACATGATTTCATATCATAACTACATATACATATATAATCGCCGTGACCCCATAAAACGCACGAATACCCACGATTGCTCTCATCTGACTTGATAGCTCAGTTGGTAGAGCGCCAGACATGCAACCTGGAGGTCGTTGGGTTCGAGTCCCACTTGGGTCAGAGATTTTTTCTCTTTCCCTCGTAGGGCGTGCACACTTATCACTACAGCTTACCACTTTACATCACATTCTTTACACTTACTAGTGCTACGCAGCAAACATGATTTCATATCATAACTACATATACATATATAATCGCCGTGACCCCATAAAACGCACGAATACCCACGATTGCTCTCATCTGACTTGATAGCTCAGTTGGTAGAGCGCCAGACATGCAACCTGGAGGTCGTTGGGTTCGAGTCCCACTTGGGTCAGAGATTTTTTCTCTTTCCCTCGTAGGGCGTGCAACACTTAGCACTACAGCTTACCACTTTAGATCACATTATTTACACTTACTAGTGCTACGCGGCAAACATGATTTCACATCATAACTACATATACATATATAATCGCCGTGACCCCATAAAACGCACGAATACCCACGATTGCTCTCATCTGACTTGATAGCTCAGTTGGTAGAGCGCCAGACATGCAACCTGGAGGTCGTTGGGTTCGAGTCCCACTTGGGTCAGAGATTTTTTCTCTTTCCCTCGTAGAGCGTGCACACTTAGCACTACAGCTTACCACTTTACATCACATTCGCTACATAATTTAGACTGGAAACGCACCCTGAAGGTATCCGGTAACCTTATTGATTTAATTCTAACTAATACAAAAGAGAATATTTCTGCGTTTGGCGTTATTCACCTTGGGATCTCAGACCATAGCTTGATATACAATGTATGTAGTGCGGAAATTTATTCTGCCTAAAACTAAACCGATCATAGGAGAAGTTCGAGATTTCGAACACTTTACTGAAGCGGAATTCATAGCAGATCTATCACAAATGCCCTGGCCTGTATTACAACATTTTGACGACCCGAATGAATGTTGGCGGGTCTGGAAATCACTTTATCATGAAACGCTTGATAGTCATGCGCCACTTCGGCATAAGCGGATAAGAGGAAACTCTGTTCCTTGGATTACGCCGCATATTAAACAGCTTATGAGAAATAGACATTTCCATAAAAAGCAAGCAATTAAACGTGCTTCCCAATTTCATTGGGAAATGTACCAAACCACACAAAATAAAGTAAATATCGAAATTCGAAATGCAAAGTCCAATTTTTTTCGTGATAAAATTGATGGCTGCTCAAATTCTATAGATCCGAAGAAAACCTGGACATTGATTAATTCCCTTCTTGGTAAAGATAGTAAATCGACTAGTGTTAGCGAACTGTCTGTTGATGATCTGTTATCTCGGATCCTAAACTCATTGCAGAATCCTTTAATGACTACTTTATAAATATTGGACCCAAATTGGCAGCAGAATCAGATGATGAAACAAGCGATAGTAATCTGCCAATTGATACCATCAATAGCTCCATGCCTATATGCAGATGACACCCAATTTTTTTCATCCTCACATGACTCTAATGATCTTATTGCACACCTAAATTCAGATCTTATTAATATCCGAAATTGGCTTGCGACAAATAAGCTTCAAATTCATCCATCTAAGTCAAAACTAATGTTTGTTGGTTCTTCGCATAACCTTAATAATAAGGTATGTGATCATCCTGTTTCAATTAATAATCTGCCGGTTCCCCGAACTGATATCAATAAATGCTTAAGAGTTGAGATAGACGAGAGACTTAATTGGGAAAAACATATTGAAACAGTTTGCAAAAAAAACAATGCAGGTATTCGAGCTATTAGACGTATCAAGCCTTTAGTCTCCACTGATACATTACAAACTGTTTATAAAGCCTTAGTTCAGCCCTATTTTGATTACTGTTCTCCTCTTTGGGATAATTGTGGCAAACTATTAAGGGATAAGTTGCAAATATTTCAATCTCGCGCCGCTATAGTTATTACCGGCGCTAGTTACAATATTCGATCGACCACACCGCGCCAATCTTCGGAATAATGAGATGGACCTAGCACTTTTAAAGCCCAAACGAGAATTTCTTAAGAGAAGCTTTAAGTGTAGTGGTGCCAAGCTTTGGAATGAACTCCCTTATGAGGCAAAAGTAGCGGAGTTGCTCCATTGTTTTAAAACCCACATTATGTCATCATAAATATCTGGTGTTGGGTCACACCATGTCGCCAGTAGATACAATGTAAGCCCGTCAGTATTTTAGTTTTAGCCATGCAGTTTTTTTCCCTCATTTTAAGGACACTTGTACTTTGTAAATAGTTTTTATAACATATTAGACATCTAATTTGTAATTTTATTAATTAATATAATTAGTTCATACAATATTTCTTGTAAGTTAGTTCACGCCCCTCATTGAAATCAGCTTAAGTGTTGTTGGGGCTAGCGTGGTGAAATAAAAGTTTTTACTACTACTACTACTACTGTGCTGCGTGGTTTCGTCGATCAAAATCATGGCGGAATTGGAGCAGGGAGGTCACTTTAGATAACTTCAAAGGACGAAACTCTGCTTTTGTAAACGACTGGCTTCAAAACAAGGGAGTCCAAAACCTTTGTGCTGTATTGGAAGGTATTAAAATATAGATGTAAATTGCTTACGAATATTTAAACCGTCTGTTAAAAAAAATGCGGTGTCATAACTAATACTATGTCCCGGGGGTAGGGGCATTTGATCGCCTAATATGACAATGGGATGGGCCATTTGAACAACATTTTTGGCCCGAGGGATGGGAATTTGAACAACCCAAACTCCAAAAGTTCATATGCCCGGGGAGGGGGATGTTGATGTTTCGATTTGATCGGTACATTATGGCATAGAAATGGTAGCCTCCTTAGTAGCCATTGTGTAGCGCTTCCGTTTCACTTCATTCCCACAGGAGGCTAAGTAACTGGCTAGTTCTCCCCGAGTAGAATCAGCCTGTCCCAAGCCCTAAGAAAGCAACCTCTTAGTTACTTTAAGACCCTAAGTAATAATAATAATATAATAATAATAACGGATTAATCAGTGGCATATCCACGAGGTGGCTCTTCATCCACTGATGGGCCTACGATTTAACGTCCTTATCCGATAAGACGCAACGGTCTAACCAGTTGCAGCTCGTGAACGAAATTGTTTCACAAAGGCAGCACCTTCTACTCAGTTATTTTAAGACCCTGAGTGTTGGTCCGGCTGGGGTTTGAACCCGCGACCTCACCTTTGAACCCGCGACCTCCCGCACAACAGACCGGTGCTTAACCACTGAGTATCACGTAAGGTCGGGCCTTACCACTGTGTAGTCTCACTGTTTTCATTCACTATTTACCATCCTCAGGTTTCATGATGAACCTCTGTTCAGTTCTTCTCCAGCTCTGTGAACCGTTCTTTGTCAGTAAAGGAGCTGATAAGATTACTGACATAGAGAACAGCTACCCCTCTTCCAAAGCCTGCCGGCTGGACTATGTGAATGAGCAGACCTTAACCGGATGGCACATAGGTAAACAAACACTACTGCGTTTTTTTCTGAAGGAACTTAGCCGATGGGAGTCAAGCGTCTGAGCATGCGCGAGAAAATCACTTCCGGTTGTTAAAGAATGGTGCATTAACATCCGGCTAACTAGTTTTGAGTTCATTTTGTCTTAGTCTTTGCAAAATAACCTCAGGTCTCCAGTACTCGCTGTATTTTCGCCCGCGAAGCTTGTTGAACAGCTTGTTGAACAGCGTGCTTTCCAAGGGCTAATTGTGGTGTGAGTTGGGCATGTGCATACTATTTCACCGCTGTGTGCCTTATAGTTTTACCGTGGCGATCATCACTTAAACCGCAATCCTTTGCGTCACTGGAATATATGCAAGACACCTCAAAGTAACGCGGGAATGCGTTACGATGATTGAAATATTGGAATATGCTAATCGGCAGTTTTCATCGTTTGTTTCGTAGGAGAGGAAGGCGACGAAAAGGAGCCCAGGCGCAGTTTCTTACTTCCCGAAGAGCTTAGAGGTGTGTTTCTAAATGAAGAATTAATGTTTAGTTGGACCAGAGATGCAGAACGCGAAGAGACCCATGCACAACGCGAAGATACCCATGCACAACGGATGTGAGGAGAACGATGCAGGGCTCGCACACTCGCAAATTGCGAGTAGATCAGCCTTAATCCCCCCAACCCACCTCTCGTCTACCATCCCCTCCCATAATTACTGACGTCCCTAAGAGCTAATGGAAAGTGGAGGGTTTTAAAGTAAACCCTTGCTGTTGGAACAAGTTGGCAACATGAGTGGGTGCCGCCATCTTGGATCTGATGACGTTTCTTGGCGGTCCCTATTGTTAAAAACAATAAGCAACAATAGTGGACCGCCAAAAACGTCATCAGATCCAAGATGGCGGCGCCCATGCCCAAAATGGCTCGTACTCAAGTCCAATTTTTTCAAAAACTAAAACATATTTTCCAATTTTGTCAACATATTTTCAACTTAGACCATATTGCCAACAATTTTCAACAGTCAAAAAACGGTTCCTCTTCATTTTCAGGCCAATTTAAACTGAAGAGCGAAGTGTTTCACATCACTCACAGAGCGCTACACATCGGCCTCACCAACACGTTACAACACTACAACAGGTTACTCAGGTACGAACCACCGGGCTTCCTGTGGTCAGGAAAAATCTAGTTACCAGTCTCCTCTCTGGCATCTTTAGATAGCAAAAAGCGGGCTTCCTGTGGTCGAGGTGAACTAATGGTCTCCAGTCTACTCCACACATTTTATGTTGGTGGTATTGACAGGTCTGCAAAACGCTTGCGCATGCGTGAATTTCACGCGGGAAATCACGCTCGAAATCACGCTCGCGCGCATCATTTTGGTTGAATTTTCACCCTTTGAAATTCGGACTTCAAAGCATATTAAACAACGAGTGTCAATTTAGAGGTCTGGGACCTAGAAACCGCCATTTTGAATGTCCTGGCAGCTCTTCCAAATATGGAATACGTAATTTTCCTAATATGGCAGAGGCCGCGGGAAGTTCAAAACGACACTTTTGCTTGCTATTTTACTGATATGCATTGTTACAGAAAAGCATATGCTTCGAGTTTTAAGTCCTTTCACGGATCAGTCCAAAATTTAATAAAACTCTTAACTCTTGCGATTTGTTCTCCTTAACCCCCGGTCTTTGTGCAATGTTTTGCGTTTCTGAAGATTTTCTGAACACAAACCATTTAGAACTGTTCCCGCGATTTCTACCGCTGACTGGACATGCGTACAAATTGCAGACCTGTCGCTAGCATTTATTAACAGTTATCCGATAACTTAGAATTTTAGTTTGGATAGTCTGTTGATATGTTATGGACATTGTGAGTTTAGAAGCAAAGTTTGTGTCGCCAACGTGTATATTCGCGACAAAACTACAATGGAGTATGGGTAACGATCACAAAGTATTTAAAACAGTCCTGCTTCGACCTCCATATGGATGGTAGAGTTCCTCAGAATCAAAATTGAAGAAGTGGCTTGTACTGTACGGTCAAGGTATGGCTGTTTTAGTTATTTAGTGATCGCTTTTTAAGGCGGCTTTTTATCCAACAACGGTTTATTGAAATAGCTGTATAGCAGAACCTAAAAGAAAGAATCCCCTCTCGAGCAATACAGTGCCGCTCGAGACCTGTATTCTCATTGGACCCATTATACTGTAGCTCTATTGCGAGTAATACAGTACCGCTCGAGGCTTGTATTCTGATTGCACCCCACAATAGTATAGCTCTATTGTAAGTAATATAGTACCGCTCGAGGCTTGTATTCTGATTGCACCCCACAATACTGTAGCTCTATTGTAAGTAATACAGTACCGCTCGAGGCTTGTATTCTGATTGCACCCCACAATACTGTAGCTCTTTTGTGAGTAATACAGTACTGCTCGAGACCTGTATTCTCATTAGACCCCACAATACTGTAGCTCTATTGTAAGTAATACAGTACCGCTCGAGGCTTGTATTCTGATTGCACCCCACAATACTGTAGCTCTATTGTAAGTAATACAGTACCGCTCGAGGCTTGTATTCTGATTGCACCCCACAATACTGTAGCTCTATTGTAAGTAATACAGTACCGCTCGAGGCTTGTATTCTGATTGCACCCCACAATACTGTAGCTCTATTGTAAGTAATACAGTACCGCTCGAGGCTTGTATTCTGATTGCACCCCACAATACTGTAGCTCTATTGTGAGTAATACAGTACCGCTCGAGACCTGTATTCTGATTAGACCCCACAATACTGTAGCTCTTTTGTGAGTAATACAGTACCGCTCGAGACTTGTATTCTGATTGCACCCCACAATACTGTAGCTCTTTTGTGAGTAATACAGTACTGCTCGAGACCTGTATTCTGATTAGACCCCACAATACTGTAGCTCTATTGTAAGTAATACAGTACCGCTCGAGGCTTGTATTCTGATTGCACCCCACAATACTGTAGCTCTTTTGTGAGTAATACAGTACTGCTCGAGACCTGTATTCTGATTAGACCCCACAATACTGTAGCTCTATTGTAAGTAATACAGTACCACTCGAGGCTTGTATTCTGATTGCACCCCACAATACTGTAGCTCTTTTGTGAGTAATACAGTACTGCTCGAGACCTGTATTCTGATTAGACCCCACAATACTGTAGCTCTATTGTAAGTAATACAGTACCGCTCGAGGCTTGTATTCTGATTGCACCCCACAATACTGTAGCTCTTTTGTGAGTAATACAGTACTGCTCGAGACCTGTATTCTGATTAGACCCCCACAATACTGTAGCTCTATTGTAAGTAATACAGTACCACTCGAGGCTTGTATTCTGATTGCACCCCACAATACTGTAGCTCTATTGTAAGTAATACAGTACCGCTCGAGGCTTGTATTCTGATTGCACCCCACAATACTGTAGCTCTTTTGTGAGTAATACAGTACTGCTCGAGACCTGTATTCTGATTAGACCCCACAATACTGTAGCTCTATTGTAAGTAATACAGTACCGCTCGAGGCTTGTATTCTGATTGCACCCCACAATACTGTAGCTCTTTTGTGAGTAATACAGTACCGCTCGAGACTTGTATTCTGATTGCACCCCACAATACTGTAGCTCTATTGTAAGTAATACAGTACCGCTCGAGGCTTGTATTCTGATTGCACCCCACAATACTGTAGCTCTATTGTGAGTAATACAGTACCGCTCGAGACCTGTATTCTGATTAGACCCCACAATACTGTAGCTCTTTTGTGAGTAATACAGTACCGCTCGAGACTTGTATTCTGATTGCACCCCACAATACTGTAGCTCTTTTGTGAGTAATACAGTACTGCTCGAGACCTGTATTCTGATTAGACCCCACAATACTGTAGCTCTATTGTAAGTAATACAGTACCGCTCGAGGCTTGTATTCTGATTGCACCCCACAATACTGTAGCTCTTTTGTGAGTAATACAGTACTGCTCGAGACCTGTATTCTGATTAGACCCCACAATACTGTAGCTCTATTGTAAGTAATACAGTACCACTCGAGGCTTGTATTCTGATTGCACCCCACAATACTGTAGCTCTTTTGTGAGTAATACAGTACTGCTCGAGACCTGTATTCTGATTAGACCCCACAATACTGTAGCTCTATTGTAAGTAATACAGTACCGCTCGAGGCTTGTATTCTGATTGCACCCCACAATACTGTAGCTCTTTTGTGAGTAATACAGTACTGCTCGAGACCTGTATTCTGATTAGACCCCCACAATACTGTAGCTCTATTGTAAGTAATACAGTACCACTCGAGGCTTGTATTCTGATTGCACCCCACAATACTGTAGCTCTATTGTAAGTAATACAGTACCGCTCGAGGCTTGTATTCTGATTGCACCCCACAATACTGTAGCTCTTTTGTGAGTAATACAGTACTGCTCGAGACCTGTATTCTGATTAGACCCCACAATACTGTAGCTCTATTGTAAGTAATACAGTACCGCTCGAGGCTTGTATTCTGATTGCACCCCACAATACTGTAGCTCTTTTGTGAGTAATACAGTACCGCTCGAGACTTGTATTCTGATTAGAGCCCACAATACTGTAGCTCTATTGTAAGTAATACAGTACCGCTCGAGGCTTGTATTCTGATTGCACCCCACAATACTGTAGCTCTATTGTGAGTAATACAGTACCGCTCGAGGCTTGTATTCTGATTGCACCCCACAATACTGTAGCTCTATTGTAAGTAATACAGTACCGCTCGAGGCTTGTATTCTGATTGCACCCCACAATACTGTAGCTCTATTGTAAGTAATACAGTACCGCTCGAGGCTTGTATTCTGATTGCACCCCACAATACTGTAGCTCTATTGTAAGTAATACAGTACCGCTCGAGGCTTGTATTCTGATTGCACCCCACAATACTGTAGCTCTATTGTGAGTAATACAGTACCGCTCGAGACCTGTATTCTGATTAGACCCCACAATACTGTAGCTCTTTTGTGAGTAATACAGTACCGCTCGAGACTTGTATTCTGATTGCACCCCACAATACTGTAGCTCTTTTGTGAGTAATACAGTACTGCTCGAGACCTGTATTCTGATTAGACCCCACAATACTGTAGCTCTATTGTAAGTAATACAGTACCGCTCGAGGCTTGTATTCTGATTGCACCCCACAATACTGTAGCTCTTTTGTGAGTAATACAGTACTGCTCGAGACCTGTATTCTGATTAGACCCCACAATACTGTAGCTCTATTGTAAGTAATACAGTACCACTCGAGGCTTGTATTCTGATTGCACCCCACAATACTGTAGCTCTTTTGTGAGTAATACAGTACTGCTCGAGACCTGTATTCTGATTAGACCCCACAATACTGTAGCTCTATTGTAAGTAATACAGTACCGCTCGAGGCTTGTATTCTGATTGCACCCCGCAATACTGTAGCTCTTTTGTGAGTAATACAGTACTGCTCGAGACCTGTATTCTGATTAGACCCCACAATACTGTAGCTCTATTGTAAGTAATACAGTACCACTCGAGGCTTGTATTCTGATTGCACCCCACAATACTGTAGCTCTATTGTAAGTAATACAGTACCGCTCGAGGCTTGTATTCTGATTGCACCCCGCAATACTGTAGCTCTTTTGTGAGTAATACAGTACTGCTCGAGACCTGTATTCTGATTAGACCCCACAATACTGTAGCTCTATTGTAAGTAATACAGTACCACTCGAGGCTTGTATTCTGATTGCACCCCACAATACTGTAGCTCTATTGTAAGTAATACAGTACCGCTCGAGGCTTGTATTCTGATTGCACCCCACAATACTGTAGCTCTTTTGTGAGTAATACAGTACTGCTCGAGACCTGTATTCTGATTAGACCCCACAATACTGTAGCTCTATTGTAAGTAATACAGTACCGCTCGAGGCTTGTATTCTGATTGCACCCCACAATACTGTAGCTCTTTTGTGAGTAATACAGTACCGCTCGAGGCTTGTATTCTGATTGCACCCCACAATACTGTAGCTCTATTGTGAGTAATACAGTACCGCTCGAGACTTGTATTCTGATTGCACCCCACAATACTGTAGCTCTTTTGTGAGTAATACAGTACTGCTCAAGACCTGTATTCTGATTAGAGCCCACAATACTGTAGCTCTATTGTGAGTAATACAGTACCGCTCGAGACTTGTATTCTGATTGCACCCCACAATACTGTAGCTCTATTGTGAGTAATACAGTACCGCTCGAGACTTGTATTCTGATTAGACCCCACAATACTGTAGCTCTATTGCAAGTAATGCAGTACCGCTCGAGACCTGTATTCTGATTAGATCCCACAATACTGTAGATCTATTGTAAGTAATACAGTACCGCTCAAGGCTTGTATTCTGATTGCACCCCACAATACTGTAGCTCTATTGTGAGTAATACAGTACCGCTCGAGACCTGTATTCTGATTAGACCCCACAATACTGTAGCTCTATTGTGAGTTATACAGTACCGCTCGAGGCTTGTATTCTGATTGCACCCCACAATACTGTAGCTCTATTGTAAGTAATACAGTACCGCTCGAGACCTGTATTCTGATTAGACCCCACAATACTGTAGCTCTATTGAAAGTAATACATGCATGCAGTACCGCTCGAGACCTGTATTCTGATTGGACCCCACAATACTGTAGCTCTATTGTAAGTAATACAGTACCGCTGGAGACTTGTATTCTGATTGGACCCCACAATACTGTAGCTCTATTGTAAGTAATACAATACCGCTCGAGACCTGTATTCTGATTGGAGCCATTATACTGTAGCTCTATTGGTTTTGTACTGGTCGTTCTAAAGGTTAGGGTGTTTTGTATTGTTGGGTAAGCCAATACTGTGACTTGTTTCGAGCGGTACTGTCTGGCTCGAATTTGTCCGGAAAATCGTCACACAATCACGCTGCAGACCCTAAAGTCCAATGTTTTCTCTTAACCTGCATCCTCCATAGCGATCACATTTACTTTTTAGCCGATTGATCTTCTTATTTATCCGACTAATTTCAGTACTGCCAGTCCTGTGATATCGCAGATAGCTATTGACGTAAAACCGATCAGAGCGGATTCAAAACATAAGCTGCAATGGGATTACAGCTTATATTTAACATTTCAGAAACTACATGATGCTGAGGGAGATTAACGAAGGAAAGGATCGTGAGAAGGATGTCAAGGCATTACTCACGGTACGCCATTTTATCTCGCGCGTGATTGCTTGAAAGGGCCACGTGACCCGATATTTTCTCTCTGCGAGCGGGAAATATCAGCGAATACACCCCCTGTGAGCGTATAAGCGCGCGTCAAAAAAATATTTGAAGGATATTAAAAAACAATAACCTGTCGAAATATGCCCAGATATTTGTCCTTGGACATTTTCTGATCCTCGAAGCTCACAGTTTCCCTCGAGCTTCGCTCCCGGGAACTGTTCTCTTCTCGGATCAGATAATGTCCGCGGACGAAATATCAGGGCATTTCGACGCCACAAGTAGGTTATTGTATTTATATCTTTTAGTGCAGTGAGCATGTCTAAATTATATACCATTATCATCACCTTTTCAGGCTTAACTTTTTAAATGCTGTTCAGTTTCAAAATACTTGGCGACAAAACTGTTAAAATGGTTCCATATCACATTATTATAATGATTATGATAACAGTGATTATTATGATTGAGTCATTACGTACTATTTATAACATGAGAGGCCGTGTTGTATTTAACAAATAAAGAAGCCTTAGCCATGTTTTATACTATCATAAAACACGATGGGCATTTGAGAACATGAGAGAAATGTTAAAGCACAAGCCGAAGGCGCGTGCTTTCAACATTTCTAGAGTGTTCTCAAATGACCAGAGTATTTTATGATAGTATAAAACATGGATTTAAGGATTCTTTATCTGTTTTATAATATAGATTTACGCGCGCGATGAAAGGAAACCGCCAGTTGAAAACTATATAACACGGCTAACCATGTTATATACTCTGATAAAACATGGCTTCTTAGCCAATCAGAGCGCGCGTACTATCGTATCTATATTATAATGGTAGATATAGATACGAGTCGCTTCGGCCAGGATCTATATCTCCGATACAACGCGGACTCGATGATGCGCTGATTTTTCCAGACAGATTTATTGCAATCACTGTACTGGAAAACTGTAATAATACATTAGTATCTTATTAGAATTGTATGTAATAAATTTTATCATTTCGACTTTTGAATAACATCTTATTTTGCTAAATAAATGGCCCTATTTCATCATGACGTTAACAACGAAAACAAGCCGCTATTTGAGGAGGATAAAACACAGAGAAACAAATAGAAATTTCGATTAAAACACAAATGGGGCTCATATATTGTCATTTCCAGCTGCTCTAGCTCTCTCAGTGCACGAGGCCGTAGTCATAATTCTCAGTCTCGACATCGCATGGCTTTTGGTATTCAATTGCTGTGAAGTACATTGAACATTATTTTATTGAGCTATACATTTTTTGTTTACAATAGATAAATGTAAAGACGAAGCCAGTGGCTTATTTGACAAGGGTCATTAAGTCATACAATTACAATAACTACATCGACATAGAACTTGAAAGTATCTCTGAAAACCTTTTATTTGACCAGTTACACACACTCTGCGAAAGCTGTAGCTAATCAAGCTTGTCAATCTTAGGAAATTCATGGTAAAATTTGGACTTCAACTCACCGATATCTTGCAGAAGCTGGCCTCGCGAGGAAAAGGGCAGACTTCAGCTCAAACCTTCGTCATCATCGGCGAATAGTCGTCCTTTTTCGTCCCCATTTTCTGATTGGATATCGCTACTAAATGAAGATCCGAGTAATGCACGAAAGCCATCGCCGCGTGTAATTGGTCCCGAATAAAACTTTACTAGCGCTTATCGACAATGTTAACATCCTTACATCGGCAATACTTGATGTAAGTTGTTTCTAAAAGACCCATGATAGAAACCTTTGCCCAAAAAACAATCAAATCTTATACATGAAGTATATACCAAATCGATACGATGACATAGTGCCTACAGCTTCTTCAAGAAGCAGTAGACACAAAAACGGTTTGGACTGGTAATAATATAGCAACTCTACTTTAGGAATATGCAAAAACATTGATATGTCAAAATTATTACTTCCCATCGTCGTATCGAGAAACGGTTTGGACTGGTAATAATATAGCAACTCTACTTTAGGAATATGCAAAAACATTGATATGTCAAAATTAACACTTCCCATCGTCGTATCGAGAAACGGTTTGGACTGGTAATAATATAGCAACTCTACTTTATGAATATGCAAAAACATTGATATGTCAAAATTAACACTTCCCATCGTCGTATCGAGAAACGGTTTGGACTGGTAATAATATAGCTACTCTACTTTAGTAATACACAAAAACATTGATATGTCAAAATTAACACTTCCCATCGTCGTATCGAGAAACGGTTTGGACTGGTAATAATATAGCAACTCTACTTTAGGAATATGCAAAAACATTGATATGTCAAAATTAACACTTCCCATCGTCGTATCGAGAAACGGTTTGGACTGGTAATAATATAGCTACTCTACTTTAGTAATACACAAAAACATTGATATGTCAAAATTAACACTTCCCATCGAGAAACGGTTTGGACTGGTAATAATATAGCAACTCTACTTTAGGAATATGCAAAAACATTGATATGTCAAAATTAACACTTCCCATCGTCGTATCGAGAAACGGTTTGGACTGGTAATAATATAGCTACTCTACTTTAGTAATACACAAAAACATTGATATGTCAAAATTAACACTTCCCATCGTCGTATCGAGAAACGGTTTCGACTGGTAATAATATAGCAACTCTACTTTATGAATATGCAAAAACATTGATATGTCAAAATTAACACTTCCCATCGTCGTATCGAGAAACGGTTTGGACTGGTAATAATATAGCTACTCTACTTTAGTAATACACAAAAACATTGATATGTCAAAATTAACACTTCCCATCGTCGTATCGAGAAACGGTTTGGACTGGTAATATAGCAACTCTACTTTATGAATATGCAAAAACATTGATATGTCAAAATTAACACTTCCCATCGTCGTATCGAGAAACGGTTTGGACTGGTAATAATATAGCAACTCTACTTTATGAATATGCAAAAACATTGATATGTCAAAATTAACACTTCCCATCGTCGTATCGAGAAACGGTTTGGACTGGTAATAATATAGCAACTCTACTTTATGAATATGCAAAAACATTGATATGTCAAAATTAACACTTCCCATCGTCGTATCGAGAAACGGTTTGGACTTGTAATAATATAGCAACTCTACTTTAGTAATATGCAAAAACATTGATATGTCAAAATTAACACTTCCCATCGTCGTATCGAGAAACGGTTTGGACTGGTAATAATATAGCAACTCTACTTTATGAATATGCAAAAACATTGATATGTCAAAATTAACACTTCCCATCGTCGTTTCGAGAAACGGTTTGGACTTGTAATAATATAGCAACTCTACTTTAGTAATATGCAAAAACATTGATATGTCAAAATTAACACTTCCCATCGTCGTATCGAGAAACGGTTTGGACTGGTAATAATATAGCAACTCTACTTTAGGAATATGCAAAAACATTGATATGTCAAAATTAACACTTCCCATCGTCGTATAGAGAAACGGTTTGGACTGGTAATATAGCAACTCTACTTTAGGAATATGCAAAAACATTGATATGTCAAAATTAACACTTCCCATCGTATCGAGAAACGGTTTGGACTGGTAATAATATAGCAACTCTACTTTAGGAATATGCAAACATATTGATATGTCAAAATTTGATTGTAGTGGCACTTTAACCTTAAAGTGCAACTAACCCCTTTTGCAATTTTTATATATATGAATCTTTGAAAGATTTTGAGTACTTCTGCGAAGAAAATTTTGGCTTACAGAGAATACTCTATGTTCTAGGCTTGTTTGAAATGGTGAAAATTTGACCTTTCCTGACCCATGACCGCGTAAGAAAAAGCCTGGGTCGATTCTTGATCTTACGTCATCCAACTCATTCGACTTTGCAATAATTTGAATAAATATTTTGCATTTTGTCTAAAATAACTGTTTTCTTTACTAACATCTCACAGACTGTGTATATTCTCTATATATCGATGTTGTTGTGATGGAAACGCGCCATGGAGAATAATGCATTAATGAGGTGACGTAAGATCAAGAATCGACCCAGGCTTTTTCTTGTGCGGTCATGGGTCAGGAAAGGTCTAGAACATAGAACATAGAGTATTCTCTATAAGCCAAAAATTTCTTCGCAGAAGTACTAAAAACCTTTCAAAGATTCATATGTATAAAAATTGCAAAAGGGGTTAGTTGCACTTTAATTGTTAGAGCCAATGCAGTTGTTTCTGTCCGCTAACATCACTCTCTTTTTATTTTTAGTGCAAAAGTCCTTATGTCCATTCTTAGCTTTCTAGAACGAAGGAACCCACTTTATCTTCGAGTCCGCCATGTTTGTTTTAAATGCGGTGATCGGGGATGTGTCCCTTGTTGTTTTCAATTCGCGCGCACAATCATCACAAAATGTTGCCGAAATGAAACATTCAGTTGAGAAACTCGATAATTCTTGTTTGTTTGTTTGTTTTGAAGTAATGATTCGCGTAAGAACTATAGCAAAATCCATTGTTCTGCATGCGGCAATGAACCTCCCTCAGACAGGATTCGCTGTGTTGTAGAATATAGATACACTGGGCGATAGGGATGAATATTCTGAAATAAAGTTTGTAGAAAGTGCAAGCTTGTTTCATTCCATTTTAATGAGGAAATCCTTTTCCAACCAATAGGAATTGTCGAACACAAAAGCTACGAAACTGGCACATTTAGATAAGGTTCCTCACATACGATTTCCTTTATAAACGACATATGGAACCACCATGTAAATCATTTCATCAAACTTTAATAAAATCAGAGAAAGTGATACTTTTCTCTTACTTTTTCGACGATTTTTATGTTTAAACCAATGAAATCAAGAGTTTTAATAATTCAAAATTAACACCTCACTGCATTCCTTTACCGATGGTGCTATCGTTCTTACATGAAACATTACTTAATCAAATATCTTTTTTTCATTGAACAGCTTTTCGTGTTCCAGTGGGACACTGTGATACAAGATCACCAGTTCATGAGACTCTGCTCAGAATTCTACGTCACAACTGCCGCCTGGATCATGCAAAAGCTGGAAGGCTGTACCTCTACCGATAAGGCATGTACTTGGGACTTTTAATTTAATGGCCATTCCCGTGTGTGCTTTTCTGGAGGAGTTAAGGCCAACTCACACGAGGAGATAGGTGCGGCGAAAGTAGAACGAAAACCCTTAGGAATAACTTTACAATTAAGGCAGCGACCTATAAAATTAATATGGCTACAGAATCAAGACGAAACGCTAAATGACTAGTAATAGAAGGAAAAGGTTGAAGGTAACTTACGATTTACTGGCGCAGATCAAGACGAAACGCTATATTACTAGTAATAAAAGGAAAAGGTTGAAGGTAACTTACGATTTACTGGCGCAGATCAAGACGAAACGCTATATTACTAGTAATAGAAGGAAAAGGTTGAAGGTAACTTACGATTTACTGGCGCCGATCAAGACGAAACGCTATATTACTAGTAATAGAAGGAAAAGGTTGAAGGTAACTTACGATTTACTGGCGCAGCTCCTTGGTGAGTTTCTTGAGGCTCGGCATCTTGGAATCTGGTGGTCGCAGTAGGTTGTAGATACGATGGGTAACTAGCTCCTGTAAAAACTAGTGTTGATCTGCGTCGGCGGGGAAGATATTAAACACTGGTATGATCAACTAAAAGTCGATTAAGGGTTGCTCACCGCCGTGGAGAGCGAGTAGCAGCTGACGTTTCAAGCGGTAGCCCTTTCTCAGAGCAAAAAAAGGGAATTGTGGGTGGGGAAACGGTTTATAAGGTGTTGAGTGTATGATTACCGCTGAGGAAACGTACTCGGATCAATGAGCTTCAAAGAAAATTGCGCCAACAATAGAAATGCTAATAGCCGCAATACAATAAAGAGTATCGATGAACAAAGTAACGAAACATGCTGATCTAAGTATGAATGAATACGTGAATTATGAAATTAAATGAACGAAAAGCGTTCATTAATGCCGTTAGGTGCCAAAGTGCCTAATTCGAAAATAAAGTTCAGTTCTTTGCGTTTACGGGTTTCGGTAGTACCTTGATGAAGAGAAATGCCGCATACAGTGATGTGATTAATAGAATGGTCAGGAAGATTAAGTGGCGTTCTACTGGTTTGGCGAGATCCTTGCTGTTAGTTCTAACATCTAGCAAGTGTTCGCGGAATCGATCTCCAAATCTTTGCCCTGTTTCTCCGATGTAGAGTTTGTTACAAAGTGTGCAGGTGATACAATTACTCTTCTACTTCCGTTGCTAGTGTCAACCAGGCTTCACTCGCCACAGGGACCTGGAGCAGAGTGAGTGTCGCAAGTTTCATGGCATCGAGCCATAAGGAGGGGGGAGGGGAGGGGATGAAATCCATAGTATCTCATCCACGCTCAACTATGACAAACCTATTACTGCAGACGTACCAATTTCGTCAGGGGGAGGGTAGGAAGACTGCATAACATCATGACCTAAATTAGAAATTTCGAAACACCGCTGCAAGCGTAACTTGAATAAATTCTCTTTGAGGTGAATTGGATGCGCTAATCTTAAGCTCTAAGAGCTCATTTGTTGTATTGAGTTGTCCATTCAAGGTCTGTCACCCAAACCCATTTGATTAAAGTCTATCTCCGTTGAGCAATAGTTTTCACCTGTTCCCTAATAGGTTCGTTATTTGTTGTCCATGGTTGTCCAGCCAATGAGAAAACGACTCTCACCTGTAATGTGAAGATATGAAAACCCGTGTGAAAATGTGTTAGGTCTGTCACCATTAATCCATTTGATCAAAGTGAGTCTCTTATTAGCGCAATAGTTTTCACCTGTTCTCTAATAGGTTCGTTTCTTGTATGACAGGATTTGACGGAGGAGGAGATCCGTCAGAAACAGCGCGAGGTGCTGTCGAGTATCCCAGAGTTCTACGTCAAGGACATGTGCACGTGGTTTTTCTACGTGGCTGTCAACAACCCACATGCGCTAAAAGGACTCAATGTAAGCCTCGTATATTACGCACTGTTTCACGTACTGTTTCACTTGCTATTTGACGTACTGTTTAACGTGCTGTTTCACGTGCCGTTTCACGTGCTGTTCACGTATTGTTTCACGTGCAGTTTCACGTGCTGTTTCACTTGCTGTTTCACGTGGTTTCACGTAGAGTCGATAAACGCCACCCCTCGAGAAAATGTTGTTCTTCCTTTGTGTTTGCATTACATTTTGATTTCTCGTATTCTTGAATAACAGTAACGTGGAGGCCATGTTGGTTGAACTAACAAGAAAAGCTAACGAGGAGCACTTATGTTTACGTCAACCAAGATGGCGGCGATAACTTACAGTAATTGCAAAGAATATTACTTCCCCTACCCCCTCCCAACAAAAAAGTAGCCCTTTCTCCAAAACTATTGCCCCCTACTCGGACGTAATAAACAGCCAGTCCCGTAAGTTAATGATACAGTAAACACAAAGCTAATATTCTCGAATGAAATTGAAACTTTTGAGACTCTGTACAATGTTTTTTGGAAAGATTAAACCTTAAGCTTTCACTCTCAACTGAGAGCTTGATCACAAGTGTGCGAAGGTCACGCTCGCTTGCAGTCACGGGCTTTTGGCTCACGTGACTGCAAGGTGTTGTCCCAAATGCGGGAGAGCTGGTTTAGTCTTTCAAAATAAAAATTTGTACAGAGTCTCAAAAGTTTTAATTTCAGTCGAGAATTACATTCACCTGTACAAATGAGTTTTCATCAATGTAAAGCTAATGTTTTTTTTTGGGGGGGGGGGGATGTTCTTACCAGGTCTACACGTTTGTAGATTGCTGTGCTACGCTGATGAACAACAAGGGATGTATGCCAGGACCATTGGTAGCCAGTAAAATAGTCACTGCCCTGCTTGCCTTCGCTGAAGCTTGCTCCAAGAAAAAAGAGTATGCCTCGAACATATTGTACTATAATTATGTGTTTCAAAATACGTAGCGTTATGTAAAAATACTGCGGCCTTGTGATACTATTGCTAATGCAGTCACGACGAATGAAAGCAACATCTGAAACTTGTTCACCTAATATTTTTGCACCTCGTTTCTTGCAGTGAGGAAAGTTTGCTCGAAACTGCAAGCTGGGGAAGGTAAGTAAAGGCAAAAATATGTTTTACACAAACGTATGCAACAAAGTATCTCTACTTTATCAAGAAACGATATGGTTAGCCTCGTGCGTGGGAAACTCTAGTAGTCTAGTGGCCGGTGAACGGTCGTGGTCTGGGGACGAAAACAACTCCTCTCTCTTCGGTTAGTTCCCATTCTCCCTCTATCCAATTTATTTCGTTCCCAGGTCTCCCCAATTTCGTTGCCTGCGGAAGAGACTACATTGTGGAAGATAGAATATCAAGAAAACAATATCAATAATAAAATAATAATTATCGGGGAGCCAGGGTGGCGCAGTGGTTAAGCGCTTCGCCTCTCACCTCTGTGGTCCAGGTTCGATTCCCGGACCCGGCGCCACATGTGAGTTGAGTTTGTTGGTATCTCGCCCTTGCTCCGAGGGTTTTTCTCTGTGTTCTCTGGTTTTCCTCCCTCCACAAAAACCAACACGCTAAATTCCACTTCGATCTGTGATTTAGCCGCGTCCTGGCTTTGATCAGCCTCTATGACTGTTCTTCAGGTCCCGTTAGAAATTCAGTTTTTAATCAAATTACACCTGACGATAACTCGTTCAGTGTGAAATCTGTGACATTTCGGAGCGTTTCATCAATATCTCGTACCTTGATCCAATAATTAGACTGCGTTTACACTGAAGTAAAAGTTTCCTGATTCATTTGTTCTCTATTCCCAGGAGAACGAAAACGATATGAATCCGGAAACCGTTTGCTCTATAAAGAAATAATAAAACATTGGGGTCAACTAATTAGAGATATGTTTTTGTTGATTAGTGGAATCGAGGGCGACCTAACGGCTTGTGTTGTCATGTGTCCCGTCATCCGACAGAAGCTCGCCGCTGCGCTCATCCACACGTACACCTCCGTGGATGTCGTGGAAGGACTGGACGTCGACAAAGAGGAGTTTGACAAGTTTAGCTCCAGGTAACATTCCATAATTAGCTGTGTAATGTAGTTTAGCCTGATATAATTCCTATTTTATACATTCTTCTCTCGTATGTCTTTTTCTTGTCTTCTCAGTCTGCAGTGTAAGAGCATTTGATCTAGCCAACATACTTTATTGTTGTAATTGTATGATTTAATGACCCTTGTCAAATAAACCACAGGCTTCGACTTTACATTCATCTATTGTAAAAAAAATGTACATGTATTGTTCAATAAATGTTGAAAATGTTTTAAAATTGTCACATAAAACAGAACAGGCAAGCAAGACAGCAATGCAGCACTTTCAGAATGGCCGCTTCTTAATCTGTAGAGGGAAACTAGTGCTACCACATGAACAATCGCATTGAAACTGGTACTTGTTTTCAGTTTAGATCAATGTGGAGAATAAACTACCCTGATTCCAGAGGTTTTATCCCTCCAATATATATTGATCAGTTAATCTTTTACCTGGTATCTTAAGTTTGCAGATAGTGAATATTTCAAAAATTCGATTTTATGAAATGAGATTATAAAGTGGTCAGCAGAAAATAAGATGATTCTTAATGAATCGAAGACAAAATCTACGATTGTCACGGGCAAGCGACTGTACAAGAAAATGGAACATTCTGCATTACAGATACAGTTAAACTCCACTGAACTTCAGTGAACAAGTAAGCTCGCACAAATTGCTAGGGGTAACGAGTGACAATCAGTTGACCTTTAACCAACATGTCGACAAACTCTGCAAGAAACTAGCACAGCGAATTGGTGTACTGCGGAAAATTAGACGTTTTCTACCTTTTGATCAGCGGAAACTGTACTATAATGCCATGATCAAACAGATAATGACGTATGCTTCAACCGTGTGGAGCTCCTGCTCTGTAGAGAATATCCAGAACGTCTTCAGACTCCAGAAGCGTGCAGCACGTGTAATACTTGGTGCTGATGCACGAGCGAATAGTGTCCAACTTTTTAAACAACTAGGATGGGTCCCATATTACCATGAAGCAAAAATAAATAAATCGTTATTAGTATATAAACTGCTGCACGGGGACTGTCCATCGTATATGTCCGAGTCTAGGTAGTTTCAAGAAAGCTATGTTCGAATATTTTATTGCTACTTATAAGGATATAGAACATTTTACTATTTAAATATTAGCTCTGCCTTTGGCGTCACATTTTTACCATTTTTAATATAGATACACTGTACACATAGTTCCACTATTGGTACGTTTGTCTTTTAGCTTGCTCATAAATTAATTATATTTTGTAATTGTTATTCAGAGTTTTTATATTTTATGATATTAATTGTAGGAGGGCCACTGGTTTTTCAGTTGTAATACTGTTGTGTCTACCCTCTATAAATAAAGTTGATTATTATGAAAATTATTTGGCATCAGATTCCCATACAAACACTGTATTTCGCGCCATGTTTGCACCCCTTTCAAAATGTCGGAATTAACCGCGAACTGGTCTATTGCTGTTGAGTTGTAGGTATTTCAAATGTAGAAAAAAATATGGGGGGGGGGGGGGGGTTGTGAGGCCTCCGTTGTTTTCTTGTACAGTATAAGTCTCATTTTTAACTCGTGGATATTGCGTCAGCAATCCACGAGGTATTGGTATGGGGGAAATCATGTCACTCACTCACTCACTCACTCACTCACTCACTAAGGTGTTAACAAATCGATTTTCTCATCTGTTGCCACATTATTCAATCGACATTCCCCAAGTTCTTTGTTACCACTTCTTTCATTTTGAAAGTCACAGCTGAAGAGATTGCGCCATTTCTTCAAAAAATATTCTGTCACTAAAGTCTGGGGCCATCCCTTACGACTGGAAGAACGCCAACATTTATGTAATATTCAAGAAAGGCGACAAAACAACAGCCTCTAATTATAGGCCTATCTCACTCATCTCAGTTCTTTGCAAAATAATAGAGCATGTATTATTCCACCATATAATGCTCCATCTAGAGAAACATAACATTATCTCCGACTTACAACATGGCTTTCGCAAGGGGCACTCATGCGAAACCCAACTGATCACCATCATTGAATAATTTGCTAGACACCTAGATCAAGGTTGTCTAAAGCTTCTCTAAAGCCTTTGATACAGTCCCACACCAGCGACTGTTATCAAAGTTAGAGTACTACGGTTTACATAGAGAGATTAGTGAATGGATCCGGGCATGGCTGTGCGATAGACAACAAACTGGTGGTAGAAGGCAACAAATCCCTTCCTGTTCAGGTTAAATCTGGGATACCACAGGAACTGCTCGGTCCTTTGATGTTTTTATTATACATCAATGATATTAGTAATGGTATCGAATCCCAAATACGACTCTTCGCTGACGACACCATTTTATATGGTTTAGTCAAAGGTCTGATGATGCTATATCCTTACAACGAGACCTTGATAAGTTGACTGGCTGGTCGAAATCATGGCAAATGTCTTTTAACCCAGACAAGGGCAGTATCCTCAGGATTTACCGCTCAAAAAAACCCTTTATACACCAATATATGTTGGAAGGGACTCCTGAAATCAGTATCCCATCATCCCTATCTAGGCATTGAACTATCATAAAGAAACAAAGCCGTGTTACTCGCTCTTCCCATCGTCAACGTCTTATAAACATTGGTAGTTCAAGTAATATGTACAAATTCAGCTTTATCACTAGAACTGTCAAGGACTGGAATTGCCTATCAAATTATCTGTGAGAAAAAACAACTGTCAGCAGCTTCAAATCTGCCTTTGCTGCACACTTTTGCCAGGACCAATAACTAATTTATTATTATTAGTTCATTCTTGCACAGGCACTTGTATTTTACCTAAAGCTTAATTAATGCACTTGCACTGTACATTCGCTGTGATGGTTTTTACTTTTGCGAATTACCATATATAAATAAATACGTCTGTTGAAATATATATTAGTCACTCACACATCCGTCTAACACATGTGGGAGATGTATATGATGTGTAGAGAGTTTTTATCACCAACTAAGACAAACCCTTTATTCCAAGATACAATCCCAAATAAAGCGTGAAAACAAACGGTAGATTTTTTAACATGTCAAATGGAAAACATAAGTTTTATTTGATCTAGTATTATATTTTTTAGATATGTTTGCGTTCTAACAAAGCTATCGTGACGTTAATTTGTTTACCTCTTGACCTCTTCCAACGCGAATTATCAAAATGGAGGAAGGAATATTCAGTCTTGTGCTCTGAGTAGGGCAAAACACACGATAAACAGCGATGATAAACAAGCGAACTTGCATGGTGGAATAAATATTACGTTTTGCGATGTTTTGATCAAAATATTCCTACATACATATGAGGTTTGTAGGAGGATGTTTGGATGAAGATTTTTGATAAAAATAGCGCAATAAAATTAATGAAACTTATATGGTGTCTTAATCTTTTCCTTGACTGTGTCTATACGCAATTTCAGTGAATTTATTAGAGTGAATTTTAACCTCTTTACCGAGACGTTTCTCTGTCGGCAGTCGGTAACTCGTTCCAGCAATCAAAAGTTTTCCCCCTTCTCATTTTCTTCCTTTCGTTTACCGGTATTACTATTTGGGTATCATTCTTTCTCATTGTAGTCATATTTTGCAAACATTTCTCCCCAGCGCTCAAGGGCTAGCAAAGCTAGTTCGTGGACTCGGCACATATAGTTTATATTTGAAGTTCTTTGCTGGTGATTGGCGCTGTGGTCGAGTAGTTAGAGTGCGTTCCTTCGGATCCAACGTTCACGGATCGATTCCCGCTAGGAACAAGGGCGTGTATGAATTCGTATAAATTTCTTTACTTTTCCGAGCTCAGAAACAAGAAATAACCGATTCAACCAGTAACAGTCTCAACATGTTTTAAACACAACAGGGAAGTTTTGATCTTGAGGGACATTTATGGCCCGGCCGTCGAATTTTAATTACGCGCTCTGGGTCAAACCCTGGCACACAATAATATGATCTCTTTTTATAAATGATTACGAAGCTTGTTTTCCTGGTTTATTGATGTAAAAATATGGGATATCTTCCCCAGAATGAAAAAACAACAACCGAACCTTGTGAAATATAACTTTAACTGCCGCTATTAAAATGCTGTACTCAATAGCAATAATATTGATGGCTATAGTTCACCACAAAATTTTGACGTGACGTGATAGTTGTCGTCCGCGGAGGCAAACTATCCGGCGTTATAGTTCACCACAAAATTATGGCGCGCGCTCATTGGCCAAAAGCGATCACGCGACGTGATAGTTGTCGTTGGCGGAGGCAAACTATCAGGCGTTATAGTTCACCACACAATTTTGGTGCGCGCTCATTGGCTGAAAGAGATCACGTGACGTGATAGTTGTCGTCTGCGGATGCAAACTATCAGGCGATAGTGCCCGCTGAGCACGAAAGACAATTTTGTGTTGAACAATAACGCAAATAGACTGTGTCTGTCTCGGACCTATCGGCTGACAGTTTCCCTTGAACTTCGTTCTCGGGCTTATATTTGTTTTAAGAACATCAGATTTCCGCGGGCAACTATCAGCCGATATAGTTCCTCGACGGACACAGTCTATTTGTATAATAGTGCCCGCTGAGAGCGGAAGACAATTTTGTGTTGAACAATAACGCAAATAGACTGTGTCTGTCTCGGACCTATCGGCTGATAGTTTCCTTGAACTTCGTTCTCGGGCTTATATTTGTTTTAAGAACATCAGATTTCCGCGGGCAACTATCAGCCGATAGTTCCTCGACGGACACAGTCTATTTGTATAATAGTGCCCAGGGCCTATATATGGAATTCTACAGTAATCCATCCACGAGTTCACCATTGCTGCCTATGTTCAAATGCCTGTATAGCTTCATTGCTTTTTAAGCTGCATCATGCTCTTTCAAATGGTTATGTTTATGCGTTCTGTACATGTGGATTATGGATAAACTATTGAAACAGGAATTACTGATTTATGAACAAGGCCAATGATTGAGACCAAGTTTTAACATATTGCAGGTCCGAGATTAGCAAGCTACTGCAGTACTTGTGGAAGGATGCCGACTGCAGAGACTCTTTGATTTCAGAATGCGGCAAAAACAGCTTCCAGGTTATTAATCTAACAATACCAGAAATAACTTATTTTCTGTGAGTAATTTGTGATTGCCGTGGTAAAGTTTGCTTTTTACAGTGCTAATTATGCGTTTTCCGTCGAGATGGATAATCTTTCTTTTAAGAACATTATGTTGCGTGTTCTGTGGGTAATTAGTGATTGTTGTGGAAATTTATTTTCTATACATCGGGGCCGATAATTTTTCATTATTTCGTTTAATTTTGCTGGGATGATCTACACTTTCGGTGGGTCATTTCCTTTTGAATATTGCCCTGTCGGTGGGTAAATTTCATTTGCAATGCAGAAAATTGCGTTTCTCGTTGTAATTTGGGTTTGCGTGGAGAGTTTTGTGCGCGGTATGTGAAATGTACGCTTGCTGTGGAGAATATTGTATTTTCTGTGGTTGTACGTAAGTTGCCTTTGCCATGGAGAATAATTTGGGTTTTTTGTTGGTAATTTTCCTTTGCCAAGGATTGCCTCTTTTCCGATTTAGTGTTGTAAAACCAAAACTAAAGTATACCAGAGCCAATCACGACCTAAAGTAATGCGTGATTTGGTTTTACTTGAGTTAACACAGTCGTGGATAACTCTCGCTAAAACGAAAATTAATTGCGTGACGGATCAAAACAATGGGCTTTTGTCACACGGCGGCCATGTTGGCTTGAAACAATAGATTTTCCACGTGTAGCCTCGTACTGGGCAGTTTCAGAACGAGTTCACGCGTACAAAACAAAGGTTTTTATACTCCTGGGATTAAAGATGGCCGCCGTGTGAATAAGGTCCATGTTTAATTTAAGTTTACAACTTGATTGGCTGATAATTAATTACAAAATATTTTTCACAGCCAATGGAAAAGCTAAGCAAACGCAAAACCAAAGCAATCACTCATTACTTTCGATCGAAAACCGCTCAATGTAACGTGTTGTCCAGTGATATCGAGTGTCGCATGTATTTGTCAGCTGCTGTGATATGCCATTTCGATTGCTGCTGTTTGTATTTTCTTTTCAGGGTTTTCTGAATGCCATTCTGGATAGTTTACTGTACTTACTGAGCGACGGGTTGTCTCGAGTTATTAACGTCGGAAAGCTACAGAAGTCTCAGCAAGATCGTAAGTAATTAACGCCCGTCAAGCGTTAATAAGCGGCACTGTGAACCAAATTGAACCTTAAAGTGAAGTAAACATTTCCCAACTAAGTAATTTTAAGAAACATTTATTCAACAACATTTTATCCAATAACGTCGAACATAAACATTTTAACATTACAAGAACATTTTAATTCAGTATTTAGTCTACTTTTAGGACAAATTGCAATTTACAAATGATCTTTAATAATTAATATTACTTATCTAGTTTCTATATTGTAATTCTTATCTAGTTTTAGTTTGTATAATGGGCCGCAATGTAAACTACTGGGTCACCAGTAATTGTGTTTCTTATCCAATAAAGTCTTATTATTATTATTATTAACTTTATTTAACGTCGGTAACTCGTGACAGTCTGGTGAAACTGATAAACTTGAGGCCGACGTGGGACCTACGATTTTACGTCCTTATCCGAGAAGACGTGAAGGTCTAACCATTTGCAGTTCGAGAACGAGATTGTTTCACAAAGGCAGCACCTTCTACTCGGTTATTTGTTGGTCCGGCCGCGGTTTGAACCCGCATCCTCCCGCTCGTCAGACCGGAGTTTAACCGCTGATCTAACCGCGAGGCGGTTCACAACAGAACTACAAGAACAACAGAACAACACCCTGTGATGGAAGAGAAATACAATTCGAATATCCTAATGTGAATCGAAATTCAAAGTCATATTTTATCAACTTGATTTCTCTCCACCCACGCACATGAATGAATAACAGTTCACTATTTTGTGATCTTTTTTTAACTCGTGGATACGCGCAATCGCCTTTATGATGATTTATAATTGTGACGGCCGATGGCGCGCATGAGTTTGTTTACACAATTAGACCGTTTCCCCTATCGGTGACGTCCAGTTTAGCGTTGTGATTCTAAGTGCTCTTGATGTTTCGACCGGCACACGGGCTTAAAACCCGGCTGCATACCAAAAGCGCCTCACCAGCGATAAAGCCGATAATCGTACCAGCATCGTTACATTTGATATGAGGTTCTTCATTTCTGGCGGATATTAAAATTTATAACTAGAAGTAATTATACATTATCAAAGTGAGTTGGACGTATTTTTGATTGGGCTTCCTGTGGTAACACAAAGACACACCCTTCTGAGACAGAAAGTTTGTTGCAGTAACGTGGCTACACCGTCGATATCAATCCTTATGTGGCTATATATGTTTATATGCTTATCATTCATTCATGCATTTGTAGTGTTTTTGATGTGTGGTGTACATTGTACAACAACAATACTATTGGAGTTAGTGTAGAACACAGTCAACCCTACTCAGATGTGTATAAACTATTTCCAGTCCCTAGCAGGCTGGTTCCACAATACTGACTAAGTGTCTGTTAAATTATGCATGTGTATATATGAACTACACTCCAGTTCCTTCAGATAATTACTCTGGCTGCCTGTGGCAGCAACGAGTCTTAAAATGCAAGTCGTATTTTTTTTATTATTATTTGATTTTTTATTCCGTGTAGCAAGCGTTCTGCTCATGCGTTAAAGGTCAAATTCACACCAATCAGATTGCACTGTGCTGGTCACGTAACACTCGCCAGGTTAATTTATTTACATAATTGAATAGAGTAAATCAAAACGGTGGATCCGCGAGCAAATCTCTCTCAAAGTTGGAGTCCCATCTCTCAAATGTAAGCAGTTTAATGTATTATTTAACTTCACTCGTGCGAAAGCCTTCCAACAGGCTCAGGATATTGCAACTAGCGCTCTTGTTCAAATTATTCTTCAAGTGAGATCAAGGCTGCCTGCAGAATATTGAGTGTCCATTGTTATTGCAGAATAATTTATTATCAATGTTGGTAGATTAATTATGCCTGTATGTATGTCAACGTATCTGCACACATAATCTTTGCCATTGATTAGGGTACAGCAATGAAGAACTACTTTGAATTGCCCTCACCTTGTGTTGATATTTAGTTCCTTGACATATCCAAGTGTGTTTATAGATTAACTATTTGCCTGAATGCAGTGTTAATTTGTATAAACCAAGATGCACACGTGTAGTGTTTAAAAAGCTTTTTCACATCTCACACAAAACTTAAATATTGCTCTTCAGCTTTGATTTATAGCATTTTGATGTTTGTAGTTTTGGTATCTGTACGGCGAAAAGCACATTCCAGTACAGCGAGCAAGCCAACACAATTTTCGATGGCAGATTAACTCGCTTTTTATTGAGTAGTTCAGCACAAATTATTGCCGAGTTGATTCGACTGTTGAACATCGTCTTATAAAACTTCAAGTTCAAGATGCAAGGTCATGCCGACAAAACATACCATGTTTGACTTGATGTAGTTCGGACATCACACTTTGCCAATGCTTCAGAAGTAGTACACACTTTCCTCAGGATTTGATATAAAATCGTACTTGCGAACTTTTTAAACATCATTGCATTTGAATGGGAAAGTAAGGCACCAAACGAAATCCACCCGAAAATCCGAACGGCGTGTTGAGCTTGGCTTTAGCAGGTATATACTTCATGGTAGTGTTTCGTTCCATATAGTCTCCCTGCATAATACTGTAAAACAGTAGAGAAAATGATTATGCAGGGAGACTATATGGAACGAAACACTACCACTACCATATATACCATTTAGCAGATGGCAGTAATGTGTGCATCGTGTGGTTACCAGTTCCCCGGCCGAGATAATTTATTCCGAAAGTTACAATCATATATGAGGACTTATAACCCATCAAATATTTCTCTCGCGCGTAATTGTTTGAATGCGTCATGTGCCCCGATATTTTCTCTCCGCGAGCGGGAAATATCAGCGTATAAGCGCACGTCAAAGAACATATTTGAAGGATGATAACAACAATAACCTACATTGTGGCGTCGACATATGCCGTGATATTCGTCCTAGGATATTATCTGATCCTCGAAGTCGGGCTTCGCTCTCGGGAACTGTTCTCTTCTCGGATCATATAATGTCAGCGGCGAAACATCAGGGCATATTTCGACGCCACCATTAGGTTATTGTATTTATACACGAATCTCTATTTCTTTCACCTGGAAACGCACAGATAGCCTATATATGACCACCGAGGCCCGACGCAATATTTGTATGTGTTCTCCTTCGTCGAACGCAATAATTAACGATGACGACTTCTTTATACGATAAGTTTTTCCGTAAATAATTCTGATAGTCGCACGTAGATTTCAACGCCTGGAACTCGACCAAGAGCCAGCTGACCGCTCCCCTCCGCATAAGGAGAGTATAAATAATGCATGCAGTCTTGCTAAACATACAGTTAATCTTGTATCCACGAGTTCTTTATTGGGACGCTATGTTTGAGTTTTGCAACAGCAGTTTTGGATCCACCATTGAACTGTTTGGTCGGTTATTGCTCAATCGAATTGCAGTTTGCTGGATTTTAATATTTGCTGTTAAATTTCGTTTTATTTTAATTTATTCTCCCTTTTCTTCCAACACAGAGGAGAATTGGAAAGAACTCGGCTTCCAGGAGCAGCAGGAGAAAACACAGTTTCTCAAAAGCGAAGAACACGTTTCGAAGTCCTTCATGAAGATGGTGAGCTTCCATTGATAATCCTCCTTGATAATAACAGAGAAACATGAACGTTACTCTAAACTGTGTATGTGTTTAAAGGATGTTCTACGCTATGACCATATATGGAATAAAATGGCAACCAGCTTCTGTGTACTAGACTGTTACGCTAGACTAGACTGTATTTTCCAAACATGGCACTTTTTATTCACTGAATAATCCGGAGCATGGGGCCGATATTGCACATTTCAACTCCCTTATATGTTTCTCGTCATCGAATTTTTAAACAAAACGGAAAGCGCTCTCTTTGAAAACAAGTAAAAACTCAAAGCGATGCTTTATTGTAAAGCAATAAATGGGAGGAAGCGTCTGAGCTTCCTCCTTCTTCCTTGTGTCCTTTAATATTCAGTATTTCAGGTTGTGTATCCCCCTTATGTGTTGTGTTCCTTTAACAGGCTACCTCCACTCTTGCCTTCCTTGCAATGATCACAGAGGAAAACAACGTTGCTCGATGTTTTTCACGGGCTCCACTTTCACAAAGAGCCGCCTCTGCGGTAAGTAAATGTCTCCTTTCAAATCTGAAATTAAGAAATGGTGGTGAGAGTTCACACTTGTTCATGCCCTCCCTCCGTCTCACACTTACTCATGCCCTCCTTCAGTCTCACACATGCTCATGCCCTCCTTCAGTCTCGCACTTGCTCATGCCCTCCTTCAGTCTCGCACATGCTCATGCCCTCCCTCCGTCTCACACTTACTCATGCCCTCCCTCAGTCTCACACATGCTCATGCCCTCCTTCAGTCTCGCACTTGCTCATGCCCTCCTTCAGTCTCGCACTTGCTCATGCCCTCCTTCAGTCTCGCACTTGCTCATGCCCTCCTTCAGTCTCCCACTTGCTCATGCCCTCCTTCAGTCTCGCACATGCTCATGCCCTCCTTCAGTCTCCCACTTGCTCATGCCCTCCTTCAGTCTCCCACTTGCTCATGCCCTCCTTCAGTCTCCCACTTGCTCATGCCCTCCTTCAGTCTCCCACTTGTTCATGCCCTCCTTCAGTCTCCCACTTGCTCATGCCCTCCTTCAGTCTCCCACTTGCTCATGCCCTCCTTCAGTCTCGCACTTGCTCATGCCCTCCTTCAGTCTCCCACTTGCTCATGCCCTCCTTCAGTCTCCCACTTGTTCATGCCCTCCTTCAGTCTCACATATGCTCATGCTGTCCTTCAGTCTCGCACTTGCTCATGCCCTCCTTCAGTCTCGCACTTGCTCATGCCCTCCTTCAGTCTCACACATGCTCATGCCCTCCTTCAGTCTCGCACATGCTCACGCCCTCCTTCAGTCTCACATGCTCATGCCCTCCTTCAGTCTCACATATGCTCATGCCGTCCTTCAGTCTCGCACTTGCTCATGCCCTCCTTCAGTCTCACACATGCTCACACCCTCCTTCAGTCTCGCACTTGCTCATGCCCTCCTTCAGTCTCACACTTCGCCCTCCTTCAGTCTCACACATGCTCACGCCCTCCTTCAGTCTCGCACTTGCTCACACCCTCCTTCAGACTCACACTTCGCCCTCCCTCAGTATCACACTTGCTTACGCCCTCCTTCAGTCTCGCACTTTGCCCTCCCTCAGTCTCACACATTTTCACGCCCTTCTTCAGTCTCGCACATGCTCATGCCCTCCTTCAGTCTCACACATGCTCATGCCCTCGCTTGCTCACTCACACTGTCCCTCCTCACTTACAGACTGACTGATTAAACCAACCCTTTAATCCCCAGATCATTGGCTTTCTGGATTCACTGTGTGGTCCTAAGTCACTTGACCTCAAAGTGAAAAACATGGAAAAGTAAGCAACCATTTATAATTGAGAGCCATGTTCATCACTAGAGCTTAAATGGGTTATACCATGATGTTGTGTATTAAATCACATGAACAGTTACTCCTGGCAACGTTTCAACTCGTGGATGCAGTGGCGCTGACTGAGGATTCGTTTATCAAATTAAAATGCCATTTATTATAGCAGGCTTACTACAAGAAGACTAATTCAAATTGCTTGACATTATAGAAGTTATCTTTATGTTTTTGAGGTTAAGATCCCGGTTAATTTCAGAGAAAACGTACGCGTTCTTAGACCTACGTTGTACACACGGAAATTTTTAAAACTTCTTCTGGTATCTAGATGGGATGTGTCAGTACATAAATGAAATTATTTCAAGTAGTTCTACTGCAACTACAGACTTCATGTTTCATATGTAAGAACTAGCATGGTGCTTGATTCCATTTGTGAATTTAGTTCGAAAGTAAAGTGCTTTTTCAGATTATTTCAAAATATTTCCCCGTCGTTTTAAATGCCGAGAACGGATGTGGTTACATCGGATGGAATTATTACGATATCGCTTCTGATTGGCTTAGAGTAGTGCAATTAATCCTTAATTGCACTAGTGCAATTAATCCCAAATTGCACTGTACTCAAAATATATGAGTATATGATTAACAAGTAGTCATACGGTTTTCTCGTGCAATTTGGGATTAATTTTCACTCGTGTGTTTTTCAAAGAACTCAAATTGCACTCGTCTTGCGGGCCCGTGCAATTTTGATACTCTTTGAAAAACCCACTCGCGCAAATTAATCCCAAATTGCACGAGAAAACTGTATGATTACCTATACGAAGACTTACCACAAGTACACTAATTCAAATCGCTTGCAGAGCTCGACCTTAACTTTTTTAATCACTGCTCCTGGGACTAGTAGAGCTGAAAATTTACTAGTCCAGAGAAATTTTCTGGTAGTCCCGACTCCGGCATGCCAATATTTGCTGATCTCTAAGCCTTTCATGATACACGCACAAGTGAACAAGTCAAAACAAAGATGGCGGCGATAGTGGCCTTCACGGGAGCTCCTGGGGCTGACTAGTGCCCAGTCCTCGCCTCAGCCTTGTTCAGTCTTCTCGGCCTTTTCGCGATTGTTTTCGGAACGTTTGCGAAGAAACGCGTTCAAAATACAATCACAGGACAACATGTTTTTGTTTTTATCTTTCATTAAACATTACAAATTATAGAATAGTTACTAGTCCTGTGACTAGTGGCTCTATTTTTTACTAGTCCAGAAGCATTTCTTACTAGTCCAGGACTAGTGGACTACCGCTGAGATCGAGATTATAGAAGTTATCTTTATGATTATGAATTTAATATCCGGAATAGTTTTGAGGAAAACGTACGTCGTCTATCGCCAAATACATTCCTTGTTTGTCGTGTATCGAAACTGATATATTTTTAATAATACAGAATCAAAAATGAAAACAAACGAAATGAGAAATATGCTTCACATGTTTTTAGTGTGCGCTCGCAAACAAGCAGTCTTAAGCGCGTGCTCTTTGTTCATCAGTTGCATTAGTAGCGCAGCGCGCGTGATCTAAAATTGATAATTTTTCACTCCAATCACAGGAAAATTTCTGCAGTTTTTCCCCTTTCTCTGCACCTTCAGTTATCAAATATGTGCCAGAAATACGGGTATACAAGCTAGAGTACATTTACGTCAGAATCTTGACAAAAAGTTTGGTTTTGGGAAAAAGTGTAATTGGTGTTTACTCAACCACAATACCAAGAAAATAAAAGGTCACGCGACAAGCGCTTTTGGTATATGGTTGGACTAGGCGCGCAAAGCATGCTGGTGAAACATCCTCCATACGAGAAGCGATAAAGACTCTGAAGCAAGAAATTGTTTGTGTTTGTGTTGCCGGATGACATATTTGCGAGAAATTCTGTATTGAGATTATCGGCCATTTTAAACCCTCAAATAGAAATGTATTCGGTAAATCCCGCGGATATTCCCGCGAATTTGACCTTATTCCTGATTGCACAGTTTTGACCTTCCAGTCTACGGATCGGTCGAAAGAGAGGCCAGGTCAGTACCGGGTCTTGTAAAGCTTCTGAATTCACTTACAGCGTTTCGAGACCTGGGATCTGCATTATATCTTATAGAACGTGGGCTCAGATTTGTTAAAAAAGAGGTTATTACGCGGAAGGTTGTGCAATACGGCCGTGTATTTTTACGAGTCAGTTTTATTTTTTCGAACCTGAAAGGCGAGAAAAAATTAATTGATGAGTAAAAATTCCAGCCGTATTACACAACTTCCCGTGTTATAAATTGTTTATCATACGACAGCTAACACGAGAAAAAGGTATGTTTTCGCTTACCTTTCAGCTGGAAAAACCGGGGGCAAAACTATATTGAGAGCAGAAACTATCAACCTTTTTGAAAGCAAATGTCGGGGGGAGGGTGCGCACTGAACAAAATTTGTTTTCGCGTACTAAAACCTGATTGGCTATTACCCAGAATTCCCCATTTTGATTGGCTCGCGTCGTACAAAACCTTTTGAGTGTCAAATAAACCTGTGCAAGCTTGTTCGCGACCCGTGTTATACGCTCGCATATTTGCACTCGTTTCATCCCGTATTTGCACTCGAGAACGTGAACTCGTATAATAAATATTAGTATTTGCACCATTTCTGAACCTTATTCTCCCTTCTATTCCCTTTTCTCTAGATATTCATTCAACCCGCGTGAGCTGTTGATGAAGCTCGTTTCAGTTCTTCTGCACATTTCACAAGCGGGTCAGGAGGAAAATGAGCTGGAATTCATGCAGAGTATGGCCACTGACCCAGATTACTGCAGGCGAAATATCGAGCAGGCGCATAGAATTCTCCAGCGACAAGGCCTTGCTTCCGACGATACTTTGAAAGCCCTGTGGGACCTCTTACGTCAGGTAACACTTGAGTCACGTACTATACACAGTGACAAGAATAACGCAGCGGACATTATGATAGTAACGCAACGCAGTTCATACAGTCTTGAGAATTCCTTGCATCCAATAATGTCCTTGAAAAGTCCTTGAATTCTAGAAAGGTGTTTTTCAAAAATAAGAATATGGAAAAATACTGGTATTCTCAAAACATACTTTCTCTCTTATTTTCCCGGTTTTGGAAATGTCGCCATATTTTTATTATCAAACCAATGTTCCTCAAACTCGGTAAACCAACTATTGTTATTGTGATCTTCTTTGTGATTGGGTTCATTCTTAATCAGATGATACTTTCACTCGGTCCCAGCCCTTTCGTCAACTCCGAAATGGCTAATTCCCATATCATGATGGTGGTAATTTGACGAAGTCGCAGTGCCATAATTACCCACTTTAAAAACGGGTAGAGGGCTGGGGCGAGTTTGGTTTCGCAAAGCTGCTTGGGATCGTTACTTGGGACAGTTATTTGCAGAATACAAAGAAATATGGCAAATATCGCAATAAACTGTCCCCAGTAACGATCCCAAGCACCTTTGCGAAACCGGACTTGCCCCATTCCCCTACTCGTTTTTCTAGTTCTAAAGTGAGCAATAGATGCCTCACTTCCTACATACAAAGGAGTCAGTACGAGGCTCTGTGCATAATGCTCAGTGGTTCGTGACAAGACTACAGCACTTTTGTAGTTTGTCACGAACGGCTGAGCATAATGCACGGAGCCTCGTATTGATTCCTTTATACGTAGGAAGTGAGGCATATCTCGGAAGTGGGCTATTGTCGGGGCTTTGACCACAGGGAACCCACTCACATGATCAAATGATTTGTACATGTTTACCTCGATATCGTCGTGAAGTCAATTCATAAAAGTCATTTAAAACGAAAACGTGGTAATTTGCACGAATTGGAGTTAAATAAAGACTAAGTGGTTGAATTGCAAGAATTGGAGTAAAATACAGACTTTTAGTAGGAGAAGTGAGGGGGTACAGAGGAGAAATGCGCCAAAGTGAGGCTTGCATGGTAATCACAAAAGCGTCACATCATTATCATGCATATTACGGCACGTGCGGAGTTTGTCACAAGGGTTCCTAAGAGATCAGTAATAAAATTTAACCACTTAGTTTTTCTTAAGTCTAATTTGTGCAAATTACCAAAAGGTTTTCGTTTTGAATTATAAATTGACTTTACGACCATATTTAAATTATGGTCTCGTGAGCTGGGGTAACACCTATACATCCAAACTAACAAAACTCCGCACTAAACACAATAAGTGCATTAGAAACATATTTTTTGCATATCACAGAGAAAGTGTTACACCGTACCTTAATAGTCTTGGAATTTTAAAACTTGATAATATCTTCAAACTAAGAATTGCAACATTTAGTTACTAAATTATGAATGGAAAACCAATGTCCCATCGGTATTTTCTGAATTTCTCACACCAGCTACAAAACGCCACACATACAATACCAGATTTGCTGCTAATTTAAATTTTATTAGACCAAGAACCAATTATGGAATTTATACATTTAAATGTATTTAATCAAAAATTTGGGAAACAGTTGACATTGAAATTAAACGTTCTAGCTCTATTAAAGGGGCTGGGTCAGCGCTCATTCGTTACCAGTCTATCGCACGGCCAAAGGCAATATTTGATTTCCGACTCCGGGAGTACGAAATCAAACCTCCCTCCGAAGGAACCTTTCAGGAATCCATTTCCATCGCTCTTATTTCGAACCTCTAAAACATTTTTTTTGCAGGAACGTTTTGTTTAGCATTCATTCTAAATGTAGAGTATTTCATTTTTACATTTTTGTTTGAAATTCTGATGAACGAAGGCTCTGGAGGAAGGGGAGGTAAACGAGTCGGGGCAGGAAGAAAGAAAACGCCTGCCTTGAGGCAATTGACGAAAAAAAAAAATGACCGACACTGGAAAAGCCAACATGCTGCTATATACTTAAGCAAACAAATATTCAAAACCTGGCGGGAGCTGAAAGGCCAAGGAACTTTTGGTAGTGACTCGGCCTTCGCGGCCGAGTCACTTCAAGAGTAGTTGATTGAGATTGTTGCCACACGAAACGTTTAGTGTTTGACTCAAGGTAAAACAAAAAGTAACGCCAGAATATAAATAACATTGCCAAAAACCTTTTGCTAAAAAGCAATGTTTTATAAAACGGACAAAATGAAAGAAAAGAAAGAGTTTATTTTGCGACTTTTCTGTGCACAAGCCAAAACACACCAAAGCCAAGACAAACTCACCAGCCAAAACACACCAAAGCCAAGACAAAGGACAACTCGAACTCACCTGAAAACGTTTTCCAGAATCAAAACAAGGTAATAAAACATACCTGAAATTTAGCTGAACCTGCTACTTTGTCGGCTCTTCAAAAATAATTATTTAGGAAACGGCGAAGTTCGAGCCAAGCTATCTCACTGACTTTATTCCAGCGAAGCATTTATAAACACTTCACGAACGAACCAAGGCTTCACAACAATTATCATGAAAGGAGGCGAATTCCAACTCTCTTTACAAGTCTTTAGAACTCCAAACGATGGGAGTTTTCCGTTCAGCAAGGCAAGGAACGACGACTAAATTTGAAAACCGTCCATTCAGCGTTCAAGTCAACACGGGACCAAAACCATGTTTCGCAAAATGTTGACGATTTTCACAAGAAATGGCGCCAGATTGTCCTAAGCGATGACAAGTAAACAAAATTAAAAAATGAAGCGACCATACTTTGTTCAGCTTAATCTAGAATGCAGTATTCATAAACAAATGTAGGCAGTGATCAACTCGAAAGCTTTTGCTCCTTTGATCGCTGCGCACAAACACTTAATCAACATAATCTTCTTTGTTACTCTTTTTTTGGCTTTTGAAAATCTAATGTAATTACGTTCTCTAAACAGTGCAGAAAATAAATAAACTTGAAAACCTGACCATGTATGGTTTGAGGTTGCCTGCATGAGAAGACTGGCAGTGGGGCAGCGATAAGAGTGGGGCGGCCTTCACCTCCTCGGAACCTGGGATAGTACTGGCTATCTAAACAATGCCTAACCCTGAAACAATACAAACCCTAACCCTAAAACAATGGAATTCTTTGTCAGTGCAGTCCAAATGGTGTCCAATAAAATGCAAGGTTTTGAGAGGTGAAGGCCTGCTGATAAGAGTCGGCTGTCTTCTCAGGCTAAGTTTGAGGTAAACATTTACAAATCATTTGAATGGGCTTCCTGTTCTCAGTTGACGCTCGTGACTCGTGCGGAGTAAATAATATCACCCTAACCTATTTAATGAATATTTACATTAGTGCGAAGACCACCGAAGGCAGGAACTCGGAGAAAGTTCGGGAGAGTCCGCGGAAGCAAAGGAGCCAGCCGAGGTGTGCCCGGAAATGCCCGAACTCGTCAGCTCATCTGAGGGAGAGGATGAGGAAGAAGAAGAAGATAAGGTAGAAGGAGCTGTGGCTGCGGCTGTGGGAGCCGAAGACACAGAAGATATCTATATAAATGCACTGACAGATGCCAGATATGGTACAACTGAACTCATGGTAAGGCGGGGATAACAAAAATGTAGAGAAATCACATGAACTGCTCGTGCTATATGTGATTTATGGACACAGTGATATTTTGGAAAGTTCTGATAATTGCACGAGCCTTTTGGTGAGTGCAATTTTCTCAATTTCCTCCCTCCTCAAAAACCAACCTAAATTCCAATTCGAATTCCTGGAGTTCGTCGGAATACTTAACATAAGCCTCTGGCTTGGGAGACCCAATAACGGCTTCCTGTATCTTCGAAGTAAAATGAACCATTTATTTATTTATTATTTATCTGATTGGCTAAGAGGAGTGCAATTTACTTGAAACGCCTGCAAAATCTTGAAACTCTTATCTCTGATTGGCCAAAAAGACAAAGAAGTGCCAATCAGAATAGGGCCGTTTCTATGGAAACAGATAGGCATGTGGTTGGCTAATGATAGTGCATTATTGGTGAACAAAACATTATTGCCACCTATAATGCACTCGGCCCAGATCCTCTCTTACCCTTTGGGAGAATTCTCAAGTTGTTGTGTAAACCCGAGGAAGTGAGACCTGATACATGTTTGGAAAACCCCATTCCAACGACATTCCAACCGCATATTTAATAGCGAGAATGGCAGATAATATTGCTAGCAAGGTAACAGCAGGATTGAATTATGTCTCCTGTATGACAGAATATATATTTTGAGACGAGCATTTCCATAATCGCTCCTTGGAAATGGCTGATTTGCAAGCGTTGCAAGTATAAACAAGTCATGTAGTAAACAAATATCGGCTTTGGAAAGCTCCTGAAACACTATAGTAGTCTTACTGAAGAAGTGGCTTTTATTTCCGATACCCTACTCTGTCAATAAGAAGAAAAAATGCGGCGAGAATTCATTGGATGTGTCAAAACTCCAGGAATTTTCAATTTGGAAAATATTTGCATTGGATTCGGAGTGAGCATGGAGGCCGGATTCAAGATTTCAATTCCTATACAAACCACTGGAATCTGTCTAGTCGTTTTCGAATGAAAGAAACTATCGAACAAAGTAGACTGTCTATGAGTTAAGCCGGCTAATTACCCTATATCATTATGACGTCACGGCTTGTTTATGAGGGGGACAGAATCGACTTGAACAATATAATTTTGAACTAAATCTGCTCTGCTGAGGAAAATTTAACTTCGAATTGTCTGGTTTCCAGATATCAGCTGTATCAATGTTTATCCCACAATATTTACCGTATTTGGTGGCTGTTACCGCTATTCTACGTTCTACAAAATGCATTTGATAGCGATTACCTTTGTGTTGCTGTTTTGTCCCCCTCCCACGACCGTAATCCTTAGCGTTTAAACAATAGGTTGTTTTGATTTGACGTCATAATGATATAGGGCAATTGAATACATGGCTCCAACAGAAACGTTTGCGAGTTATGTACAATACTGTTTCAATTGAAATCGCAAGCCTGCTTCACGTTGTATGTTTGTTTTCTTTCCGTCAACATCACTGACCGAACGCCGAAAGTAAATGATTCTTTGCAAAGTTATCTACTCTGTTAGAATGATAAAAGAATTCCTGTTTTATTCATTGTCTATTGAAATGATATTTCTTTGTGGAGATATTCAGCCGAAATCTTTGATTTCTTTTGAATTGGTTATTGACAACTGATTTCAGTTGAAACGCACTGCCGTGTGCTCAATTTGAATATTAAAAGGGTTAGAAACTTTATGTTTGTGTTTTGTCGGCAAAATACAGTCACTTGCTGACTGTACGATGAACTCAAAATTTCTTCATACTGCATTCGGCCTTCGGCCTCGTGCAGTATTCATTATTTTTCGTTCATCGTACAGTCAGCGCGTGCCTGTATTTGCCGATAAAGCGCTCACATCAGTCTCTAACCCCTAAATAATACACGCTCGAGGTCTTGAGAATCTGCGGATGCACGAGCGGAACGCGAGTGCATTTAGCAACTTTTCAAGACCTCGAAAGTGCATTATTTTGTATTACAAAATAATTCACAGAAAATACGCGCTCTGACTGGTTGAAAGCCGTGTTTGTATTTAACAATTAGACTACGAGCTCGAAGTTTGAGTAGCTTAATTGTTTTAGTATAAACATACTAATATTCTATATGCACAAACAAAGAACTTTTCTTCTTTAAAGAGGTCAAATCGAAGATTATTTTGATGTTTCAGATACATGTTTTTACCTTTTTGCTTGTAAAACTTCCCATCTTCAGTGTCACAACATGGTAAACAATCGCTCACAGAAAGAGATTGAAAGCGGTTTCGCTGTTAATTTTTCATTTTTGTGCTCCATAGGCATAAGCGAATATGTTTTCTGTCTTGATAATGTCAATCTAAACCGTTTTCCTGTACTTTCAGACCAATGCTTATCTCACTCGCCTCCACTCGCTGATAAATTCTTTCATTCGCCATGTTTAATTTTTAGTAACCTCGTTCCTGTGTACCTCGCATCCGTCCAGGACGAATCTATCGTGGCTCCTGATTGGTCAAAATTGGGGAAATGCAGATATAACAATGATTGTCATTGGACATTCGCTACTCACTGTCTATCACATATTAGTATAAACCAACTAGTGGACTATTACAAATCCTGCATTCTGATTGGCTACCCTACTATAGGTCTATTTGTGATAGCCCATGGTTGAGAAAAACCGCACGTATTTTCACGAAATAATAACATTTTTCAACTTCAATTTGTTTCTTTCTATTATTTTCTACTGTCCGACTAGTTAGTTTATACTAAAACAATTAGACCTCTCGCCCTCATGGGCTACGAGTTAAATAGCCCATTCGGCTGCGCCTCATGGGCTATTGACTCGTAGCCCATTTGGGCTGCGGGTCTAATTGTTAATTATAGTTCACCACAAAATTTTGGCGCGCGCTCATTGGCTAAGAGCGATCACGTGACGTGATAGTTGTCGTCCGCGGATGCAAACTATCAGGAGATAGTGCCCGCTGAGAGCGGAAGACAATTTTGTGTTGAACAATAACGACAAATAGACTGTGTTTGTCTCGGAACTATCGGCTGATAGTTTGCCTTGGAAACTTGATGTTCTTAAAACTAACATATAAGCCCTCGAACTTCGTTCTCGGGCTTATATTTGTTTTAAGAACATCAAATTTCCGCGGGCAACTATCAGGCGATAGTTCCTCGACAGACACAGTCTATTTGTATAATGGTGCCCGCTGAGAGCAGAATACAATTTTGTAATGAACAATAACGACAAATAGAGTGTGTTTGTCTCGGAACTATCGGCTGATGGTTGCCCTTGGAAATTTGATGTTCTTAAAACTAGCATATAACCGCGGGCAACTATCAGCCGATAGTTCCTCGACGGACACACTCTATTTGTATAATAGATAGTGAGTAGAGGAGCCAATCAGATCGCTGCAATAGAATAGTATATTTATAACTCTATAGAAATACGGCATTTTATGCCGGTATTGTGCCCGTTTTTATACTAGACGAACTTAGAAGACGCAGTAAGGTTTCTTTGCCCAAATACGTCTAGACGTAATATGTAAAACACGAGGAGGTGTTTTAGAAGCAATTTCTAAATACAGTGAGAGGGGGTTTAAAACCTTATCATTAAGACATTGTGCAACTTTGTTAAAAGGCTGACATTGTAAATGTATTAATTTTTATTTCCTTTTCTACTGGACCATTTTAGGAAGTAACAGCTTTCCAGTGTTGTCGATGTAAAACAGTTTCTCAAAGGTTTGTAAAATGGCTGTTCTAAAGTAAGAACTACTTTAACACAACGAAGCACAGAGAGCAAAACCCGAAAACACTGCCTGTACTTTGTTACGCTTTGACTCCTGGATGAATGTAGGAGATCTGGAAGATTTTTCTGACTGTAACTCGTAGCTCGCTCGCTCACTGGCTCCTTAAGGTGTTAGATCGAAACTCCGAAACCACATTGCAAATTTAAACAAATTCTCATAACTTTCAAGATTTTTGCCTGATTCTGCTCAAATTTTCGCAAACAGTACACAATTTATGGATACAACTGATAATGTCAAAATCCTGACCCGATCACACGTACTAATCACATAATTGTGACGTAAGTCAACACCACCTTTTTGACATTTTGAGCCATTACTCGAAATCTAGTCGAACCATTTTGCTTAAACAACTGGAAACTGTTCAAACTTATGACACATATACACAGTGCAAATTTGATCAAAATCCCTTGGGCGAAAGTTGGCTAAAATTTGGGCTTTGAATTTCTCACCTTACTAACGTTGTCAAAGTTGAAAGGACGGGAGCTTTCTCTCAGTAGAAGTGATCAGAGAAATTATCATAATGACCACTTCTCCAATTGTAGACATTTTTCAGCAGTAGGATTTGGTGTAATGCTTAAAAGCGTTTAAAAAAATTGCCTGGAGCGGTTTTTTAGAAAACCTGAAATTTGTAGATTTGGAGTTTATGCCATTTTTCGACTTTTTTACTATCTCAAAATAAATATTCATAACCTTTCCCCTTTTTTTGCTAGCACAATTTAATTTGGCATCAGTATGATTTAGTAAGCTTTGGGAAATACTTTTAACCAGCTTGGATTGGATTCTATTCACTTCTACTGACAGAAAGCTACGGTCCTTTCAACTTTTAACAACGTTAGTAAGGTGAGACATTCAGAGCCCATTTTATTCGCCAACTTCCGCCCAAGGGATTTTGATCAAATTTGCACTGTGTATGTGTGTCATAAGTTTGAACAGTTTCCAGTTGTTTGAAAAAAATCATTCGACTAGATTTCGATTAATGGCTCAAAATGTCAAAAAAGTGGGGTTGACTTACGTCACAATTACGTCATTAGTATGTGTGATCGGGTCACGATTTTGACATTATTAGTTGTATCAACAACATTTGTACTTTTCGTGAAAATTTGAGCAGAATCAGGCAAAATTTTTAAAAGTTATACCATTTTGTTTAAATTCGGAAAGTGGCTTCGGAGTTTCGATCGAGAAACCTCATAATATTGAGAGTAATTCCGGCTCTTTTCATGCGACAGTACACTAATTAGAATCATTGGTCTAGTACATCCTGTATAGGCGAATCCTCCTCGTTTACATTTTTTCTTCATTAGCATACATCAAACTTCAACCGACGTACATACAAACAAACAGAGTACATAAATCTAAAGAGATTGTCACACTTGATAATCACCGAAAATTTGAGAGACATGATAAATATATTTTGAGGAATGAACGTTTAAAAATCTCAAAATTTACAAAGACTGTATGGCTGTCAGCAACTCTTGCCACCCAGCCCATTTTACAGTTTTGAAAAGTTAGTTTCTCCGTAAATATTTAACATATCAATCTCAAATTTTCGGTGATTGCTAAGTTTAAAATTATTTTTCAACTGATGCAGTCTGTTTGATTGTAGGTTTAATTTTAATTTATGCCAATGAAGCAAAAATGTGAACAATGACGTCAGCAAGGATTCGCTTATTGTGTATGACGAAAGTGCTGGTGAATAATAACTTTTTGTCTGATCTTACGTCACTCGACCAAGATCCCAAACTCCAAATTGTCCAGGTCTTTATTCGTGATTTTAAAATCAGTTATTATACCAATGTCATTTGTTTTCTTTTTCATCTAGACTTTTAAAAGAAATAAAACTAAAATGGGGTTAGGGATACTTTAACTAATGTATAAACTTCTTGTTATGCATACGTACAGAACAAGATGGCGTATTCTACCCACAATCCTTCGGGCGTGAAAAAAATTCATGATAAAATTGCGGTAGCGAGGTTTTGAATCTTAAAGTCAAGCCAGTCCAAGTGCTGTTGCCAATAACTGCCATTGAAGAGAATAAAGGATTTCTACGTTTTTCTTTTTTGGCTGTTAGGTTCGCAAAGGATTGTGGTCCAATGTAGAGCCGCCATATTGTTTCGTCTCGTGGATCCAATGTCCATGTATGGTTTCCTCTTCGCCTTACTAATAAAACAGAATTATCTTCTTCTAACCCATGTGGGAGAAGTTTGTGTTTAAAAACTTGTTATGTATGCAGCCATATTTTCGTCGACCCCGTTCAAGTGTAGGCCCTTTTTTTTCGTTTAGTGTTGTTTGGTTTCATATGACTTTAACATGTTTGTGTTGATATAACAAAGAATATAGATCAGTCGATATAACCGCATCGTTCATAGCCGGTATTTAACTCGTTTAATTTCCATCTTTCAGATCAGCTACGATTCGTGCATTAATGCGAGAAATAAACCAACTTAAGGCCAACCTCCCAATTCACCCAAACTCTTCAGTATTCGTACGACAGGTAAGCAACAGTCCACATACCCCGGATGTTGATCATGCGCAGTGGTGGTGTTTAATCGATTTTCCTTTCGCAGCATGTAGAGTCTACTAATAAGTGAATAAAATCAAATATTCTCTTTTTGAAACCAAAAACATTTGAGGAATCTGTGATATGTTAGATTCTATCAAGCTTGAAGCGTGAATAATTTGTCGGGTTTATTTACGTTACAAACGCGACGTTTGCCTCAGCAAACCTGACAGTTTGACCAATGAAATTCGTAAGTTTGGCGTGTGAAACAGTAGTTGTGCTGTTTCACACGGCAAAAGAACGAATTTCATTGGTCAAAGTGTCAGGTTTGAGACAAACTCTTCACGCTTCAAGCTTGAACGCAAATGGTAGTATCTGCTCCTTGATAACGAAACAGAGAGGAAGAACTGCAAACAATTGATAAGAATAGACTCTTCTGGTATCTAAAAAAGTATAACAGGATCTTGAAGGCAATACTCTTAAATATTACGATCGCTATGGCTTCTAGAGTCCTCGCCATAACATATCAATTGTAAATGTAAGGGGTGACTACGCAATATCACATGTTAACATTCTATGTGTCTTTTATCAGGGGTCCAAACATTGTTTTCGAGGTGTTTTGATGAAACACGCAAATGAGTCTTCGAAATGACTTCTCATACGAATGACAATATAGGAAAATCACATGCCTGACTCGGCAATTCCATGTTAAATTGCACGGAAAAATCGATATCGCCCGAGTCGCTTCGACGACGGCGATATCGGTTTTTCGAGTGCAATTTACGTGGAACAAGAGGCCCTGATTGGCCTTAACTCGGGCCACCTATAAATAGGTTAAAACCAGGTTGCATAAGGGTGGTCGCTGAAGGGACTGGTCAGAAATTATCAGGGGAAGGAGTTGTGAAAGGGGAGGATCATATTTTTTTTGAATCCCAAAAACTGGAGGGTCATAAATAATGGGCAACTGAAAAAGGATTGGTTATAAGGGAGAAAGGGTCAAAATATTTCATACTAATTGTCCAGGGAGGGTATGTTATACAATTTTAGACTTTTTATCTCCACCCCACCCCCTCCCCCTTTGCCTCTCCCCCTTTGCACCTCCCCTGCTAATTTTTTACCAGTCCCTAATGTTTAATAAAATATTGTGTGCATTGATTTCATGCATGTAGACCACTTGGAAAATAAAATTAACTTTATTTAAAGAGGGTAACACCAACTAGTACACACATAGAAATGCGTTGCGTCCCCCACAGTCGTTTTGCGGGGGAGGCTAAGAAACGTGTGGCCATCCTTGTAATTAAAAAATCAAAACAAATGTAGAACATGATTTAGATTAATATCAATTAAAATATGTCAATAATTAAGCTAAATATTGTCTGTTCGTGACTGTAATAATAATATCAGTATACAAGTGAATGCATATAAATTATATTATTATCACTTCAATTCGTTATCTGAAAACATAAAAACATAAATACTTCTGAAATACTATAAAAGTAGATTGGACGGATTGGAGGATCAGTAATATGCCCCCAAGAGAGAAATGCACAGAAAATCCCATTGTCCCAATTTCAAAACATAAATTATTCTATTTTTTAGTATTATACAATTTTCTGATGATGGTCATTCCATTTTTCAAGTCAGCTCTAATTCAATTTTCTTTTTTCTTCTTTTGACAGTCCTACATTTGTCTTGACTTTTTCAACATATTTTTCAGGGCAACAGTGTTCGCTTGGTAAATAAATCTCCAAACCCAATTCTATTTATGATTGTTCTAATCAGTTACAGTATCTGTGTATAGCTCTACAAATTCCAAACCTGCCCATCCCCCAAGGGTGGGGGCATAAGTGAGGTATTTGGCTGAGTTTTTGTCCCAGGGGTGAGACATTTTGGAGCAAACAAAAGTTGGCAGGGTGGGAAATTCATTAATTGTAGAAAGAGAGTCAAAATAGCGAATTTGATAAGAGATTTGCACCTGTACCAAAGCCCCACCATGGAGCATTTGACCCCACAGTGGGGCATTTGCAACGTTCTGATGCGCCACAAATATCCAGGGGGAGGGGGGGGGGGGGGGAGGGGCAGGTTTGGAATTGATAGAGCCATAACTTATATAATTGTACTCTCCAGTATGGCTTTACACAACAAATCCTGCTCTTGTTTTGACAGTTTCACATCCAATTCAATTTTAATTCGGTATTCTCGGTTTGGGAATACCCCACCACTTGGTTCATTAATAATGCATTTTCTCAAATTCTCATACAAACCCTCTAAGAACCTAACCCTGAAATTCAAATAAATCTTACCCAATTTCAACTCCAAATCATTCATAGAACGAGTCTAAATACACCTGATCTATATAAAATGGATAATTTTGCACAATTTGTAAGGGCTTTTCAAGTGATCTTTCGAAGTGGTAGGGTATTCTGCAATCTAGCCATGTAAGGGATTAAGTCATATCCAGTTCTGTTTATGGGTATAATTCGTAGTAAATTCGAATGTCCTCTCTGTATCTTCCGAGTTCTGTTATTGTTTTGACGATCGATTTTAACTTTTTCTTCTTGGTCTCTATAAAGTCACATACAGTTCAACTTATGGACGATTTCATTTCCAGTTCGAATTACTGTCACCATTACACTTAATATAATTCTAAAAGTAGGGAACAAGTAAGGTTTGTGTGCGTATATAAACACAAATATTTCAGCCTCACCAGTTCTGATTTCCGTTCGCGTTCAAAGACAAGGGTCAATCACTATTCACTTCCAGGTTTTGTGACTCTTGAGTTGAAGTCTTTGTAAAGCTCGGCATTGGTTGACTGGTTTAGTCAAGACTTCCCAGTTGTATAATCTCAAGAGTATTTCAGGAGAGTAATTGGCGGGGTAAACACACAGCCAACATTGCAAACAATCAATTTAAATCCCTCACGATCATTGACCTCCTCACAGTGTGTGATCGTAATGAAGAGCATTTCAACAATATCAACACCGCAACACTGCAATCCTATGGTATTAAGATGCAGCAGTTCAGGCATTGTCTTTCCGTTTCCGTGGATTATTGGACCAAAACCATCGAAACCAAACCATCACTCCTCCTCCGGCCGGCCAGACTGCATGTAGCGGACTGTAGTCTGTACCGTGTACGATAATCTTGGATCGCCACATCCCTTTCGTAAATGTAAGAATTTTCCATTGAAAGCCCCTAAAAGTCCTGTCAACCCTAGAATAACTGAACATCTTGGTATTTCATTCGAAGAAACCTTTGGTTTCAGCAAAATAATGGTTAAGAATGGCCACGAATCTTCGCTCCGTTGCTGACTTGGTAACCAAGATCGGGCGGGTGTCGAATCTGATTGGTTGATCCTATCACGTGTTGGGAATCGAACAATGGGCTCCTGTGTAATCTGATTGGTTGCTGGCGCATTTCAGCGACACAACAAATAATAATAATAATAAACAGCTTGCATTTTCTGACTCGTGCCTCGGCCGAAGGCCTGGCCCGAGTAAATACCGAATCAGGCATGTGATTTTCCTTGAATCGCATAGTCCGATGAATTACTTGAAGATTTAGTACTTTTGTTGATATTTTGCTAAGTTATAAATAGCGCGCGTAGTCTACAGTGGTGATTCCACTCTGAATCACCACTCCGTCTCAGCCAATCAGCGTCTGATTTCGCAAATGCACCGTGCGATTCAGCTTTGGCTATGCGATTCTACCTGTTTTCTTGTATGCTTGCCATCCTTAATCCCTAATCCTTTGTTAAAATGTCAGAAATTCCCATCCAAAGTCCTAGAAAAACTCAACATTTTGCCATTTCCATCGAAGAAACCTTTGGTTTCAGCAAAACTTCGCTCACGTTTTGGCCACTCGTGTGGTGTTCGTCGTGTCGAATAAAATCTCTGGGTAAAAAAAACGTCCTTCGAGCCTGTTGGAAGGCGTTCCCACGAATGAAGTTAAAACATTAAGCTGTTTACATTTGAGAGATTGGACTCCAAATTTGAGAGAAATTTCCTCCGCGACGGAGTCTCAGGTCTCCGTTATCTTGTTTTCACTGTGTTAAGTTATGTAAAAAATTAAGTGCCTCCAGATATATCGAATCTGATTGGTTGGCCCTGTCACGTGTTGAGTCAATTCGCGACACAAAAAAATAAATAATAAACACTTGCGAAACTTGACTCGGGCGGCCAAAGGCCTGGCCCGAGTGAATAGGGCTGTGTCACAGATGGCTTGTGGCAAATTATGGCGGATGTTTTGCCAAGTTACCAAAGAAAGCAAGTGTTGTGTTTTGTGTTTATCGTTAAAGCTGGAAAACAAGCGAGATTCTAGTGTCACCTTGTTACATCAACATTAAAATTTAAGAATTTTCCAAAGATCCCGAAATTGATGTCTGCATGATGTCATAAGCCACCTTACGAACGAACAAACTATAATCGGTACTGCATTTTTTTAGGATGAAGACCGGATGGACTTCGTCCGGGCAATGATAACTGGTCCCGTAGACACACCGTATAGCCGGGGATGTTTCGTGTTCGATGTGTATTTCCCGGGTACATATCCCAACGTCCCCCCGCTCGTCAAACTCATAACTACGGGCAATGGAACTGTAAGGTAAACAAATTAAAGTCAATGTATAACACTGACATAGCCTGTCAACGCCACCGTGGCAAAACGGTATGCTCCGCTGGCCGAAAGAACGAAGGCTCTGCTATCAAATACAAATTACCAAGGGCTTTAACTTTTTTAGTAAATAATTTTATAACTTAGTAAACTCACAGTGAATTACAAATTAAGAAAACTTCAACCTGTTAAAGTCTTAGGCTTATCTTTTAAGTAGATTTCTTATTTTTTGACAAAACAGTTCAGTTTTCGCGGGAAATTGAGGGCGGCCGCGCGCCAACAACAAATAGCAAATACGCATGCGCGTGACGTTGTGCCGCGGTGTGCCTGTCAACAGGCTGTCTGACTCTCTTGGGAGAGAAGAGGAGGACTGGGAAGGGGAAGGGAAGAGGGTGAGAGTCTGTATACCTGCTTCAGTAAAAACCTTCCACTGATACCAGAATCTTTTAAGCAATTACGTACTGTAATCGACGAAACGGCTCGCGATATTACGAACAATTTTGAAATACCACTCCCGGTATTTATGCCAAATATCGCTACAAATCATGCTATTTCCTATACAAATATGCATGTGCTATTAGATTACTTATTCCATTGGAAAAGAGAATCTTCCAGGACTCCTCCGCCTCCCTTTTTCATAGTAATAGCCTGCCTGCAAACCTAAGACAATGTAAAGACTTTAAGTCGTATTGCAGGCTTACCAAGTCATACGTAAAAGACCGGGTATTTAGTCAATTGAATTTATTAATTATTAGCAAATTGAATTTCCTATTTTCTGTAGTAATTACTGTAATTAGAGTAGTTTTATAAGTAGTTTTATAGTAGTTTTATAATGTAAGTATTGTAATTTATTTTATTACACATTATAATTTATATTTAACAGGTGAAGAGCCACTCCGTGGATATACTGTTAATAAACCATTATTATATTACTATCACTATCACTATCATGTTCTTTGCGATATTTTGCGACACTGTGATCCTATAAAATTAAATTACTGAGATCAAAACGATCTAAAACAATAGGGAGTTCGTTCGGAAACGACACGGACGCCTAAGACAGCGTTAATTACAGGGTAGTAGATTTTCAGTGTTTTCTTTCTTGATATTATTAACCGTTCCTGGGAAGGAAAGCATGAAAATAAGCGAACGGTTTGTTTTGGAGAATTTGGCTTTTCAGTTTGATTCAACTCAAACGAAAGGTTTGAGGAGCAACATGATTTGAGACTTTATTCCCTTTCTGTTTTGAGGAGGTGCTGCAGCGAGCCAATACAATGCAAAATCAAAAAATCCTCCTCATGATGGGAACATGTGCCGTTATGTCAACTATTAAAAATGTTCTAAAACTTGTCCCCAAAAATCCAGCGGGAAGAATTAATACCTATTAAAGTGCATATGAAGCGAAAATTAAGTTGATCTAATGATAAAATGCTTTCGAAATGAGGAATAATGACATTTTCCGTTAGTCAATATCTCATCTCGTTTCAGAGATATTCAGGTTTTTGTAATATGCAAATGAGATTACCTGTGACGTCATTTTGTTTGCACAGCCTTCAGACAAATCACAAAATGAAGAATATCTCTGCAAATATTGAATAAAAATTACTGAAACTTTGCACATGTATGATACTATGGAAAGTACACATCATTGTGTAAATTTTTGTGTTGCCATGGAAACGAACCTTTCACCTTGAACATAAAATTCGAAGTTATGTCCTTGTTACAAAAAATAAGTTGCTTAAACTACTCACATACAATGCCTACATAGTTCCAAATTTTATTTTGGACCCACACCAACAAAATTGTGTTTGACAAAGGCGAAATTAGGGATGTTTGTGTTATTTGTAGTGGAAGCTTGGAGCCAGAGTGTTTCCATGGCAACATCCTAATTTGCACAATGATGTGTATTTTCCATAGTACCACATATGTCCAAAGTTTCGATAGTTTTTATCCAATATTTGTAGAGATATTCTTCATTTGTGATTTGTCTCCAAGACTGTGCAAACAATATGACGTCATAGGTCGTCTCATTTGCATATTACAAAAACCTGAATATCTCTGAAACGAGATGAGATATTGACAAACGGAAAATGTCATTATTCCTCATTTCGAAAGCATTTTAAAATTAGCTCAACTTAATGTTCGCTTCATATGCACTTTAAGAAATCCTTCTTCTTTGCCAGGGATTCAAGGCAAAAATCTGCTCAAAACACGCTGAAACTTAGTCTTAAATACAGCCGCCTCCTAAGGCCGCAGGTACCGGTGAGCTGTCAAACTCGTGGAGCAATTTTCAAGTAAATGTTTACATTCCAATTGCTAATCCGACAGCTGATTAACAAACGCGTGACCTCAAGCGTATCAAATAAAATTGGAGTCGGAAGGGTTCTTTTCTGAAGCTGGTCTACAGGCTCTTACTCCCACTCCAACGAGAGGTTTAATTACGCTCTTAAGTAATTCACAGGCTACAATGACACGACTTTCGCAAAACTGACCACCAGGAAGCAGCCACGGTACCCAGCAGCCTCTTCGTGCTTAGAGGCCTCCAAGACTCATGTCCGTCCGGTGTATAGAAACAAACCAAACTGCTTTGTTTGTGGCATCCATGAACACAGGTTGCCTGATGCAAGAAATTAGTAAGCTGCCGCAGCAATAAATGTAGTTCTCTTTGCTGCGTTTATTGCTGCATATTTAGAATATGTAGATATTTTATAAATCGTGGTTTCCCCCCATTATATGATCGGAGGCGGGAGAGATGAATTAATCATAAGGGTTTTACTTTAAGGCTTACTGATAACAACTCAGGCAACTCTGGACATTAAAATAGTGATCTTGCCGTTTGGCTTCACTGAATTCATACGTTATTTATACGCATTGTTTTTTTCTCTTTTGAACTTTTGTTTTTCTACAGGTTTAACCCAAACATGTATGCTGACGGAAAGGTTAGTATTTGGATATATTTTAAAATACCTTCATTTCTTGCTGTGCTGTCGTTCTGCGTTTTATTGTATCAGAGAAAGAAATAGGGCCTGTCCACATGAAACGATTAACAATGTGTTCCATGTTCACTGCAAAAAATTAGCAAAATGAGGTTTCGAGAGCTAACATACGACAAAGAGTCATTTATAAAATAGATTCAACAAGAGCCCATCTGGGCTTTCACTAGGGCCACATGAGATTGAAGATGAAATACACTTTCATTTGAAATCCTCTTAGTAATAACCAAAGGGAAGAATTATTAGCTGAATTTAGCAGTCTTTAGGAGTGGCCGATAGCGCGGTGACTTTCATTCTCTGCTCCCCTAGTATATATGTAATTTAATATTTTTGTTTTTCTCGTATGTTGACCTTTTAATTTAAACACTACTTATTCGTTTAACACACTGCATTTGAGCAGGCATATATTCATTGTTTTGAACCCGAGAATTAACCGTACTACCGTACTTCATGGTCCCTTTCTTTAGTAGTGGGTTGTCGGTCAGGTGATTGTAAACTCTCGTCATTTAGCACAGAAAATGTATTCTGATGAATAGGGATCGGGTTGTCATGTAAGAAAGATGGCTCTTGAACAAACTGATTCGTTGCTAAAGCTTCAGTAGGTTGGGTAGTCTCGGAACACTGGAGACCTTGGTCTTTCATTGTCTTCTTTTTTGTATTCTTGATTTTTTATTTTTATTTTTGAAATTCGGATCCTAGCTTTATTATATCCGCTTTCAACTCGCCATTTTCAACTTCTAGGTCAATAATACGTGATGACAGCATCTTGATTTCGGTCTTGTATATATTATCTTGCTGCACTAATTTGTCTTCCAAATGACTGAGTTTCGTTTCTTGATTCGTGTTTTGATGTGACGAGACGCATATCAGTTAGGTCAGCCTCCATGTTACAAATCAAGGTCATTAAATCAGCGAGAGAGTTCTTATTGCGGGCTAACAATCCTCGTGAAGAATCTAAAGAATTCCGTCTCTTCCGGTTTGAATTTGACTCATGTGTATGTTGCTTTTGGAGTTTCAAGGATATGTTGATCCAAAACTACAGGCTCTTGGAGTTTTTCATTGACTTGTGAACTTGCAGGCTCTGTAACTTGTTTTGTTTTCTTAGTATAACATAAAGCGTTGAACATGTTCTCAAGCATGTCACGCGTGACCTCTGTTTCTTCATTCATTAAGTTCTCTACTTTCATCTGTAATCTGGGAAACTCAATCTTTGCCCATGCCTGTTGTTAAGTAGACGTGGATGGTTATAAGTAAAATCCTTCGGCAGCTTGTACCGTTTCCGCTAGGTCAATATCCTCGCTGGAACGAAATAACTTGATCTCAATACTCTCTGACTGTGTCTCTGCCTCATTTAAGTGGTCAATCCAACTTACGGTAAATTTAAATCTCTGACAGTTTTTAAGAGACTCATAATATTGGTCTTGAAGTGCCTTCACCCAAAATAATATGTTCTCCTCGGATGTTTTAAATGCAGCACAGCGAGCCGATGGCTTATAGATTCCAATATCTATTTCTTCGAATTTTAGCTTTCCGGATCCTGGCCCCTTAACTGGCTTCAGGTCGTCGTACGTGTCGTATATAAAATCACTGGCCATCTGGGTAAAAAACGCGGTCCTTCGGCTCCGACAATAGCGCCAGTTGAAATATCCTGAGCCTGTTGGAAGGCTTTCGCACGAGTGAAGTTAAATAAAACATTAAACTGCTTACATTTGAGAGATGGGACTCCAAATTAGAGAGAAAGTTCCTCGTGGGTCCTCCACCATCTTGATTTACTGTATTAAATTATGTAAATAAATTAACCTGGCGATTGTTGCGTGACCAGCACAGTGCAATCTGATTGGTGTGAACTTGAACTTTAACGCATGCGCAGAAATTGTTGCACGAAACAAAAACAAAAACAAAAAATTACGGCTTGCAGATTAAGACTCGGTGCTAATAATACGCTCGCTCTGATTGGCTGTAAGCCTCATTTCTGTAACTATGTAAACACGATTTCAAAGGAGGAAAACTGAGATTTTCCTTAACAGTTTTCTCTATTCTATTTCATAAACGAAATAAAAAAAACAGTTTGTGTTCACATAACGTTATGCAACCACTCAAGTAGCTATAGAAGCACTCGCCAAGAGCTCTTTCGTGTTCACGTAATGATATGTAAACAAAAACTTTTCTATTTCTTAAATGGAAATTATATCTCCATCCATTCGTTTTATTTAAAGTCAATAAGATATCCAAGTGTTTGGTGAGCGTGCATCAAATGCCTCGTGTATGGGAACCAATCAAATTGCATGTTCTTTGGATATTTGTATACATAAGGTACCTACTACAGTCAAACTTGTATTAAGCGTCACCTTGAGGGAATGGTTGGGTGAAGATACGGTGACTGCAATATGTAAATTGATCAGAATTTATTTGACTGAGAGCTCGTGGGTAAATCCCGGTTTCTGGGAAACTACCCACCCACCCCTCCCTTGGATATGCATCATTTTATTAATGATTAGCCATTAAAGGTTAGGGTGAAGTGTGGGGGAGGGGGAGGGTTTCCCAGAAACGTGGATTGATCCGAACTTGTTGGGACTTTTACAAGTGACCACGAAATAGAGAGTGACCGCTTAAACAGGAAATTCTGGTATTACAGGGTTCGCTAAACAGAAAATTATGGTATTACAGGGTTCGCTAAACAGGAAATTCTGGTATAACAGGGTTAGCTAAACAGGAAATTCTGGTATAACAGGGTTAGCTAAACAGGAAATTCTGGTACAACAGGGTTAGCTAAACAGAAAATTCTGGTATAACAGGTTTAGCTAAACAGGAAATTCTGGTATAACGGTTAGCTAAACAGGAAATTCTGGTATAACAGGGTTAGCTAAACAGGAAATTCTGGTATAACAGGGTTAACTAAACAGGAAATTCTGGTATAACAGGGTTAGCTCCTCCTCTTTTAACGCTGTTGGAACTCGAAATTTGAAATTCAAATTGCAGCGCAGTGAAGAAAGCACGTGAGAATATCAGTCATCCCGTTAGAATGCTAAATTTATAAAATTTAAAATTAAACAAGCCAAAAAATTTTTTAAGAGGGTTGTTCATATATGCCTGTCAATGGTACTTTATGACTGTTTACGAACTGTGTAGCCCTTTATACTTTGAAGTTAAACGTGTGTGTGAATTGAATTTCGGCGATAAGCGGCATCAGTAGGGAAGCACTCAAGCGCAGCAGCACAGAGGCCAAGGCCCTTTCTTACTGGAACTTTCTGTTTAATACAGGACCTCTTAATATACATGTTTAACTACAAACAGTTGCTAATTATAGCTTAGAGTTCCACATACCATTTTCAGGTTTGCTTAAGTTTACTCGGCACGTGGCACGGGGGAGATGCCAGTGAGAAATGGGACTCGAAGAAATCCTCTCTGTATCAGGTACGAACACTTAAATATAACAACTTGGCTTTAGTCTTCTTATCAGCCTCTATAAACATTCCTTTGCTGGCTATTGTTTCTATTTATGGACATCAAAAACTTCGAAATGTGGTGCTCAGCAACTTTCAAATATGGTGCCCAACAACTCCCAAATATGGTACTCAACAACTCCCAAATATGGTACTCAACAACTCCAAAATATGGTGCTCAACAACTCCAAAATATGGTGCACAACAACTCCCACATATGGTGCTTAACAACATTCAAATATGGTGCTCAACAACCCCCAAATGTGGAACTCGACAACTCCCAAATGTGGTACTCAACAACTCCCAAATATGGTGCTCAACAACTCCCAAATATGGTGCTCAACAACTCCCAAATATGGTGCTCAACAACTCCCAAATATGGTGCTCAACAACATTCAAATATGGTGCTCTACAACTTCCAAATATGGTACTCAACTCCCAAATATGGTGCTCAACAACTCCCAAATATGGTGCTCAACAACTCCCAAATATGGTGCTCAACAACATTCAAATATGGTGCTCTACAACTTTCAAATATGGTACTCAACTCCCAAATATGGTGCTTGACAACTCCCAAAAATGGTGCTCAACAACTCCCAAATATGGTGCTCAACCGTTCCCACATTTGAAGCTTCACAACTTTCAAATTTGTTATCAACAACTTCGTATTATCGTACTTAACAACTTCTAAATGTGGTCCTCAAATGCTTGTAAATATCTTGCCAATTAATTGACCAATATGGTATATCATCGTCGTGCAATCAACAGCTTATTCCCTGAGTCCAGGTGAAATAATGCTGCGATTTTTACATCCTTAGGTTTTGCTCTCGATCCAAGGCATGATCTTAATTCCTGATCCGTGCTTTAATGAACCTGGTTACGAGGGAATAAGAGGAACTAACGAGGGAGATGTAAGTATATTGTTACCCCTAGATGGACAGTGTACCTCCATTGGGCCGAAGACTGCCCCTCACCCCATAATGCTAGAACACCCCCCCCCCCCCCCACAAATATTGGTTTATCTTATGGTTTATCAACTCGTTCACACTAGTGACACAAGCATACGCACAAGTGATTGGGCAAATCTTAGTACGTCGTAAGCCACGCCTCCGGTTGAAAAATCAACCGGTAAATTTGGCGCGCTGCAAGTGGGAAAAGTCCTTCGTGCGTGGGGCTAAGAAGGACTTTGAGAAAGTCTAAAGCACAACCTACATACGCAGACGCAGTAATGTATTGATCATTAGTGGTACTTCTTATCTCAGTCCCCTGAGTTGAGCAAGTGTCCGCTAATGCCAATACGGTACAGCGTCTACGTATGTTGCTTGTGCTTATGCTTGTGTACCCTGTGTGGCAGGGGGACGGGGGTGGGGGGGGGGGGGGGGGGGGGGAGCGGAGTGGGTATGGGGAGAGGGTAGGGAATGGAGCTCTTGCAGCGAAACCCCTGTATTTTTTTCTTACGCCCCCAAATTATAAATTCATTTTCAGTGTCGTCTGACATTTGTCATCTGTCAAAATCAACCAATCAACTTCTTTGTTTCTGTCTGTTACTTGACCTTGCCGGGAACAATTAATATAGCTCGAGCAAATTCAAATGTCGAAACAGAATACTAAGCGTGGACGAAAGCCGAAAGAAAATAATCCGAACGAAGCCGTGTCGACTGTGTAGGACAAGTTTAAGGTTAACTACGGATGTGGCGCCTTCAAAAATTGTTTGAATCTGTTTAAGCCTCGAAAAGAGAGGAGTTTCGAGAAGCTTTGGTTGAGTATTTGTCCGTCGGCATAACTGCTTGATTTTCGAGTGATTCTGAGTCAGGGACGTAGCCAGTCATTTTTTCCCTTTAAGCCCCGAAGGTACAAGGTTTATAAGGTCTAATTTATATATTATGTAGAATATATAAGGAAATATATATTTTTAAATATCTATCTTTTTAAATTGTATATATCGCAACTAGGACACTTGTTGTGCCTTTGATATGTATTATCTTATATTTGTCTCTTTAAATTTGTTAAATTGTAGTTTTTTGAAGCGCTTTGAACAATTAGGAGTTAGCGCTATGTAAATAAATAATTATTATTATTATATTGTGTTACTCGACACCGCTTTAGCCAATCGGAATTTTGCGTCCAATGAATGAACGTTAAAAGGAAAAAACGGGTGATTCGTTGCAAGCGCTCCTTTCCTCTCCCTCTCCGCTTCCCCTCCCCCCCCCCCCCTCCCTCCCCCTCCCCTCTCCCTCCCCTCTCCCTCCCCCTGCGCTTGCCACGGTGGGTAGTGCTTGTGTCACTAGTGTGAATCAGGCTTTAGGATCTATGATTTTAATTCCCTTGCCCGAGAATACTTTAAGGTCTAACCATTTGAAGATGGAGTACGAATATTTGTTGAAAATATACCGCAGCTCAGTTCCGCTATCTCTGTATGGATACTAACCTGTATGGATGTCATCAACACTCGAAGATAAAATCCGTATTTCCGCACGGCCATGTAATATCCTATATTTATTTCGCTTCGTTTAACATCTTTACTGGACTTACACTCGCGTCAAACATTTGACGAGGTGCCAATAAGCAACACTCTGTTTCTCTGTCTGTCTGTCTATGTTAAGAGAAAAGCGCGATAACGTCGCGGTTGATATAACGTATTATAACCTCTGACGCATGTCCAATACTCAAGTCTCAAATGTCTGTTGAGAATTCTACATTCATTGGCAGGCTCTGTCACGCAGGTATAACGCGGCGATACGATTGGCCACCGTGCGTCACGCAATGGTTGGACAATTACGAAAGCCTCCCGCAGGTAAGTAACGCAAGCAAGCTAAGTGAGCTTCTCTAATGTTTTAACAATAACAACAAATATGCATTTTGCTACTGACTTGGTTATTTCCTGAAAGATTCCGTTTTAGCTTTTATTTAGCTAATTTCTTTGTAATTATCAAATTACCTGTCTTTTCTTCATCGACCTCTTCGTACGTTCGCTCTTCAGGATTCGAAGAAGTTATTCAAACGCACTTCCGTCTTCTAAGAGAGGCTATTATCAGGCAGTGTTCTGATTGGCTGCAGCAGTGTACTGAGCCAGAAGAAGAGAGGCGCATGCGCAGAGCTGTTGACGAGCTGAAAGCCGAACTTGACAAGCTTTGAGCCAGCGATGGTATAAAGTTGGCTGCTACTAAATTGCGGAGGAATCGCTCAACTGAGTAGTGCGCCGGGTCGCCAGTAACAACCACAAGATAACATGACACATACCAAGCACAATAACAACTGAATCCAGATATTGACCTTGGTGTAATCCACTGCAGGCACGCTTGCCTTGTGCTAGTCATTTTAGTCTCGTTCATTACAAAAGTGCTTTAGTGACCTGAAAAATGTGTTGGCTCTTAGACGAAACTTTTGGAGTCCTTGATGGGAAATTAGAATGAAATGTTTGTTAGTCTCAACGTAACCCTAACTGATAGTTCAGGTCGCGCTCATGTTTCACCGCCGGTCAACTCTAACCGTGAGCCGGTTAAAATTTTAATGAATGTCAATAAAAGCTAAATGGAGTTCCCTGATAGCGAATTCGCTCCCTTTCCAAAACGAAGGAAGAGAGATAGAGAGAGACCTCATCCGGTGTAAGGCTCTTTCTTTGATATACCGTCGTCTACAACCATGCACGAACAAAACAAGTTTTTAAAAACCGGTTCTGCCTGAAATGCGTGATGCGCATGGGCAAACATGACACTTTGCTTACACGATTTGAGCTAATTGATAGACATCGGGTTTCAAAGTCACGTGGAGGAGTATGACAGGGTTGCTAGGTAACTCTAACGTATGCGAAACAAAGAAAGCGTCCTATACCGGCAGAGTTTCCTTTATCTTGGGAAGGCACTCTACCAACAGGGAAAATGGGAATTAACTTTCATTGATTGCTGTCCTCGTTTGACTGGGCTGGTAAATGAGATGGGGTGACCTCATACACTACAACTACCAGAACTCTTTGTGCAGCTTCTTTTGATCCTCTATTCCAGGCCATTCTAGAAGATTCTGATAGTCGAGTAGAACGAAATTAGAAGGAAAAAACCGTCGATGTTAAAGGAGCAGTGCCACGATTAGTATTCATGCCCAAAGTTTTGAAAATGTGTCAGGCGGACAAGAAATCAAAAGATGTGACAGAAGTAGAAGTCCGTGAGTAATCCGCTTGCATCGGCGTATTTGCACGATATCTTGAGCCGAAATTGCTTTAAAACTATATGGTTAGGTTTGATGTTATATTTTTATAAAGCAGCATTTTATTTATTTCAATCGAAAGGGAAATTTGCAGCGGCGCGTGACATAGCGTGATTTAGCCATTGTCTATAACAACCAATCAGAATCGTGACACTGCGCCTTTAATTCGATAATTTGCCTTAGCAGTATATTGCAAAATAGATTTTTCCGGCTTTTGTTCAAAAATAGAATTGTTAAATGTATGTAGTTTAACTTTAATAAACTAAATGAAAATAGAGTAGAACGTATAATAGATTTTATTCTGTTTTTACTTCCCAAATGTATACCCATAACTAGTGTAGTGTTTTTAATGCTCTAGGTAACAAAGGATTCTCTCGGCCCACTCGAAAAAATAATCAGTATTGTCATTTAGGGCACTGAAAACTCCACTGTGAAGACATTGAGATAAAGCTGTACTAAATCTCAAGTCAGCATTAAGATAAATGTTAGTTAAACATTTGGCAATTTGTGTGAACAAAGGCAGAATAACATGAAATTGTTCAAATGATTTTTTCGCTATTGACTTTAGTTGTCTGCTAATTCATTTCACGACATCACCTCTGATTCTTTTTAATAATTTTAATTTTCCTCACCCATTTGGGAACGAACGTCTTGTGTTACGCAAGACTAGACAAGATAGCCTCCTAGAAGATCCTCAAATGCAAAACAATTTGACTTTTGAGTGTTGACTAGCTCTCCATATCGTCGCTGAGAGCGTTTTCTGGCGCAGGACTTCCCTCGGTACCCAACGCGTCATGTAAAGCGTAATGAACAACGGCAAAACCATGACAACCATTTCCAGTTGAAAATCTTTATTTGATTTTTTTTTTAAACAGCAAAAAGCAATAAACAACAAAGGAAGTGTTTAAGGACAAAGTCGAAAGCACAAATTTGGAGTTCTTGTCGGTTTATTTAACATACATTTTCAGAGTAAATCAGAGTTGGTTCTTGTTATATGTGTTTGTCTGAAGACAAATGTTAACTCTGTTAGCAATCAGATATCTACTAATTTGGATTTAAATGAATGGTTCTAAATTACACTTGAGTCGTTGTGTTTCCGTTCGTTACATGTGATCTTCGCGTACTAGTTGCATGCAAGCCTGTGCTCCTCTGTCTGTACAGTACACATTTTCTTACAATTTGTTTAATGGCGTGTCGAAAGTCCGGCTTGAGAAATGAATATAACATAGGATCAACTAATGAACCTAATGCAATTGTATATAGAGATATAATAGGAAGTTCTGATGGCACAAGGGCTTTCTGACCAATATAGTACATTAGAGTCAAGTATTCTACTGGAAGCCAAGTCAGCAAAAACGTTGACGTAATGATGATGGAAATGCGAGTTATCTTCGACTCTGAAGAGCTGATAGCTCGGCGAGAGCAGCTTTCTGGTTCACCATTACCGGAACTTAGAACCAAGACGTTTAACTTTCTGTCCATTTGTACAGTCCGTTGCACTTGACGAAAGATGTGATAATATGCAATGAACACAAACACATACGGGCCTATTACAAAAAGAAGTTGCTCGCACAAAACGTAGACCTTGTGAACGGTAGATGAATCGTTGGTAGACCAGATGAGTGGCAGTACAGACATCCCAATGACCAAAGACCAACTTGTGATCAGTATTTTTGTAAAGTGTTTTCGCATGATCGTGTCGTACTTGAATGGCTTTAAAACGGCGATATAGCGATCGAGAGTCACAGTACTAACATTCGCGACGCCAGCGAGTAGCGCGATCGATACTATGTACCCTTGTACTGTCTTTTCTACGCCAGCGAAGGTTACCGGTAGCAAGACCCCTCCGATTAAGATGTCCGAGACAGCGAGTGACACTACGAATCCATTGGTGTGCGTCCGCAATGATTCCTTGAAGAATACAAGAACGCATACCATCACGTTGGCAGAGACCGCAATTGTTGAAATAATCATAAGGGGAATATTTTCTGCTGTAGCGAATCCAGAGGCCATTTTCTGTTAAAAGGCGTATATCATGTAGCTTTAAGGCTATTCCACGGAGATTAAGTACATCAAATCTGATCTTCTAACTGGCGAACACAGGTTTAAACTGTCGGATCTAGCTTCTGGCGCTGAAGGTATGTTGTATGTAAGCGCCGTTTTGAGTTATAGCGTTAAGTCTCAACACGAACTTCAACACGAACTTCCCATCGCGATCTGTCTCCGCGGAACGTTTCCTCTGGCGCGAGGGTATTCCGTGATCAACCAGCCTTGCTGTTGGTTTCTGTTTATTTAATCTTAATAAAATTCATGAAATTCATTGCCTGACCTATAACAGGCTTCTTTCGATATATGCGTCACGTGTCACACAACGGTTCAATATGAGGCTTGGAGACAAATCAAGTGTATTATATTCTCTGGGGAGACCAATCAAGTGTATTATATTCTCTGTGGAGACCAATCAAGTGTATTATATTCTCTGAAAAAAAAAAGAATACATTTAAATTGTCTCTGAGCCTCACATTGAACGTTTGTTCGTGACAAGTGAAGCATATTTCGAAAGAAGGCTATTCTCCGATACCGTGTTAATTTGCCTTTTTTAGCGGCTTAAAACTGACATTCAAATGAGAATGCGTCTTTATTTCGCAGTAACCAGTATATATAATTTTCACAATTGTCCAATTTCAGCCATTCTTAGGAGAGAGTTGTTATAGAGAAGCCGGTTTCGATAATTATTTTTGCAGTAATTGGTGAAATTGCGGTGTTTCCACCTTATAACGATATTTGTTACAAAAATAAATAAATAGATATTGAAAATGACGAGATTAAAGAAACACAAGTATTGTATTTCTCGATCGGTTTTACATGAGTCTTTTAGTCGAGGGTTACGTCGAGGGCTCCACGTTGAGGGTCCCTTTCACCTCAATATTTTGTCCTAACGTTACGAGGTTAATAACAATTACTGGAAATGCATTTCACATTGATAGGATCAAGAGTACTTTGGAGTCTTTGGAAATATTTTGAAGCGCTCTTTTATGTTTCAATGTCAATGAAGTTGTATTTGACTTCGCGAGAGTTGCTTCACATATAATTTTATCGAATTGTTATTAGTTCCTAATGGTGTACTTATCATTTTATGAGAGTGATAACTGGTGACAATCTGGCGAGACTATAGCTGATAAACTTGATGCCGGTCGACGTGGGATCTACGATATAACGTCCTTATCCGAGAAGACCTGACTGATGTCTTGTCCATGTGCCGACCCAGAAGTTGATGTCTTCTTTGATATTACAATGTATCGTACTCACCACTATCAAAGTAAAGCTTCATAAAACAATTGTCAAAGGTACCGCAACTTGAAAAGAATTGAAACCGTACAAAAGACAAACATTTTAACCTGTCAAAGCCGTGTACGTTTGTTCAAATACAGACTCCAAAGTACCTATCAATATATAAATGCATTTCCAGTAATTTTTGTTACACTAATAATAATAGGAAAACATATTGAAGAAAAAAAGCCAGAGGGACCCTTGATATGGAACCTCGACTAAAAGGCAGACTCGTTTTATATTGGTAGACTGCTAGCCATTCCAGTTTAATATATCCGCTAATTTCTATAAACACGATCCAACTTTGTTGCATGACTGTTAACGCTGTCGAACATTTGATCGAACAAAAGTAAACTTCGTCCAACATTTGATTAAACAAAAATGTTGGTGAAACATGGGTTGAGGAGCTATTGAACAATGTTGGTCCAACATGGGATGACAAAGTATCGAACAATGTTGGATCGAGCAAAGGTGGAGCGAGCAAAGTTGGATCGTGCAATCCAACGCAGCTGTTGAATCCGAAAACAAATCAGCGAAAAAACCCACCCAGAGGAGTCGCTAGCAGGTTAGAAGCGCGTTATCTACATTAGCCCGCCCACCCAACTTGATATCACTGAGTGGGTTAATATTAAAATAACTCGTTCCTGGCCACTAATTCTGTTTTACGCAGTAGAGATGGTCAACAGAGGAATCACTTGGTTAGTACACAGCTATATATTCCCCAGATAATCTTTATCTTGAAGACGGATCTTCTTTCTTGTCGGTAAAGAAGCTTTGAAGAAGTTAGAGCAATAAGTAACAGCGGAAACCATTACAACCTACTTTCGTTTTATCTATGGTTGGTGTTGTGTGATATATTAAAGTAGTCATATTTCAAACAACCGCTCATTAAAACTCTCATATATCTCTCGTACGCAAAAACCAACGTACCTTAAATTAAGAGCGGCTTTTCTATGACAAAAACAAAAGTTATTGCTTTCCTATTTGCACAAACTGCCAAACTAAAGTGACAAAGATTAAAGATTAAAGTTTGTCATGAAAGGATACGAGAAAAAGGAACACTTTCCCAAAGAAAAAGTCAAATTGTCCAGTTATCAAGTCAGTGAGAGTTTCTGAGCATTTGAAGGGCAGAAGAGTTGTAGTGTAAACAAATTTGCACGGAAGATACAACTAATTTGTGAGTGTTTATGAAGTCGATTTAGTTGTACCGATCGCGGTCAAGAAGGTGAAAACTTGCTCGAAATCGGTGGTTTAGTATCGAATCAGATTTGTCTGCAACTTCAGTTAATAAAGCGCTTTGATGAGCAGAAACTCGAAGCAAATGTCTGGTAATAGTATATACTCGCCTCATGAATGTTTAATATAATTATTTTTGTTCAGTTTTTAATATCGCTATTGTTTCTTTTGGCATAACAAACATATTTAAAATTACAAAGAACAAACATATTTTGGAAGTGCCTCCAGCGCTATAAAGTATTATCCTATAAATATTTTATTTCAGCCAATCAGAGCTCAGCTTTACTATGCAATACAGGGCGGTATTTCATGGTTTTTCTATGAAATACAGAGCTGTATTTCATGGCTAGATCAAGGCCAATCAAAATGCAGGAAATTTCGCGCCCTTTCTTGACCGGCCAATAAAAATTCACCATTTTTAATACATAATTAGTCTGCAGACGCGCGCGGCCGCCACTCGAAATTTGTGTTTTCCAATTCCGGCGAGAAAATTTGCAGTCTATCGTCCAGTAAGTTACTTTGTTTTCGTGATAAATCTTTTCGTAAATTGTTATTTATAGGATAATATGGTTATTTCATGGTTTACTATGGAATACTGGCGAAACTTTCACTCGAAATTCATATTATTTTGGTATACAACTCGCCTAAAGGCTCGTTGTATACCAAATAATACAAATTTCTCGTGAAATATTCGCCGGTATTCCATAGAAAACCATGAAATAACCAGTAAATATTAATATTTCTTTACTTCCAGAAAACCTTTTTTTGGGGGGTAAAGCACTTCTTAAATGATAAACTGTCAATATATTCCTTAGTCGGACGTATTTCTCGATAGTTTTATTTATTGCCATGATTATTTCCTGAGTACTTATGGGTGACAGATAATGCGAGTTGATTTATACATTTCCAGCAAATAAATAATACGGGAAGGAACAAACCATAGAATTTGCGTAATGAAATAAATATTGTTGCGGTGACCTAGAAGCATTGATGGATACGAAGGAAATGAATATTGTTGTTTTGTTTCCGCAGCCTTCATTTTATCATTCCTACCGGCATCAAATAGAGTGACAGGAAACTAGAAACAATGCCCCTAACTATCATAACAAACTTTCCGTTTTTCGGTAGCTTTTTCTCAAGGAAGCCAAGATGAATTATGGAAAAATTGGGAAATAATTTGAGGTTGTGTTATTGACTGACAGATATAAAGGAAAATGCATTATTAGAAATCTCCTTGTTCAATTCAACTAGAGGGTAGAGCTCTTTGAAGCTCAAAATTGTTTGGCGCAAATATGACGGTGGTAAACACTGCGGAAGGAAACTGAATGGGCGATCTTTATCTCGAGATTTTAATTATTTTAAGATCTGGCAAAAATGTCAAAAAAGCCATTACGACCAGTGCTGCCTTGAGGCGAAAATGAATTTGACAAAGTCAACCAAATTGTCATTTTTTTTGCAATTTAAATATTTTTGTAAAGGTGAGTTTCTAAGAACTATTTCGAGATTTCCCCTCGAAAATATAGGTTGATTCATTGGATGGGTCGATGTTTCAAACTATGATCAGAAATTATCCCGGCCAGTAGATTCCAAATAGATATTATTAGAACAGAGCCAGCATTTAAAAGGAAATATATATTAAAAGCATTAAACGACAACTAACTTTTCCTATTTGCTGTTCGACTGTCAAACTTGTCTGCGACGATAACTCAAAACCTTAGTCTGGCTGGAATTAGATCGATCAAAATATTTTAATTCGTCTAAATGTGAACCTACTAATTCGACTGAAAACATTCAAAAGTCATATTTACTGGATATTACTGGCTGTAAATTACATTGTAGCATTATGCTTGGAATATATATACCTCTTCACCGTTCGCTAAATGACTCAGGGAAGGTTCTCTATATATACGGGTATGTGCTGCCTCATCAAAGGGTATGGTTTTCAAGTTGTTTTAGTCTGAAATAGGGTTATAAAGTTTGCCTTATTAGTCTCGAATAAGGTATAATTTTGACGTGGAAGTATATACATATATACAGCAATTTGCAAAAATTATGCCACATTTTGTTCAATATAAATATATATCAGAAACATATCTAAAATTATAGGTGGTGTTACTAATATTTTTTCAGAAGGCCTTGAGGGTAGGGAACTTGAAAAAAATATCAGTAACACCATCCCATAATTTTAGATATGTTTCTGATGTATATTTATATTGAACAAAGTGTAATATAGTGTAGTATATATAGTGTAGTATATATATATATACACTCGTTTTCAAAAACATTGCTTTTGATTAATATATATATACCTTTTGTTCTCCATTGTTTTAGCTGTCAAATTTGACAAGAATACAAAAGGTATATATTTATTTGCAGTGCAATGTTTTTGAAAACGAGTGTATATATATATATATCTACAGTCGTTAACGTTGTCCTAGACATATGCACATATGGATTTATAGCATTTGTTCGGTTAGCACCTTTTACATAAAGAACGGTAATCAGCCGTGAACGCGCCCTTTGTATTTGGTAACAAAGAGCCACGGTGGTCTAATGGTTAACGCTCTTGCATAGGTAACACTAAGGTTCCCCTCCCTTCACGTGAACTGCCTCTAACAAACCTTCTGAGTGAAACAAAGTTTAGTGTTCATTTCAAATGGCAATTAAGCAGTGAGTAATGACAATTGGGCACTGAAGATACTCAAAATTGTCCAAAAAGCCTGGTTCACACTAGCGACACAAGTATAACCGAAGTGCAAGCGACATACAGGTGTCAGATAAGAATCGCTAATGCCGGATCAATGCATTAAGATCTGCGTATGTTGCTTGTACTTACGCTTGCGTCACTTAGAAAGCCGACTTTGGCAGCTGTATATCTATCTACCATCTACATGTTTAACTCGCAAAATCCTAAAAGGACATACCGCATGTCAACGATTAACAGATGTTTTAATAACAGATTGCTGGAAGTAATTTAGCTACTGAATAGTGTTTTTTTGGGGGAAGGGGGCGGCGGTTGTCGCGCGTGGCTGAAGAGCAATTTCTGGTCAATTGGATGACCCTTTCATGATGCAACGTTTGCTATTTCAATATTTGAGAAAATTCATTCTTGTTCCTTTGCTTCAATGAAATCACAATTGAATGCGCGCGCAGATTAAAGCTACCACTAGTGAATCTCGCAATAGTTTGAAAATAAGTATGCTGTACAAGAGCGTCCGACGTCGATGACTCGATCTTAATTGAAATGATCATTTTAAAAGCAAAACTTAAAAACCTAAAACTTTCATTATCTAAATAAGACATGTAAGCTTTTTTTCGCAAAAGATGTCTCTGTTGGATCAGAATTTGTTGTTATGCAATTGAATCTCCTAAACTGAGGTTGAACAGCATTTTATGTATGGGTGTTTGTCATGCGAGTACTACTTTAACGCTACCATGAAGGAAGGGGCTAGGAGCTAAAAGAAAGACATGAAACCAGCAATGGCATGAACGTTTATTATAACTCTTACAATCGAATAACGTTTTTGTTTGTTTGGAAATGGGGAAACAAAACTGAACATTCTTAAGACTGGATCGTACGACATGAATGTGTATTAAAAATGTAATCGCGTAACTTGAGCTGGATGAACAAAAGTTGGAGCACCAACAGAATTTTATAAAGGTACCGCTTTCACAACAATTTCAAAGTTTTTTTATTCACGGATCTTTGAAGTAGATTTGGAGGTTTTTGGTGTCAAATCGTTGCTCATGCACTTGTCCATTTTTGGGGTCTAATTTTTATTACTTTTCACGTTTCACTAGCAGACAACAAGGTTCTGTTTACATAACTGGAGGTTGACCCTAGTGCTAGGGTCAGCAGCGTTCATTTGTTGTTGATATGTAAAACAGTCTCAAGAGATTACAGTACAATGAAGATAGCCCTAGTGCTAGGACCAGCAGCATTGTTGATATGCAAAACAGTCTCGAGGGATTACAATACAATGAAGATAGCCCTAGTGCTAGGACCAGCAGCATTGTTGATATGCAAAACAGTCTCGAGGGATTACAATACAATGAAGATAGCCCTAGTGCTAGGACCAGCAGCATTGTTGTTGATATGTCAAACAGTCTCGAGGGATTACAATACAGTGTAGATAGCCCTAGTGCTAGGACCAACCTCCCTACATATAAACAGGTCCTAAGGCATCTGAAGCACCAGTAAGGCGTCCAGTTTAAAGAATCTCGCAGCTGTTATAAACTCAATTCCAGCAACTTTCTAACCTGCATTACGGCCCTAATCGGGGGTAGAGAGGGGGGAAAGAAAGAGGTGGAGAGGAAGAGGGGGAATGCTCCCCACCCCACCCCCATTAGGGCCGCTACGCAGGCTGACAATTTTCAGAACAACAGGAAGCCTCGAATGTCAATTGAAAAAGTGAGATTGGAACTAAAAGAAAACATGCAGAATTCACGATAAAGTAATAATATAATTTAATATGCAAATCTGCAGCGGAAAATGTCCCATAAAGCCACCGGAGCTAAACATTCGAACATTGTTGTACAAAATGGGCATCCCATGTTGAACCAACAATGTTAGACTGTTTAGCACCCCATGTTGGACCATCAATGTTACACTGTTTAGCACCCCATGTTAAACTAACAATGTTAGACTGTTTAGTACCCCATGTTAAACCAACAATGTTAGACTGTTTAGCACCCCATGTTGGACCAACAATGTTAGGCTGTTTAGTATCCCATGTTGGACCAACAATGTTAAGCTGTTTAGCACCCCATGTTGGACCAACGATGTTAGGCTGTTTAGTACCCCATGTTGGACCAACAATGTTAGACTGTTTAGCACCCCATTTTGAACCAACAATGTTAGACTGTTTAGCACCCCATTTTGAACCAACAATGTTAGACTGTTTAACACCTCATGTTGAACCAACAATGTTAGACTGTTTAACACCCAATGTTGGACCAACAATGTTAGACTTATTAGTATCCCATGGCGCCATATGTGAGTTAGTTTGTTGGTATCTCTCCCTTGCTCCGAGGGTTATTCTCCGAGTTCTCCTTTATTACTCCCTCCGCAAAAACGCTAAATTCCAGTTCGATGTGTGGATTAGCCGGGACCTGGCTTTGATCAGCCCCATGGTTGTTTCAGGTCTCGTTAGAAATTCAGAGGTTTTTAAAAAAAAACAGTCTAACATTGTTAGTGACCAGCAACATTGGCCCATGTTGTACAACAATGTTATTAGAACGTTTAAGGCTTGTAGAATGCACCTGTTGAAAGCAAGCGTAGAATGGTTTGTTGATTGTCATAGAGAGTACAACTCCAACCCGATATTCGTGTTGCCGCCAATAAAAATTCGTAGGTATGGGGCGTAGCCATTATTTGATAATTATTTGATAATTGGTAATTTATTGTTTGGTAATTGGTCATTTCTCGTGTAATTATAGACGCAACGTTTTTCTGGGTAACCAATTTCTATTTCTCTGCAGCAAATGAAACCGTAAAATGTGGTTGCACTGAGTATTGAACTATTTACTGACGACAACTGCGGTCTTTTGCAGGAATAGAACACGTAGTTGTACTGGAGGGCAAATAATCTGACTTCATTTATTTAAAGGCACTTGTATGAGATCGGTGGTGTTATTAGCAAAACCTTTTTATTTCAATAAGCCTGTTTGTAATTGCAGGACCTCCCTGAAAATCACAGTACGTGAGGGAGTTGTTCCTGTAGAAATATTGTTATTATTATTATTGATTGCTATTTTCCACCTCCAATCGATTGTCGATCTTTCTAAAACAGCGTTTTTAAAGATAGCTTGCCCTCCAGCAACACCTTTCCCATGGGGATCACGAGCTCAATTATTTAAATTGGTTATTGAAGTGATATATCAGCACGTTACTGTTTCCTGTAAAAGGCTTATTCAAATAAAAAGGATTGCCAAAACCTTAAAGTGCTTCTAACCCTTCTTGAAATTGTTCTACCTATGAACTTTTGAAAGGTTTTGAGTACTTCTGTGAAAGAAAATTGGCTTACAGATAATACTCTAGTAGAAAAATGTCAAGAAGGGTTAGTAGCACTTTAAGAACGCAGTCGTGGCAGACGTGTTAGCATTATTCCTTATGTATACACGTGCGCAAAGCTAAAACTAGCTTCAATACTTGTTCTACTAAATCAATTATTGGGTTGCAATCATTCCTAAGGGAATACAATCACAAAGCGTAGCGGCCATCTTGGTTGCTAGGAACAAAAGAAGCAAATGTGGTTTCTGTTGTTCCTACCAACCAACATGGCCGGCAGTGCAACCCACCAATACAGGGATTACAGGATTCAAGGAACATTTTCTTCAGCAATTCTTGTGCACGGTACTTTTACAACAGATAGTGGTTAAAAGGTCTGTGTCGTGGTGATATTTTCAGCGATTTGCATTTGAACTGACGAACCTCGAGTGCACATATATGCAGATATGCAATATTGACTAAAAAACTATAGGAAAATATTGCATAGAAATTTCAACAAGCGTTGAGGTAGGTGCATTTTAGGCAGCAATAGAACATAAGCCATGTAAATGTCTGGAGTTGATGTTCTATTAGTGGTGGCTGTTAATTGGCTAGAAACAGTTAAAATCCTCTCTGTACGCGTGATTGAAATATTTCCCTTGAAGACTAGATCTGCACACAGTTTGTTTCTAATTTGTGCATATTTTCTTTTATTTTAACCATCCAACATGGATTGCGCGAGGTTAGACAGTTTATATGACAATCGCGGCTGGAAATAACTGCGTCCGGCGACACAGCCCCTTTAAGCCGGCAACGACAATTGGATTACCGGCGTGGCCTAATCGAAACTATATATCCGGTTCCAAGAATATTTACACGGTGCATACAGATCTACTCTTTAGATGCTTCAGCGATCTCCATGGCTCGCTTAGCTTTGTCGGCTGCCTCTTTTGCACTCTTCATCATATCTTGAGCGGCGAGGGCAGCACGTTTGGCTTCCTGTGCAGCCGTGATAGCAGCTTCCTGTGCAGCGCGAGCGAGAGATGAGCCTGAGATGGGAACGAAATGTAATGCTCAGTAGGGTGGCAGAAGAGCACAAGACTCGGATGTAGGTGTACGCCTAAACCAGGAGCGTCCGTCCCGCATACTAGGCTTATGTCACAGAGTTTTGTAAGGGATTGTCTCCCGACACAACAGCCTGGTATTCTGAGGTACTAATAATCACTCGTGATTGTAAACTGTATGGCAGCACATTGCGCCACAATAGCAGTCCGTATCAAAAATAACCTTGTGAAGCGCATTTGAATATTCATATATAATTTGCGCTATATAAATGAATACCTTTTTTAGTACGGTTCCCGCTATTCTTGGGTTGCAATAATTCCTCAGGGAATAGTTTTTAGTTTTCTTTGTTTTACACTTCATTTAAGTATAATACAGTCGGTTCAGGTAAAAATAATGGGAATAACTAGTTATTTTAAACATAATAATGTAGATGAGGGTGTGCAGTGGTTAAAGGAGCTTATAAGCTGTCGAGTTAACCAATAAATAAGGCTAAGATTAGGTTGGGTTTACATGTAGTATAGACCTACGACTAGGTCTGAATTATATGTAGTATAAAATGTAAAATATGGAACATGTTGAAACAATTACTGTAATAAGTTATTAGATTAAAACATTATAGTTGGGACTGGATAAGGTACAGTTTGATTTTGTTTTAACTGAAAGAGATTTAAACTTTTGAATTCAGTAGGGATAGTTTGCCAAATTTTAGATAAAGAAAATTTAAATGTAGATAAGCCATAGTTAGTTCTTACATTGGGTCGAAAGAGATTTTTATTTTTTGCATGCCTGGTATTGTAAATATATGTATTTCAGATACAGGTGTAACATATTGGGTGAAAATACTTCGAACTCTTGATTTGTCAGTAATGATTTTGTGACCAAAGATTGCTATTCTTAATTTATAAATATGTCCAAGGGTTAGAATCTCCAATAGGTTGAAATAGGGAATGGCACTCTCTCTGCTGTGTGCAAAGAATATGCTACGTATGCCGATTGATTTTGTTTTGTCCTAATTTTAGTTAGTTTACTTTTGTAGGTATTTCCCCAACTTATAATTCCATATTGTAAGTAAGGGGTAAATCAATGTATAATATAGTTGTTTTAGCATTTGATAATTTAGAAAATATTTGAGTTTATTAATAATTCCCAGGTTTTTCGAGATCTTATTGTTGATGTGTTGAATTTGGGGTTCCCAGTTAAGAGTTTTGCCAATATATATTCCTAAATATTGTAAGAGGGGTTAGAATAAAATCTCAAAAGCGTAGCAGTCTTGTTGTTTGGTATAACAGAAGTAGCTAATTCCGCCACTGGTGCAAACCACCAATTTGCTGGAAAAATAATCCAAAAATAGTCCAACTTGTGAAAACGCTGTGACAACTATATAAGATATATGGACGCTCCTGGTTATGGGCTCCTGCCTAAACTTAATTGTCTGTGTTCTCGTGGAGCAGTCGTTTTGAGCGTACTATAGTAACATTCCAAGAGCGCGAATGAGGAGAAATAAAATACTTATGGTTCTCCTATAACCGCTATAACCCCTTGCATTTTTTTATACCTATGAACCTACGAAACGTTATGAGTACTTGTGTGAATGTTTTTTTGTTTACAGAGAATACTCTGTTCTACGCTTGTTTGAAAAAAAACGAGTGACAAATTGAGCTTTCGGCTGGCCCATGACCGCGTAAGTAAAAGCCTTGGTCGATTCCTGGGTGACGTCATCCCAGGAAGTCTTCTTTGCGTTAATTTGAAGATGAAGAAATACTTTGTCTAAATATACTTTTTTTTTCTTTTCTAACAACTCGCAAACTGTGTATATTCTCTATAAATCGACGTTGTTGTGATAGAAGAGTGCCATGGAGAATAATTAATTAATGAGAGACGTCACCCCAGGAATCGAGGAAAGGTTAATCGTTCACTCTGTAACCAAAAAAATATTCACAGAAATACTCAAAATGATTGACATTTAAAAGTATAAAAGAGGCAAGTAATTTGAAACTCGACAGATGCAAAAGCTAACATCATGGCTTGAAAGGTGAATGAGAAATCATGCCTGATTGTCTGATAGGTTTTTGCATCTTAACAGGAAGTGAATTTCGTATTCCATTTTTGTTTGCACGTTTGGCAAATTCGCTCTTCCGGTTAAGGTGTCTTCCGGTTAAGGTGTCTTCCTTTTCCAATTTGTAGGCAACAATAGCAGGTATTGAGTTACTGTTTTTAACGCAACACACACCCACCCCCCCCCCCCCCCCCCCCCCACTCTACTACCTTTGTTTTTGCACTGTACCCATTGCATTGTACCTGGCATTCTTGCAGGACAGTTGTACTCATCCTTTTGGTCGGTGCAGTCGTCGATGCTGTCACATAACCAGGTCAGCGGTAAACACTTGACGCCTCCATCACAGGAAAACTTGCTTGATTCGCAAGCTTAAAACAATAAAACTACGCTTTATCTACGGTTTATTTTATCTACGCTTGATTCGCAAGCTTAAAACAAAACTACGGATCAGTATACGAGATATCCAAAATATTTAGAGTAGCTGTCGTATCATTCAAATGTTACACTTAACCGAATTCCTTAAAATATAAAGTCGGGAAACATCCCGTCTCGTCGCGGGCTCACTTCCTCCCCTGGGCGGAGACGTCTGAGATTCGAACCCTAAATTCCATACTGATGACGTAAAATCCTGCCCCGATCCGGGTACTGTAGTTTTGCTGATTGGCTGAACAGATCATATTATGAGTAAGTTGTTAAGCGCAATCATCAAACTAATGGCGAATTCGTGTACGGTACATTATCAGTCGGAGCAGAAGTCCATGGACTTCTGGTCAGAGTCATTATTGGTTCTTAATATAACAGCTACACTTCGTGCAATAAGCCCCGATTAATCCAGGATTTAAGGATAATCATTAGTTCGATCTGCAAACTTATCGACTTCTGATTTGGGGTTATAAATTAAATATTCCTTGTTGAGGAATGGGTAGTACATTTATAATTGTTATCCAAGACAGCCGATACTCTGATTGGTAGATTTGCAAGAAGCTGAAGAGTCTGGACCTCTGGTCCCAAAATATTTCGTGACGTACCTGAGGATTGCGTGACTTCACAGTTGTTCTCGTCGCTACCATCGTAACAGTCGTGCACAGTGTCACACAACGAACTCATCACCAAGCACTTTTTGCCACTGTCGCATGAGAACTTGCCGCGTGGACAATCTGAGGGAAAATGTTAAACAGTCATTCTGGTATAACCTATTTAAAAACAGATACCGATCAAAATCAACAACCCAATACCGAAAATAATGTAGTACTTTGCGTTCGTAACGGTTTGGTGGCAGAGAGGTTTATTGTTTGCCGCATCTTCCGATGTTTCACGTTTTGTATCTCGGATTGTTTTCCGTGCATTTCAATAAACTCTCTTAGCCAAACAAACAAGCGGTGTCAGTGCGTTCTATGGGGGATTGCGTTACTTTGTGGATGCTTGTCATTCTCAAAGGGATTTTAAAATTGCTCATATAGAACACACCCTGTATAGTATTGCACATGTTTGCGTTCACTCTAGCTTCGATAACACGTCCTCGTTCTACTCGATCTATAGTACATTTCTCATAGCATTGATTATATTGCTTTTGATTAATTTTTACCCACCCACCATCCCGTAGACACTGATAGGTGGCAGAGAGGTTTATTGTTTGCATCTTCGGCGATGTTTCACGTTTTGTATCTCGGATTGCTTCCGTGCATTTTAATAAACTTCTCTCTTAGCCAAACAAACAAGCGATGTCAGTGTGTTTACCACAATGAAAGCCATTAGTGAACAGGCTTGTTGCCTGTTCCTTTTGACCGGACAACCTCTTCAAAAACGTGTCTAAGATCTGAAGGCTATTTGTTCTGAGCTTTGTAACAATAAAAAATTAATTCGAAATTGGTGTCGTACAAATATGGTAAACCTCTGGGATCGGTATACTTGTAGGCGGTTATCGTATTTTGATATCGAGAGCATCGTAAATGCTCTAAACGTAGTCATCTAGTTAGTTAGTTATAAGATTCCAATTCGATCGAGGAATTCTTGTTCCCGATTAGTGGCTCCTTTGTAGAGTCAGAGAAGACAAGACACGTAGATAAAGGTGGTTTTTATTAAGGTAAATGGGAGTCGGGTAACTCTTTTGTGAATAATAATTATCACGAAAACAATGAAGATGGTATACCACATTACTTATTTCAACATTCTTAATGCATTTTATTTCTTGTACTATTGAATCAGTGTAAATACTAGCTATACTGTACAATAACATTAAATTGAATTGTCGTGAGTATAAAAGCAATGAAGATTTACTCAAAAGCACCACACAAATGATTGTATGTCCATTACTTCTTTTGCTATCTTTTTGTGTGAATATTGTGCAATACAATTAAATGGGCTTGAATCGCTAAAAGCACCACACAAATACATTAAAGTGATCCCCGAGTCTTGCAAGAACGTCAATTGAGACTAATGTTTTTATATTGTGTTCCAAAGATCATTAAACATCTTAGAATTATTGATTCGTAGCTTGAGGGTCAAGTTATTGTTTTTTTTAGAAAATTACTTCTAAATCTTAACGTCGCATTTTTGTCGCTTTAGACTTAGTATCCACTAGCAACACACAGATTCATAAGCATAGTCGCTATCTGATAAACATAAGGAAATGCTCCACTATTTACTTGGACATGATTCACACAAGCAACATAAGCAAGGATCATAAGTATAATCATAGACAAGATCATAGACAGAAAATGGTTGACTAGACATTCCTAGATATTTAGCTCTTAGAATCAGAATAGTTTATTTACCACGTGTACATGTTTAATTAATCCTGATTTTCACGAGCGGCGCAAGCACAAACGAAAGCTAGTACAAGTCATTATTTCCCTGTGGAAACAGGGTCGACGCAAGCAAAAGGCTCAACGCATACTTTTCCTTGTACTTGCGATTTTGCGTTTGCGATGTGCTCGTGAAAACGGAAGACAACACAAGCACAAGGGAGTCTGGCAACTAATTATGTTTCGCCAATCGAAACACAGGTTTAAAGTAAGAATATCACACAACGTTACACCGCGCGCTATCGCGCGAAAATAAGATGGCGGAACTGCAGGAATAGGACTATCGACTAGTAGCTAGTGAATCTTGCGCTTATTTCACGGTTCGTTCTCCCTTGATGCATATCTCTTGTGCTGGCGCTTGTGCTGGCGTCGCTCGTAAACACTAGGCTAAAGGAACATAATTAATAAATAGCATTCTGTGAAATTAAAAGGTGGAGATACTAAGGTGCGTTCGTTTGGGACTATTGTGGAATAAGAATAGCTGGAATAATACGTGTACGCGTTCGTTTGGGACTATTGTGGAATAAGAATAGCTGGAATAATGCGTGTACGCGTTCGTTTGGGACTATTGTGGAATAGGTATAGCTGGAATAATACGTGTACGCGTTCGTTTGGGACTTCTGGAATAAGAATAGCTGGAATAATACGTGTACGCGTTCGTTTGGGACTATTGTGGAATAAGAATAGCTGGAATAATACGTGTACGCGTTCGTTTGGGACTATTGTGGAATAAGAATAGCTGGAATAATGCGTGTACGCGTTCGTTTGGGACTATTGTGGAATAGGTATAGCTGGAATAATGCGTGTACGCGTTCGTTTGGGACTATTGTGGAATAAGAATAGCTGGAATAATACGTGTACGCGTTCGTTTGGGACTATTGTGGAATAAGAATAGCTGGAATAATACGTGTACGCGTTCGTTTGGGACTATTGTGGAATAAGAATAGCTGGAATAATGCGTGTACGCGTTCGTTTGGGACTATTGTGGAATAGGTATAGCTGGAATAATACGTGTACGCGTTCGTTTGGGACTTCTGGAATAAGTATAGCTGGACTAATACGTGTACGCGTTCGTTTGGTATCAATTCTGGAATAAGAATAGCTGGAATAACACGCGTACGCGTTCGTTTGGGACTTCTGGAATAAGAATAGCTGGAATAATACGTGTACGCGTTCGTTTGGGATCTATCCTGGAATAAGTATAGCTGGAATAATACGTGTAAACGTTCGTTTGGGATCTATTCTGGAATAAGAATAGCTGGAATAATACGTGTACGCGTTCGTTAGGTATCTATTCTGGAATAAGTATAGCTGGAATAATACGTCTAAACGTTCGTTTGAGATCTATTCTGGAATAAAAATAGCTGGAATAGTACGTGTACGCGTTCGTTTGGGATCTATCCTGGAATAAGTATAGCTGGAATAATACGTGTAAACGTTCGTTTGGGATCTATTCTGGTATAAGAATAGCGGACTATTCTTAATATTCAGGAATACTTGGAATGCATTCTGTGTATTGTACTCCTGGGAGGCAGACTATCCAGCATATTCTTATTCCAGAATAAGAATATTTCGGAACATCCCAAACGAACACGCCCTAAAACTAATTCTTAACGTATAACTATAAGATTAATGGTGTCACGACATTGATTTTCATGCGAAGTACAGTCTCTTGCCTAAAACCAAAGCATCTCAGTTCATTCACTCGACAAAACTTACGGGGTACGGGTATGGTGGTGGTGCCGTGATGTCTTGGATCTAACATAAAATATTAGTGAATATGACGACACGACACGAAAGAGCTCGAGTTATCTATTCTCGGAATTACGTGGACTAAATATCGAAAACCTGCATAATTAGGGCGGCGTGCTCCTTCATCGCCCGCAATTATGATTATGATTATAATGCTTATGTCGCTAGTATGAACTAATCCGTATGATTCACACTTCGACATAAGCGAAATAAGATTCTTATGTTCGTAATTAGGACAATGATACCATCCATATATATGTCACTAGTGTGAACTAATCCTTTTCAACCAAAACATATTGGACATTATTCTAGCTAATGTGAAAATTTCAAAAGAGGATAATTGTAGTGAATGCAAAGTGTTACCGACAGTACTTCATTTAAAAGCAGAATCTTAAAAAGAGATTAACAATATTCCTTTTTTGTCAAGTTGCCTATTTGTAACGTTTCACTCAGGCCTTTCTATCTTCTCTAAACAAAATCTCACAATTCTAGTCTGATAAAAGACAATCATTAATTTGTAGCGGCGAATTAAGGTGATTACAACTCGCGTGTACCATGGTAACGAGACACCAACGAGAGCAATGTCCTGGCCCAATAGGCCCCTTGCAGCTAACACATCACGTCGTTGTACTGGAGAGCAAAACAAATCTGACTTCATTTATTTAAAGGCCTTGTACGAGATCGGTATTGTTATTAGCTTGCTCTCCAGTATTCATGGCAACGCCTTTCCCATGGGGATCACGAGCTCAATTCATTCGCTAATGAAGTATTATATCAGCACGTGACTGTTAGCTGCAAAGGGCCTATTATTGTATTGCTTTATTGATACATACCATTCGTTGATTTAGTTGTAGTTTCATCCAAAGCATGTTGAGCTTCTTGAATATCTTTTCTGTTCACTGAAATTGGAGGAAATAAGCGTACGAGCGTAAAAAGTCCGTCAATCTCGTTTTCAGAGCCCGCGCGTCTGTCTATATATATACACCGCGGCAAAATTGTTACGCGCATGCGCTTTTGATGAGCCATGCGTGCGCGCGTCACGCCAGTTTCCCGTCCAAACTGAAAGAAAACAAAGGCAATTACCGTATTTCCTCGATTAAGCGCCCCCCCTCCCCTCCCCCAATAAATATGGCACAGTAAGAGAGATGGCATACAACTTGCGTTTTATTACAAAGTTACGGCATGTTCCTATATGTAGTACCGTATTAAAGTTATGTTTGGCAGATAAGGAAAATTAGTTTCTTTTCTTCCAACTCACAGTCCGTGATTATTAAGTCCATGTGCTTGCATAGCTCTTGTACCCGAAGCAGCTCTTTCTTCAGCCTTCTTCCCATTTCAACGCTTTGGGTAAATGCTGTGAACCAGCCGGGGACGACAAGACCAATTTCCAGTTTCCGTGAGCCATTAAGCGCCCCCCCCCCCCCCTCGATTAAGCGCCCCCCCTCGATTAAGCTCCCCCCTTGGCAACACAATTTGAAATAAGCGCCCAGGGCGCTTAATCGAGAAAATACGTACCCCTGTTTTTTTTTATTTTAGGTAAGTCTGAAATGTTTCGTTGAAAACAACAAAACTTTAAAGCTAAGCATATTTCCCCGGTATTGTTTAGATTTAGAGTTTCTCAAATGCCTTTTCCAGCACTTTCCGGTCATGTTTAATGTAAAATAAGCTGTAAAATGTTTAGGCCTGGGCCTATTAATAGGCTTGCTACACCCCCGATAATCTATTCTGAAGTATTTATGATTTGGGGGTGCATTTCGAACAGCATGATATGGTAAAAATGAAATAACACTAAATAAATGGACGTGTATATTTTCTGATAATTGCTGATAATTGCCTCACTGATAATTGCCTCACTTTACATTTCAACAAAACTGTCTTTACAAAGAGACTAATCTTATGAGTCTTTCTAGTATTTTAAACCAAAACCGCAGCTACTTTCATCCTAACATCTTGAAGAAATCTGCTAGTTGGCGGCTTCTAGTTAGCCGGCCTCCAGTTCGCGAGCGTAGCAAGCGCAAAAACCTCGAAAACACACACTAGCAATTGTTACCCCCTCAATGTGGTGTCTAAAAAATATTATGATCCCCCAAAATCAGAGCCAAAAAATTTGTGATCCGTGATCCCCCCCCAAATATATAGCCCCGGTAAATAAATAATGACTGGTCCCTAGGCGGTAGCCAACTCGAAAGCTTTAGCTATAACTTTGGCCACCGCACACTGATCTCTCATTAAATCTCAATTTTGAATCTACTCTGTAAATATGAAGCCCTTATTTTAACTTATTTGTATATATTTATGTAACTACAACCCCTGCCATTTAAGTTGGACCTCTAGGAATTTCCGGCTATTTTTAATACCACCCCATCCCCACATTGCAATGTTGGTTTTCAAAAAGACCGAAATGTTGCCTTTCTATCCCAACATTGAGAAGGGGGAGGGGGGACAAGCGAAGTCATACAAAATACCCGCGATGTGTCAGAGGGGTTCGTTCAGTATTCTGAATGGCATTATTTTGTCGGGCGGTCCGTACTTAATTGGCGAAGGTTGTAGTATAAAACAGTGTGAATAAATTGAACTTGAAAAGACAGCTTTTGAAATAGGACCAAGAGGCTAACAATGCATTTCATGTTAATGATAATTATTGTAGGGCTTATTTCATGAGAAATTAAGTAAAAGTAGCTGTTTCGATTTTGTGGTCTGTACGGGTAGTAATGGACCTTAAGCCGACAAATTATAGCTGACGAGGTTACTTAGCCATATAATAAACTGTTTTGCGCAACCAATTATTTTATCAGAAATAGGGATCATTTTCGACTTACAGTTGTTAACAGTGGTATTCTTATTAGGAAAAACGCAATTCCTCTCGTCTCTTGTGTCCTTACAATCATTCACTTCATCACAGATCCATTTCAGGGGGATACACTTACTGCCGCCGTCACACTGATATCGGTCCACAGCACACGGCTCTGAAATGAATGAAAGTAGGCAGGTAGCTATTATTAAGCAACTGAATAGTCTTCATTGGCTAGGTCAACGTAATGTTGTTAAATCTCTTTACTGTAAAATTGGGAGTCCTATCTATTTTAAATGAGCTTGTTTGGGAAGAGTTTACAGTTCTGCATACATTCTGTGGTAATTTCGCGACGCGAAATATGATATCACGTCTACGGCGTTACTGGATTTGTAGAGTATTTCTAAACAAATATGTTGCCATGGGTGGGGGCAGGGTGGATTGACAAAGCACTCTGGTTAATAACATTGCCATATTGCGATCTTTCGTGTTTATAAACATTACAATTGTTATGCTAATGTGACAACCATGCTTTGTGTCAGGAACCAATGAATGGTTGGCACAATAATAAAGCTACGAAGTTTCGCATTCAAGAAAATACCGCTGGATGCGATGACTACAGACGCAGTTTACTCAATGTTAGTCTCATTCTGATGTTAAATATTCATAAATACCAGCGGAAAGATGGGTTATTCACAACTCTGCGTATTGTTGTAGTTTGATGTTCTGCACCTTCTCGCTGGAATTTGTGAATATTTTACATCAGAATGAGACTGACGTTGAGTAAATGCGTCTATAGTCATCGCAACCAGCGGTAATTCTTTGAAAACATCATGAGAAATGTAAAGAATGTGTTGAATTACAAGACATAGTGCAGATCACTGTTAATTATCCAGTGGCTTGTCTCCTTCAGACTACGACGTACTGCATCCTGGTGACACTTGGAAGAGGAGAGCTGTCTAAGTTACTCTGTCTTCGAACAATGATTTATTTATTATTACCGAGTAAAAATACTTCACTTGGAAGGGCGAAGTCAATAGATCATTATCACTCAGCGGCCATTTTGGATACAAACAATAGCACTCCCAGCCTCGTCTCTGTGTCGAGTTTGGAAGTGCAAGAACAAAGGAATTTATTCTTTTGGGACGCAACATGGTCGCTGCGTGATACTGGTATGTTGTCGCTCCGATGTATTCACCCAGAAAGTTTAGTTGGATATCATGTTTTTCGGGGAGGAAGCCATGATACTTTACCTCAATTCTCATTGGATAAAATATCATCGAGACGAGACAAATTGTTGATATCTCCGGCATTTCAATTAGCGCGCGAAAGCAGCCAGTATGCCAATTCATAGTTCTCGGACGGCCATGTTGAAAGGTAATATCGAGGCTGCAGTTGACTCAGCTTAGTCAGAGGCTTGTATCTAGTTAGCATGGTAATCAAAATCTATCCCTATTCATAGAAGAGGGTTTGTATCAGTGCAGGGTCAACTCCATCCTCCATGGCTCGTATCTAGTTAGCATGACAATCAAAATCTATCCATATTCATAGAAGAGGGTTTGTAAAAGTGCAGCCTCAATACGAGGCTAAGGTTACCTTTCAATAACTACGAATAGACCACTTTCGATATATGCTTCACAAACGATTCAATGCGAGGCTCAGGGACAAAATTGCGCAGTGAATCGTAATAACAAAATAATACATTAAATGAGCAATTTTGTCCCTGAGCCTCGCATTGAATCGTTTGTGAAGCATATATCGAAAGTGGCCTATTGGACTATTTGAATCATGCAAGCGTTGAGTGACTATAGGAAGTGGTCGTAGGCAACTCCCATGTGAAAAAAAATCAGAAACACGAACTATCTGACTAGGATTCCTGTGGTATCTGTACATTCCAATAAACCACAGGAAACCCGGTCAGATGCTTGCGGAGAAGGCTATGTTCAAATGAAAATTGCTGTACTTTGCTCGTACAAAAGGCACGGACTAACGGTCTTGTGATCTCGGTCTGAATTTAAGGTTGCCCACAAAACGTTCTCAGTTTGCAAGTTTAAAATATTAGTGATCATAATAAATGCACTATGCCAGTATTTCTGGAACAAGTATTATTCTTGTTGTACATCAACGATCTTCCCAACGCAGTGTCATCGAGTCTAAAGTTGTTTGCAGATGATAGCGTACTCTATCGCAAAATTGGCACTGTAGATGACCATGTCACCCTCCAAAACGACTTAAGACTTCTGGAATAGTGGGCAGATCGCTGCCAAATGAGGTTCTCAACACCCAAATGTCATACTCTGGGGCGGCCTTCACCTCCTCGGAACCTGGAATAGTACTGGCTATCCGAACAATGCCTAACCTTACAGGTTACTCTTAATAAACAACCAAGCGAATTCACTTATACCATATGTGGCTCGCCAGTTGAGTACGTTTCACAAGCACCTTGGTGTTTATATAACGTTCACCCTCAACTGGTCAACAATGCGAGGAGGTCAAGAAGAAAGCGAACCGAGTACTAACTGTCTTGTAGAGAAACATCTGTCTCACCCGGCTAAGGAGCGCGCGTACCTGCGTTTGGTGCGCCCTATTCTGCAATTCTCGACAAGTGCCTGGTGCCCTTACACGAAAAAGGACATCTATGAAGTTGAGTCAGTACAGCACAGAGCGGCGCGATTTGTCTAGAGCAGATTTCGTATGAGATTTCGTACAGCACTGACTATAGCACGGTTACTGTACGGCATGCCGTGACTTTGAAATGGTTTCCCTATTGTTTTTGTCCTGCTGATCCAATCAAATTACAGAAATACGGCACAGCACGGTTACGGCAAGGCTACGGACATGCCGTAGTTTGTGCTCTTTAACGACTACACTAGATCCACTAGCGTCACCTATCTCTTGTCAAACCTGAACTGGCCCTCCCTCCAAGATCGTAGACTTTTCTATAACCTGGTTTTGTTTTATAAGTTTCAGAACAACTTAGTAAATATATCCTTTCCACATGAAATGATATTAAACTGTGCTCCAACCAAAAGATCTCATAATTTCAAATATAACCAATTATCACCAAATGTGAACGTTTATATAAGTGCTATTTTCTTGTCCGCACAATTCCGGCTTCGAATGATCTATCTTATGATTCAGTTAACGCTTCCTCACCAGGGTTAGACAAATTATGCTCTTAAAATCGAGTATTATGCTTCTTGGCGTCACCCTTGAAAACAGTGTATTATGCTGCAAATTATGCTCGGCTGGAGTTATTATGCTCCAAATTATGTCGGACAAAAATGTCACTTTTTCCCCTCCCCTACTATACTTCCCGCCTCCCGCCTCCCGCCCCTACCAAATAAACTGATTCCCTCTTCTACTACTTTTATTCTTCACAAAGCCTTACAGCATCTAGTGAAGGGAGCTGTTACTTATCGCTTTCGCATCACATTGCTTTTTAAAGAAAATAAATATACCGTAGTTCCTCGAATAAGCGCCCACCCTCTAATAAGCGCCCATCTTTTTAGCCAAAATTTGAAATAAGCGGCCCCCCTCCCCGTCACCTTTTCAGTCGGGTTATTAAGGCCGGGGTTAAAGCCGGGGTTAATAGAGTAAAGAGATTACACGACAATTCAAGCCGACCAACATCGGTGTTTGTCTCGTTCTTTTACTTTTTTACAAGCAATGTTTAACCTAAATAAACTACGCGATTATCAAAGTAGTAAGCCAGTTTCTTTTCTTCCAAATCAATATGAATGTTACTGTTACTGTTGCTTCTGGTTTTGGTTTTAGCAATAAAGCTGGTTGAATGAAATTTGAAATAAGCGCCCCCTCGAATAAGCGCCCACCCTTATTTAGCCAAAATTTGAAATAAGCGCCCAACCTCGTCCCAGGGTCTTCTCGGTCAGATCCAAGATGGCGGCTACTCTGAGAGAAGACCCTGGTAAACGCTGAACTGTCACGTATTCTGATTGGCTCTTCGATTATGACGCAAGGGTTGTCCTAACAATGCTTTCTATTGGCCAAACGGACTGAGTCCAGAGAGATGACCTTGTATATAGATTCGATTGCTCAAATTTTATCAATAAAACGATTTTAAATAACCTTAAAACCCGTTGTGTAGGTAGAGCAATAGATGAAGTGCATTACTGGGGAGTTTTCTGGTAAGTTTCATCAGTGGGAAAGCCAGGAGAAGCCGTTAAACTTGAACATGTGCTATCGATCGCTTCGCTTCAACGCTAACGGAAAATTAACGGCTTTTTAGGATTCTCTTCTAGCTTAGATACATCCTGGTAGCTTTGTGATACCTTTCCGCTGTTTCTTTATCCAAGTAAACTCCATTCGAGCCATTTAATAGACCTGTTTTCACTGCATCGTTCGCCGCGTGGAAATACCGTTAATAGCTTCTCGCTTACTCCGGATTGGGATACCTATGGTTTGTACACGTCATGAACTATTCCCATATTTAGCTTCGCCGCCATCTTAGATCGCCAAATCACGTGACAAAATACTCCCAAAATCTGGGAGTATTTGATCACGTGATCCAGCCTTTACCAGGGTCTTCTCTCGGAGTAGCCGCCATCTTGGATCTGACCGAGAAGATCCTGGGGACGAGGTTGATTAGCGCCCGGCCATTATTCGAGGAAATACGGTAATTAGATGCGGTAACCAGGCCTCCAACTATGTCAGAACGTACTGGAAACGAGTCTAGAGTGCTCAGTTACTGCAACATCCGCATTTTTATTGACTTTTTAGACTAGTTGCTAGCAACATAAGGAATCAATTATGATTGTTACATAGCCATACGTTTTTCAGACACAACGCACGCTCTCGTTGGCTGATTCAGGGTCACGTGGCAGTCATCAAAATCCAATGTATTATGCCACGTGATCACATCGTGACAGAAGATGGCGTGATGCGTCGCGCGCGCCACTGGCTAGCTAAAGGCGGAAAACATTTGTTCAAAATGGAACCAGCTCCAAAGAAACAATTTATATCTTTATCAAGCGCTAGCGCGCGAGAGAGAAATTGGTAGCTAAATAGGATGCAACTGAAAGACACTAAACGACACTAAAAATGCCGTAGCGATGCTGGCAGCGTTTTGTGTTGAAAAGCAGCTTCCCGAAGAGACGACGACAAACCTCGCCCGTATCAGGTAGGTCCTGCACAACTTTGCCTCTAGTAAAACTTATGTCTATATAACAAATCACTTAATGACTGTCCCTTCGGAGATCAGTGAGTTCGTTTCCCCTCGATCCTCGATGTTACTTTTCCCTCGACTCCATCTCTGGGAACACCGAGGTCTCGGGGAAACAAAACTCACTGACACTAGTTCCCTCGGGGCCAGTCGTTAAGTTTTTTAGTGTAATTCAAAGCTTTGTTGAACTGTAAGATAACAGTATTATGCTGCAAAATATTGATATGCCGGAAACAGATATAGTATTATGCCCGAAATTATGCCGGCATAATTTGTCATCAAACCCTATAGCGATGTTTCGTGTGTCGTCATCTATTGTCATTAATGTGCCAACCAGAGATCCATTGGTTCCTAACACAAAGCGGGCTTTACAAATCATGGTTCAGTGGCACATTAGCATAACAATTGCAATGTTTATCAACACGAAACATCGCTATTCCTCACTGCAGCAGTTCCAGGCTCTGATCTGCTGCGGGGCTAGCTATTGGCATGTATAGTTTCATTTAATTATTTAACTTAATTGTTTTATTTTTTCTATATTTATTCACGCTTTTGTTATTTATCTATTTATTGCTCATATAAGTGTGGAGGTAAATTATAGTTTGTGTAGTTCATTGCTGACTACATTGCCGGGATTAGCTTGCTAAAAGGCAATTATGTATGATTAAAGATTAAAGGATTTGGTTGAGTCATGTGCGGTGTTTTTTTAGATTTATTATTGCAACCGTCGTGAATTTAGTTGATGTGGAATATATAGATAAATCTGGCAAGCTTGAGTAAAAAGTACCAGTTTATCAAAATCACAAGATTCGGTTCGTTAATCAGCTGCTTAGTTGTTACTGTTAGGTCCTAGAGCGGTTTTCAGTTGAGTGTAGTAAAACCAAACGCAAATTACCCACAGCCAGCCAATCACAGGAGCGAGTAATCACAAGTAACTCATAAATGGCTTCCCTGTGAGCCAATGACCAACCAAAGCAAAACCAAAACCAATTTGCGTTTGGTTTTATTTTGGAAACTGATTGGCTGGTTTACTTTCTCAGCCAATAGGAGAGCTTAGTAAACGCAAAACCAAAACACTTCCGTCACTCAATTGAAATCCGCTCTATTTAGTGGCTTAACCCATTGACTACTCACTTCCGGTGGGATTATCGGCAGCATCTCGACGTGTCCTCGTGTATGGGTGGGCCCCTGTGAAAAGCAAAGTGCGCGAGACACCTTTAGTGAACCTTGTAATGAACCTGCAATAATTTGCCTTCTCGGTAAATCAATGTTTGGAGTTTTGTTCTCATTCTCACAGCCTTTTCTTGTCGTCGGCATACGCAGCTTTGCTGGTCCAGTTATGTATGTTATTGACCTTATTCATACAGACATCAAAACGAGGCCAGTCGCTCCAGCTTGTCACAGGAAGAGAAAAATCTACAGTCGATGGCGGAAAATAACGTTAATGTCCTTATGACACAAAAGAGTAATATCTGACCGACTCCAATTTTGCGATCTTTGGGACAGCTGGCCCAATGAGATATGATTAAGGTATATGCCTCAAGGATCTATACAGCGGACATCGTGGGTACGTTACAGCAATGACTTATGGCACGGTTATTATACGGCATGTGGCATTAAAATGGCTTCTCCATTGTTTTCGTCTTTCTGGTCCAATCAAATTACAGAGTTACGGTACAGTAAGTTACAGTACGGTTACGATAAGGCTACAGAATATCGATACCACTTTTCTCCAGCTGATCGAGAAGTCTAGAACTGTTCGTGTTGAAGTAAAACAATGCTCTTAAGCTGGGGGTAAACATTCGAACATTGTTGTAACATAAATCATAATTGTACAACGTAGACCGTAATGTCGGACAAGTCAGGACGCTCCTCTTGCTAGCGCTAGATATGGCCATGAGAGTGGCGAAACGTATTCCAAACTTTTATCCTACAAAGTAGTAATATTTAATATAGAATTATCGATGAAATACTAGTGTATATTTCTTTCTAAAAAGTGATATCTTCACACGTGAAGATATCACTTTTGAAAATATGACTGGCTTTCAAAGATTTCTAGCCTTTTTAGTAAGAGATTGAAACTGGATTTCATCAATAATTATATATTAAACAGAACATTACATGGCCGCGCGGAAATACGGATTTTATCTTCCCGTGATGATAAAATATCTTACTCGTTCGCTGCGCCAACTCGTAAGATATTTCATCAACACTCGAAGATAAAATCCGTATCTTCGCGTGGCCATGCAATATCCTCTATGTATTTAATGTTTAGTATTTTTCATCCTTAATTGAATTGTAAACCTTAGTAATTCAGTTTAATACTGTAAGTGGTATATATAATAAACGATACATCTATCTTTCTATCTATCTAACAGCTAATCACAGGAGCGAGTAAAAACGCATTGAACCAATCACGACCTGAAGTAATTCGCGATTGGTTTCTTGAACCAATCAGGAGGACAATTAAACGCAATCGTGATAACTAACCAATCAAACTCGAAAGCAATATATGTTTAAAAGCACAAGTTTATGTCGAGGTATTCGTGTTTATTAGATTCAAAATACTTACCTGTATTGGCCAAAAATAACGATATCAAGAGTGAAAGCCCTGCCACTATAGTCCACTTCATCTTTGAAGACAGCCAATTTAGCCTAAAAAGAAATCGATAAAACATCAAATTGAATCAACTTCGCCCAGTTTGCGAAGCCTATGCGATGTGAGCAAGTTATGAAAAGGATGGACAATCAATCTAACAATTGTAAATTCAACCTTGGGTGGGGAGGGGGATTATTCCTCGGAAATTTGGGTAGGGCTGTGCCGCCAAGATTTAAAAACCCTGACCATATTTCAGACCAAAGTGTTGATTTCCATACCTTTTTCAGACCTCCACATACTCTATATATTTCACCATGGTTTCTGTTCTTCCTAAATTTCTTTTAAACTGATCAGTAACAATTAAAACGACACCCTATTTCAGATTAAAAGGCCATTTTTTACCGTATTTCAGAACAAAATATCTCAAAACCCATACCCTATCTAGCGGCAAATACCCGTATAGTTTATATCGAACAGTACCCCACCACCCGGAATTCAATTAAACTAGATCACGCTACATGAATGCCGTGCCCCCCTGTTGACAAAGATTCTGCAATACTCGTCTAATTTTCCGCTTTAATTCATTGTTATTTTATTTTTGTTTCCACGGGTTAAAACAATGAAACAAAACTAATCGCTCAATCGGATAAGCGGCAATATTTTAAGCCTGAATTGTCCCAAGATTAATCAAGGGTTCAGACTAAATCAATGACCGCCGTTGCATGTATATTATCCCTTTATCACAGTTCATTAACAGGTTATAACATCTTCTAAACTCTATCCGAACTCTCCACATTTTAGGTAAAACTCATATTGACTTTAATCACCTGTAAATGTTACGGGTAGTCAAATTTGACCGCCATATTTCAAGCCTTTGTGATATATACCTGAGCAGCGTTTAAAAAGTTATATGCCAGTTTTTGATCAAGAAAAGGTGTTTTTGTTTCCTATGCGGACTCAATAAGTCACTGCTTCGAAAATATTTGGAACATCACATCTGCTTATGTTAAAAAAAAGGTTATTCTTGGAGAAACTGAACTGAAATGTTCAGTAAACAGAGACGAAGTTCGTCTATTGCCTATACCTGCTGAATACCCGCTGCCATTTTGAATTCTCTCACGTTGACAGAACTCGAGGATAGAACACATACTGGCACGACAATCATAACCTTCGAGCTAACTAAATCCTGTAGAAGTTTAAAGTTATCAAATGGAATAGCAGTTATGCTTAGCTAGGAATATAAAAGACCATTTTACCAAGTATATTGCTTTAAATTGTCAGTAACTGAACAGTCTAATGTTTTGTTTACTGGAATGACTGGCAAACGTAGAGTTTACACAACATTCCACGATGCTGTGGTTTTTCTATCTAAATTCACTCTAGAGAGCTCTACGAGTTTCATCTTTAAAGCGTAGCATAATACTGTGTGATATTGACCAAAGTACCTTGATCTGTGAAGAACGCAGCTCAGCGCATATTCCTCTAGAATTTGAGACAGTTCCCGACGATCTGAAGCGGTTACAAAATCCACAGATCAAAATCCAGCATTTTGTATTATCATAACGGGAAATTAATTTCTTCAAAAAGAATATTGGAAATCTTAGAACATACTCACGAGTTTTTTGATTTGTAAAATCCACTATTGAACTCTTAATTGTATCCTGAATTCGAGGAGATAATCTAATTTAGTTCAGACGAGTCTGTGTCGCTAATATCGAATGCATACGTTATTTCTCTGGGACGCGATGTTGTTATACCGTGAAACAGGTGGCAATCTTGCATCTTCCTCAATATTCAGAAGGTCATTGCAATTAAGGATTATAGTTAAATAGCACATTTTGACTAAGCAATGCCTTTTGCCAGAGTAGCTGTAGATTTTTAAAAGATAAGCTTAACATGAATTAAACGCGGGAAACTTTAGGTTCTCGAAATAGCTTTATTGACATATCCATACCGCGTCCCGACACAACCCGTCTCCAGCTTTTTCAAAAACTTAAGATCAACCGTGCGAGTTGGTTACTTCTACTGAGAAGTAATGGCGTCGGATTCGAAAAACGATCTTAAATCGAAGATCGCAACTGCTTTAAAGCAAACATAGCTAAACCAAACATGTTAGGTTCGGTATAGCCTGCGTCGCAAGCGCAGGCCCAGGGAGGGGGAATCAGGTGATAGCTGCTTATACAAGGAACCGGGAATACTGTGACATGAAAAACACAGGTAGACTGAATGGGACCTGGCTTTGATCAGCCCCCATGGTTGTTTCAGGTCTCGTTAGAAATTCAGAGTGAAATTCAAAACAATGAACAACAACTGTATGAATGGGCTTTTATTACGCGGCGGCTATGTTGGAGAATAAAAACCTGGGCCGGGTTGTTCAAAGCCCGATTAGTGCTAATCCAGGGTTAATTTCCATGACAACGAATAGGTTCTGTGCAGAGTTAATCCAGGATTAACACTAATCGGGCTTTGAACAACCCGGCCCAGGAGAATAAAAACTCGTTAGAAATTCAGAGTGAAATTCAAAACAATGAACAACAACTGTATGAATGGGCTTTTATTACGCGGCGGCTATGTTGGAGAATAAAAACCTGGGCCGGGTTGTTCAAAGCCCGATTAGTGCTAATCCAGGGTTAATTTCCATGACAACGAATAGGTTCTGTGCAGAGTTAATCCAGGATTAACACTAATCGGGCTTTGAACAACCCGGCCCAGGAGAATAAAAACAATTGTTTTCGTCCGGTAAACTCGTTCTGAAACCCACCTGTGCGAGGCTACGGGGCCAAAACCATTAAGTGTTTTATCCAAGATGGCCGAACTGTGATAATAGCCAATACCAAGGGCCGGCAAAACATGATGCTCCGCTGACCGATACGGAACGAAGCGTCTGGAGTTCAAATACAAGTTTCCGAGGGCTTAAACGTTTTTTTTTCTAATCCTAATTTTCTAACTTTATAAACTCAGTTAATTACAAATTAAGAAAACTTAAAGATTTATACTTAGATTTAAAGTAGTTTTTGGCGAAACACATGTATAAGTACCTAATATTAGAAACAGGGGTGCTTGCCGTTATTTTCTTTCAATTTGGGCGGGAAACTGGCGGAATGAGCGCGCGTTGGGCTGCGGGTGTCCTTCCTTCTCTCGCCTCAGTCTTCGCCTTCATAAGGGTTAGTTCAAACTAGCGACATATACACGGATGATAATCATTGTCCTAAGTACGAATATAAAAACCTTATGTCGCTTATGTCACAGTGTGAATCATAAGGATTTGTTCACACTAGCTACACTCATACACGGATGGTAATCATTGTCCTAAGTACGAATATAAAAACCTTATGTCGCTTATATATGTCGCAGTGTGAATCATAAGGATTAGTTCAAACTAGCGACATATGTACGGATGATAATCATTGTGTTATGCACGCACATACACACCGCGGCAAAACGTCACGCGCATGCGTTTTGACGATCCCAGCGCGCGCGTCCGCCCCAGTTTCCCGCCGAAACTAAAAGAAGCCAGAGGCCACTACCCGTGTTTTAGTCTTACGTACGTACGCGTATTTACATAAAATGTTTCGCGAAAAACAAGAAAACTACTTAACTCTTTGACAACGGACCGTGTTTGAGCTCAATTGGTGAAATCCTGAGTGCTAACTAAACCCTCCCCCCTCAGTTCCAGTTTGGCCAGCCCAGGGTAATTAAATACTGCTGACTTGTTAAGCCAAGGGCTCAAACGTTCCCCACAATGCCATTCGGGAGAATTCTACGTACTCGTCGACGGTAGGTATTGCAACTTCTGTAGAGTTTCATGACATCTGCTCTAATTTTGGAGAAAAAAGCCACTGTAAGAGAGCTAGAGGACATCATTAAGTCTGAGGACGGCTGTAAAGTACTTGGTTTGCTTTTAGTAGGCCTTGTGAGGGGATTTCACAGGGTTTTTCCGTTGTGTTTCTGCTTTGAGACACACGAAAAATTATTCAATGAAATCCTTGAAATTCTGCAGTTGGTGATCTTTAAGTAGTAGTTAAAATATGAGCGGGAGATCTGTATGGGCATTTACAATGGCGAGCCGCTTCTTACTTGTGAAATGAATAGATAACTAAAAGCCATTGATATGCACAACATAAAATTTTAACCTTTGATTTCTCCCACCCTGCTATCGATGTGGGATGAATTAGTTTCTCACAAAAACATATCCCACATCGAAGATACAATGTGTATGCAATAAGAGAGCAGAGCGTAGCATGCAGAAAAACAGGTCCCACATGGAATAGATGGTGTGTACATAATAAGAGAGCAGATGTACTTTGTCATTTCACCCGTCCCGGGATAGGGGTAGTCAGTGATCGGTCGTGAGACTTCCCTCAACTAGCTTAGCTAGTATTCTGTACCTGATACAGAATACTACTAGAGCTATAACGGACCATGGGGTCTGTATCACGGACCATGGTTTCTGTATCACGGACCATGGTGTCTGTATCGCGGACCATGGGGTCTTTATATCGATACAGAACCTGATGTTTTATTAATCAGGTTTCTACGTGGGTATACAGAGGCGATCATGTGGTGTCATTCAGCACATGGGATTGGCTAGTACCCTTATGAATTATTAATGAATTTTACAACTGCTGCTAAACTTATTAGGATGTGTTTTTGTCACTTTAAAGAATGCCAATCAGGATTAATGCTTTGCGAGCTTGAACAATAGAAAACCGTTACAATCGCCATTTTCGTACTATACGAAAATGGCGATTGTAACGGTTTTCTATTGTTCAAATGTAAACACGGGCTCGCAAAGCATTAATCCTGATTGGCATTCTTTAAAGCAACGGCTTGGGTCCAAATCACCGCTCTTGGTTGTAGAGGCAAAATACTTTTTTTAACCAACAGGAGTCCCAGAGGGGGGGATCTTGTGAAATTTGTGTCCATTATCCAGCATGCAATTGGAGGTGGGTGCAGGAAAACGTGGTGGAGAGAAATCCAGCGTTAACAATAGCGTGGTTCACAGTCGCTTGGTGTGTTTTCTGCAAACAAACCTTGTGGTTGGAAAGATTAAAGAAGGTACTGTAACGAATGAGTGCTTATTTTTTTTGAAAAAAAAATTCCTGCAAGCCAACGGTGTTGAAAAAAATATCCTGCAAGCGGAAAAGCTTTGTTCTGGCTCCGCTTTTTTCGCAAAAAAAATGCGTGCAACAACACTGCTAAAAAAAAACATCGAGCACAGACAAGAACACCCATCCCCCCCCCCCCTCAAAAGTCAAATGGTCGGCCCCTTAGGCTTTTTACAACAAACTTTATGCAGTCACGCGTGCACTCACGTCAACATTATAGTCTGTCTTCTTATTGACGATAAACGTTAGCCAATCAGAGAGCGAGAAAATGGATAGTCGTAAAACATATGTTTTAAAATCTGTTTATATTTCATTGCGGCTTAGTGTTTGTACTATACACAACAGCGAGTATGCGTGAGAATCGGCATTTGGAGCAGCATTTGTTATATTTAGACTATAAACTGTAAAGGAACTGTTTAAGCCGCGATTACACGAGCGATGTGACAATCGCACGTGTAGCCAATCTTGCACAGGCTACGCGACAGCTGAAAAAAATCCCGAAAAATATTCGTGAGAAATTCAATGATTTGAACCTTGCGCGAATAAAAGTACAGACTTGTCACACGTGTAATCACCCTAAACGCTATTCCCACGCCTGTGACGAGACGATAGCATATCAAGTACGAAATCGAAGCAATGGTCGTGCCCAGTCTTCCATATGTCTTCCTTCGTGCGCCAATGTTTGTCGCCCATGTAGCTACTACCGCGCGCTAGGGATGCGTCAGTTTATCAAAAAGTCGTATCCGGCGTATGTGCAACCAAACTTTCCGTCGAAGATACAGGGAACCGTAAAATAAACTATTTGGCATTGGCGGCTACATGGGCGATGCTATTGCTTGCACAGGAGACGCGAGTTTCTGAAAAACTGTCGCTGCTTCAGTTTCTTAATCTGAATGAAATTTCGCTCTCTTCTGTGAACGTTCAACACCCTAGTTTATATCGCCCAAGAAGCGGGTTTCCCAATAAACCTCTTTAGCTATGATGCAATGTTTCCATCTCAGTGCTTGGGGAATTGATTATTTCTGCACCAGTTGTTCAATACGGTGGCTAGTAAGTGCCATGTGTTTTGCAACGTTTACTTAGTCAGTAACTGGCAATTGCCACTTAGCCGGTAACTGGCAATTGCCACTTAGCTGGTAACTGGCAATATTGCCACTTAGCTGGTAACTGGCAATTGCCACTTAGCCCGTAACTGGCAATATTGCCACTTAGCTGGTAACTGGCAATTGCCACTTAGCCCGTAACTGGCAATATTGCCACTTAGCCCGTAACTGGCAAGTTGCCATTTAGCTCGTAACTGGCAATTGCCACTTAACCCGTAACTGGCAATATTGCCATTTAGCCGGTAACTGGCAAGTTGCCATTTAGCTCGTAACTGGCAATTACCACTTAGCCCGTAACTGGCAATATTGCCATTTAGCCGGTAACTGGCAATTCGACTTTTCGGCATCAGATTTCACGTGCGTTTCACGTGACTCAAAGTGTAAACATACCACGAAATTAAAGTTCGGACGTCGAGTCAGGCCTATAACCGATTTGGACCCAATAAATTACTCGTTGGAACCTCGTCGGTATGTGTTTTCAAAAGGTTAGCGGGAAAGTTTGGCTTAACGAAAAGTCTTTCAATTCGAAATAATTCAAAACCAGAACACATGTTCTGTAGTCGCCGCGAAAGTTCGGTCAGGCCTATTTGTACGAGTAATTCACGCGAGAGCGGTGATGGTCAGAATAACCGAAAAGACTCATTTCTGCACCTATTTGAACCCAACAAATACTCGTTTGAACTCTTCGGTATGTGTTCTCATAGACTAGCGGGGAATTTTGGTCCTATACATTATAATCATACACTATAATTCTTAAAGGCACGATGTTCTAGGGATGTGACCGGTGGTGTTACGCAACGCACTGCGCGTCTGCAACCTAAGGGGATTCTCCAACGGGGGGTTTGGGTCGCCAGGAGAGGAACACCAACATGCTAAGTACTGTTTAAACATTATACGGTTGGGGGGAGGGGGCTGTTAATTTTTTATGTGTGTCAAACTAAGAACTACACTTAAAATGGTAGGTTTATAGAATGGCTCAATACACTATAAAAATGCAGGAGAATACCCTTTGTGATTATAACAGTAATTTAGTAGTTTATTCTTAGTTGCTCTACATATATGTATACGTATACTATATAGTATACTTAACTGAGTTTCCCTGCCCCAAATGACAGTAAAATTATGCTGCTGATAACGCTGCTTTGCAAACAGCGTATATGCACGGTTCAAATTGTATTTATTGTTGGAAGGGGATGTGTGAATTTTTTTAAAGATTGAAGGGGAAATGCTAAAATAATAAGCTTTACTGGGGGGAGTCATACAAAATTACATAATCTGAAAAAAATAACCTGTTCTCATCACCCCAACCCCCCACCCCCCCCCCCCCCCCCCCCCCCCCCCGTGATATACATAATAAATGCATGCATGCAGCCTTATGTCTTTGCGAGGAATCGGATTTTGAGAACATGCCTTATCTATTGTGATTTTCGTGTATAAAAACTTATCTTTAGGTAGGGCCGCAACATTTTCCGCTAGTGGCTATCAGTGCATGAGAACACATACGAAGAGGTTCAAACGAGCTTTATTGGGTCCAAATAGGTGCAGAAATGAGTCTGTTATTCTGTCAGTTCTGACAATTGACCACCATTTCACCGCTCTCGCGTGAATTACTCGTACAAATAGGCCTGACTCGACGTCCGAACTTTCGCGGTATGTTTACACTTGGAGTGATGTGGAACGCACGTGAAACCTGACGCCGAAAAGGCGAATTGCCAGTTACCGGCTAAGTGGCAATTGCCAGTTACCGGCTAAGTGGCAATATTGCCAGTTACCGGCTAAGTGGCAATTGCCAGTTACTGGCTATAAGTGTCAATATTTCCAGTTACCGGCTAAGTGGCAATTGCCAGTTACTGACTAAGTAAACGTTGCAAAAACACATGGCACTTACTAGCCACCGTAGAATCATTTCAACTCGTCTGAGGATTCAATTCAGTTCTATTTCTGAATGAAGACAAAATGAAGCATTTAGAGCCTGTTTATTTACATGAAGGGAAGTTGACCCTAGCACTAGGGCTATCTTAATTGTATTGTAATCCCTCGAGACTGTTTTGCATATCGACAATTCTCCAGCTAGGTCCTTGCACTACTAAGAATAAATTCCCCTAAGTCTTGAAATAGGATACATTATGTCATAACTAGAGGTATATTATCTCGGTCTGTAATAAATTGTTTGCACTTCTTTTGCAAATCGTTGCTGTGTACCAGACTATTCGTTTCTTGTCAAGTGTCGCAGTAATGCGTTTCACATGAACAATGTCTCAATGGCAGTCACGGCCACTTCTTCAGCCTTAGCAGCCACCCGTACGGTCTCTAGTGCCCAGTTTGCTCTTTTGACCGCGATGGCCTCGGCCTTCCTGGCCAGCTTGGCAATTTCTAGTGAAGATCTGGCCGCCTGGGCAGCCGCCACTAGCGCTGTAGTCTGGGCTGAGGTCGCTTTTAAAAGAGCTGGAACAAAATCAAGTGATGGTTAACCAAAATGAAAATTTACAGGTGGGCATGTTCACATAAAGGCATTAATTTACAGAGCGACGTTGGAGCGGCACAACGTGTCGGGGGCTATAGACGCTGGGGATGGGCGGTAATCCCCGTAAAGGTTTCTTCCCTTATCAAAAATGCTTATAGGCTATCAAACATGCTTATGAGTCCAAACTGATGTCTAAATGGCTGAGCGCGTATCTAACAGGTGATTTAAACATTCCCGCGACTTTCATACAAACAACACTAGAAACAGTTTGCCCTTTGCGAAAACCTATAAATACCAGGGATCCTTTAGATTAAATGTTGTAAAAACCTGTAACACCCTACCTAGTAGTCTTAGTCAAATGGCTGATCTCAACAAATTTAAATTGGAACGAAAGAATTGTTATAAACGTACCTAGAACTACCGTACTTCTCAAGTGTTCCTATGTAATTTCAATTAATGTATATTGGTACTATCTTTGTACCATAATTATAAGTAAATAAAATAAATATTTTATAGGAAAATCACATGCCTGACGAGGTAATTCCACGTTAAATTGCACGAGAAAACCGATATCGCTCGACTGAGTCGCTTATCCGTTTTTCGAGTGCAATTTAGCGTGGAATTACCGAGTCAGGCATGTGATTTTCCTTGAATCGCATAGTCCGATAAATTACTTGAAGATTTAGTACTTTTGTTGATATTTTGGTAAGTTATAAATAGCGCGAGCAGTCTACAGTGGTGATTCCACTCTGAATCAACACTCCGTCTCAGCCAATCAGCGTCTGATTTCGGAAATGCACCGTGCGATTCAGCTTTGGCTATGCGATTCTATTTGTTATAGCAGGCTAAGTATTACAGCTTATAGCTGTGGGGGCCTGATTTTACCCCTCACGCACTCCTCACTGCATTAACTGTTTTGGACACACTACACTCGACTCCCGATTGATTTTTACGGAGGGAGGAAAACCGGAGAACAACCCTCGAATGCAGATAAGGAATCAACAACAAACCTAACTCATATGGTGCCCGAGCCGGGAATCGAACCCGGGACCGCAGCGGTGAGAGGCGAGTGTTTCACCACTGCGCCAACCTGCATCCCATAATTGTTACTGCTATGTATGTTTTGCTTTTCAATGTTTCACTGTTACATTATTTATATGATTTTGTTACACAGAGCTCCATTTAAACCAGCTTCGCTGAATTGGACATCTCTGTTTAAATATTGTTAATACTGAAATATATACATTTGTTGTTACAGCCAGATCCGGTTATGACGGACGCAGTCGGACCAGTTCAGTACCAAATATCGGCTGTGATTACTAATAGAGCTGTGAAGGTAGTGAACCTCTTGTTGAATTATTTAGTGAGGAATGTATGTTGGGGAGTCGAGAGCATATAATTATTAGCCACGTTTCAGACGGCGAACCGTCCCTGTGCCGAACTTGACGTCAAAGCGACTTGTTGATTCAGACGACGAACTTAACTCGTAGAACCTACTGTAGCGATCAGGGAATCTGGGTCTAGTTTTTATCTTTAGCGCGAAATTAAATTTCAAGATCACAGAATCCAGGCATTTAGTTAGACACACGAGAAGAGCGGCGTTTGAATCAACGATGCTCCAGAGTCATAATGCGTCAGAATCTGCCGTACCTAATTCATCTATCGCACCTAATTCATCTACCGTACCTAATTCATCTGTCATACCTAACTCATCTACCGTACCTAATTCATCTGTCGTACCTAATTCATCTACCGCACCTAATTCATCTGCCGTGCTTGCCTAATTCATCTGCCGTACCTAATTCATCTGCCGTACCTAATTCATCTGCCGTACCTAATTCATTTTCCGTACCTAATTCATCTACCGTACCTATTTCATCTGCCGTACCTATTTCATCTGCCGAACCTAATTCATCTGTCGTACCTAATTGATCTGCCGCACCTAATTCATCTACCGTACCTATTTCAAACTTGTTAAACCAAATTATTTCAGACGCGCCGCTCTTCTGCCGTACTTAATTTATCTATTAAGTTCGGCGCATAAAACGTTCGCCGTCTCAAACGGGCCTTACTTACTTTTGTGTAATATTCTAATCCATAAGTCACACAAAGGTTACCTTGGGGGAGGGAAGGGTGAGGGAGGGGAGGGGGTGAACGATCTCGGTATTAGGTTATACAAAACGCCTGTGAAGCGTTTATTTGTCACTAGATGTTTAATTTCAACGGTGATACTTATTTGATTTATATGATTTTTTAAACTCTTCTGTTTCCCTGACAAACAATTCATCTACACATGAAGAAAAAAGCAAAAAAGACGAATGAAAACAACAGACCAAGCAACTTAACTCACCTTCTCTCGTTAACCTTAGTTTGTGCCGAGTGATGTTCTTTGGAAGTTTAGCAATATTGTTCTTCTTGCCTTGAGAATAAAATCTGTGGTAATATTTATCTGGAGGAAAAGAACAAAATACTACATTCAGACGAAATACTTAAGTTTATCCAAAACGAATTATCTCTGTCGAAATATTCCTTATGCGTGAGGATGTCACGTGATCACCACCAAGCATCACTTTGGCACAACATTTCCTCTCAACACAACACATATTGTTATTATTATTATCATTATCATTACGCGCAACATTGCCAGCAATTCATTTGAGAAGGGATTGACACACGCTGCAACATTGTATACACGTCACAGTATTTTGGTCAGCGGTGAGCAAGAAGAGTGGCATTTCATTGGCTGAAATCACCACGCCATTGCCAGCAATGTTGCAGGAATATTCACACTGTGCAACATGTTGCGCGCTATGTTGCAGCGTGTGTCTGTGCTTTACCGAGTCATCTTTTGTTAACGTCCAACATGCAAACGAAAATGTGGGTTATTTATATTCAATATCAAAATTAGACCTCTTCCATGAGATGGAAATTTCTTAGAGTTTCCAACAAAATTTCCAAGATATTTCCAAGATATTTCCATCAGTTGCAAGTGTGCAAAACCATGGAAATTCAAACTTCCAACTATTTTCCAACAAATTTCCAAAAAAAAACGTTCATCGCATGATATGGAAGAGTTCCAATTTTACCAGTGTATTAACAACAGCTTTCGCAAGGTTGGTATGGCGTATATTTAAGTTTGAAAGGTCGTGAAAGGGTGCGAAGCCTTAGAAATATCAATTGCTATTAATGCATTTCCCCTTTACCTTGAATGGGATGCTCGACCTCATATCCCTGCCCTGGCTTTGGCTTAAAGAACGGTGACACTATGGGCTTGGCAACTGGAAGAAAGAAAGAGGTAAGGAAACCAGTCAAGGTAGGTGCGATTCAAGATTCAAGCATTTTTTAGGTTTAGATGTTCTTTCAAAATTGTCTACTCCACACATTTTGTTGCTGACATTAATAATAAACAATCATAAAATAACTTGGAATTATATGTTTGAATAGTCTGTCGGATATGGCATGGAGATTGCGATCTAACCATGCTAAATGTTAGTTTGTCCCTTGTATGGACCTCGCCTACGGCTCAGTCTAAATCGAGAGGGAAAAAAGAACCCATCACATTAAATTTAATGTTATGGGTTGAACCATGCATACCGAATAGTCCAGTTTCGTATTCGAAAATATTACCGCTGAATACAATGACTACAGACGCATGTACGCAGGGTTAGCCTCATTGTGAAGTTAAACATTCTTAAATACCAGCAAGAAGGTGCAAAACGCGAAACTACAACAATACACAGAGTTGTGAATAGCCCACCTTCTCGCTGGTATTTATGAATGTTCAACTTCAGAATGAGGCTAACCCTGCGTACATGCGTCTGTAGTCCTTGCATTCAGCGGTAATTTTCGAATACGAAACTGGACTATTATAATTATAGCAATCTCCCCAAAATGTGCTCTCATTACAGTCAGAACACGTAGTTTACCTGTAAATCCTAGAACCTTAGCCCTAAAATCTCGTCGTTTACCTGGGACTGAACTTGTTTACTGACGGTTAGGGTTAGGCTTATGGTACGCAGTCGAAATATCGGCAAAGTAATATTTTAACTTGTTAATCGCCAGTAGATTGGTCATATATATATATATTATACGCGAGATTGCTCAGATTATAATTTGGTATGGGTTCAACCCACAACATTAAATTTAATGTGATTGGATTCATCAACCCATTTAGTGTTTGCGAGTCGGCTGCACTATCGGTCAAAGACCTTTGTAATATACAAGGTCCAAATAAATTTGTCTATGTCTTGTCTATGTCAATACACCCATTTCAAACCAGGTTGTCACACACAAACGATACTCCCAGACCGCAATGAATTGTGGTTATAACTGTCCAGCTGACAAACGGATCAACTACAGTGTAATTTGAAAATCGATTTGTACGATTAAATAGATTCGCATTAAGTAACAATCCGCGCAAGAGGTATGCACAATTCTATTGTTCAGATGCAATTTGCTTTCCCCACTTTAGTATTTTCTGTTTTTCATACTGACAACTCATCAACCCTTAAATCATAAATTTCTGAAATTATATCCACTAAAAATGCATTTTAAAGGTAGAGTTCTTTTGTGTGAAAACGTGTTGTCCAATCAGAAGAGTGCAAAACAATAACCAAGAAAACGTTCAATTCAAAAATGTTCCCCATATTGAAAGTTCGTCATATTGAAAGTTATGAGAGTTTTCACTAGATGCAATTCAAATCTGTTTACAAAATGAGAAAAAATGTTCTACTTCTTCAATTTTAGATAGATTTTAATGTCTAAGCCAATGAGGTGGAAGATTGAAACAATACCACAATTAGCACCTTTTTACATTCCATGCATAACATATGCCTACCTCTTGCGCGGACCATTACTTAATATTCGTCTTAAAGTTTTGACCTAAAAAATAAACGAATTCACCAGACTTTCAGCTGCAACCAGGAACCCATTACCAGGAGCGTCCATCTTCCCCACTGTGTCTGTACCCCATATTTAGCATTGCGTTTCGCGCGAAAAAGAATAAAGGTAGGCTATTCTTAGCCAATCAGATAGCTAACGTCACTTCTCGTTATCATTCTTCTCACTTTCAACGCGGGAATTCGAATTGCTGGTTTTCACTCAATCCCCAGAGATTCAAATGTTGGTGCCCCAACAAAAGAAGCTAACGAGGAAACCATTGTTTAAGGGCACCAACATGGCGGCAACCTCTTTTCGCGGGAATTTCGAATCTAAAAATAGCCTCATCTACTCCTGTGCTGGGGACCCAACCCATAACAGAGGAACGCTCTTGGTAATGGGCTCCTGCTGCAACCACAATCCAATTCGGTCTGGGAATGTCGCTTGTCGTCTGTGCGGGACAACCTTTTTGAAATAGCTGTATATCAAGAATGTAAATCTGGCTTATGATTGGCCAATGTCATGTTCTTGGATGCTGGATGAGAAAGGAGAGTACAGAGTACGGGTACAGGTTTTTTTAAAAACGTCGGATAAACGTTTTGAACCCTAGTTCCTTTCCAAGGAGGATTGGAAGGCCTTCCCACAATCCTTTGCGTAGCAACTATATTATCAGTTTTCCCGGTCACGTGAGCAATTCATTCTGCGTTGAATTTCATGGAGGTCGGACTCAGCAGCACAAATTTTCACAAAGCATCTCAAAACCAAAGTTTTTCATGGGATTTTGACGTAAGTTTAGGCTAGCTTTGACTTCCCCGTATTTCTGGCCATTATTTTACAATGAAAGCCTAAGAAAAATGGGAAAATATGCAGATAATTACCTTAATAAGTTTTCAATTTTAGTTCGCGCGCGCTGCTGACGCAATCTGATCACACCATTTTCGAACAACGAGCGCGCGCTCAAAGCTGCTTTTGTACGAGCGCGCGACTGAATAGACCAAAGTATTACTTATTTTTCCCCTTAATTTTTTCAGGTAATCATAATTGTTTTTAAGTAAAATGATTAACAAAGAATCGTCTGGTTTTTTGGTATAATTAACAATAAATACCACTCGTACTGTTCGCGAGCGAAATGCTTCACGAAAGCTCGCGACATTTTGTGAATGGTATCGAAACAACGTAAACAATACGCATTTTCAACGACTTTGTAAACCTCTTAAACCTGGAGCCCTTTGGACCCTTTGCATAAATTAGACAGTTAATTTATTTATGTCACTGCTCATGCTAATTTCCAGGTAAGGTTAGTCCTCCAAAAGGTTTGTAGTTAACTTCTTTCAGGGTAAGATAAACGACTTGAGTTCGCGGGAAATATTTCCCAAACAACCTCTCGAGAAAAGTGTCCGATAAATATGCTCAGATTGTATGAAAAGTTCAAAAATGGAAGATGTTTAGCTAGTATTAAAGTTAGAAAGTATATTTATGACTTTGTTGAATCTGCATCTCTAGTTTCTATAGAGTTAAAAAAACTTCAAGGAAAAAGTTAGTTGGAAATGATAAAAATCGCGGGAAACTTCAAGTTTCTTGCCTTCTTGACAAATTTTCAAGCGCAAGTGTTCATGGGAAGGCCTTACAACCTCCTTGGTCCCTTTCGGTCTTATCGAATACGCTTAAGCTTTTACCCGACAACGTTTATCGAAAAGCCATTTTAAACAATGTAAGTGTTTTTAATATACGTACTGCTTTCGCCGAGTAAACAAACTAAGAACACCAAATATATAAGCAGCTCTCTCGTCTCCACCATTATGTACAAATGTTTCAATAAATATTCACCAGTTCCTGTGGAGAAAAGCAAAAGTTTCAAATTAGTAAATTTGTTGTTCACATTTTTAGATAATTTTGCAATTTCTTTGCCTTGTTGTGAACAAATACAACTTCAGTCGGTTTAAAAAAAACTTTTTAATTAAGCACTCGATCTAGAAACACTTTCACTGTTAAAAGTGCTTGGTAATTTTTGCCAGTGAAGTCGAACCTTTCGAACGAAGTGGTCTAGAAACAGCGTGACATATACCATAGTAAAACAAGGCAATAATTTTTATTTTTTTTACTTGAAACATTGAATTATTATAAAGGTTGGCTACAATGATAGTTTGAAAACATTTTCATGGTTCTCTTTCTGAGAAATTAAAACAGTAAGCAGCGAGATGTAAAGATACAGTAAAAGGAAACTGAAAGGAAAAACAAAGTTATTATTTTCCGAGCTTGTTTTCTCCAGATAGGAAGCGGTTATCGTACCGAATTCAAATATGGCGAATTCAGTTTCGCTTACTAAATGTCCATAAATACTGCCCCTAATTTCTAAAATATCACTTCGAAAACAATATGTTTGAAAAGTTTGGATGATATATAGCAACAAAAGCTTTAAGATATCGCACATTGAGCCCAAGGAGGGAGGGAAGGGGGGTTTCAATTAGCACCTCCTATCCCTCCACTTGCTACAGCCACGAGGAAGCAGGTCAGATAGTATGATATTATTGATGTCAGTGTTGTTTTATATTTCGAGCCGAGTACAAAGATGGCCGCGGCTAATAATAATGTTGAAAGTCGATATTTTTAGGAGAATAAACGGAGCCATTTACAAGTAACGTGCATGCCAGCAAGGTTTTATTATAAGTTTGGAGATGAAATAATGATAAACACTAAAACGAGGCTAATCAGGCATTACTACCTAATCTCACACAAAAGTCTCCAATTTTGAGCTAAGTAACCCGGCAGCAGGCTTGTGGCCTTCGACCACTATATTTGAGCACATATCAACTGAGATAGAATCGGACATCTGTAGATCTAAAACGCCGCCATGGAAATACAGTACTTCTCAGGTCATACATTGGAGATAGTTAAGCACCTATTAAGGCCCCCACCCCACCCCTCCCCCACACTTCACCCTAACCTTTAATGTTAATCATTAATAGAACAATGCATATCCAATGGAGGGGTGGGTGGGTAGTTTCCCAGAAACCGGGATTGAGCCGGCTATCTTTACACTTTCCTCGAGGCTATCACTTTTTGCATATCGACAGCAACGCTGCTGGTCCTAGTCTGCGAAAAGAAGAGCCTGTTCGCAGGCTATGCTGGTCCTAGCACTAGGATCAATCTCCCTTCGTGTAAACAGATCCTAAGTTATTGAAATATAACTGATTACAACTATACCAAATCCATTTGTATTAGTCTTGTTTTTATATTTTTTTATAAGTGATGCAGTACTTACTCGTACCCAAAGGTTTTATAGCTCTTTTTTCCTTCATCCGTACGTGATATTGATTTCGGAAAAATTTATGGACTCGTTCGTGTTCAAATAACAACAGAGAATTTATTGATTACTTCTAATGCCGTTAACGCTCTCGAAACATTTCTATTTTCGTTTACATTTGATTCAAATGTGCCCTTATAATTTTAGTAAGCAGTAACAACCAAAGTGAACTCGAATCTTTCTCTTCAGTCATTAATCTTTTATATATGTCGAGAATAAAGGGCTTTCTTTGAAGGAGTTCTTGTGACCAAATCACGCGGAATACGAAAATTTTGTTTACAAAACGTTTCGAACCGACTCAAACGCTGGTTTAAAGTAACATCCCAGCCAGCAGTTTGTCGGTAATTTTCTTTTTGATTAATTTTGAAGCCACAATGGCCTCCTGTGAGATATTATTTGGCTTAGAGATGGAATAGAAGCGGCCGTAAATTAAACAGGTTGAAAAGGGACTAAAGCCGGGGCTTAAACGTTCGAACATTGATTGGGTTAACTTGGTTCCAACAGTATTAGACTGTTTAGTACACCATGTTTGTACCTACGTGTTTAGTTGGATGGATGTTGGATAAAACTGTTTAATTTAATTTAGCCACTTGTCCAACTAACATTACGATCCAACAATGTTGTACAATAAATGTTCGAATGTTTAGTCAGTTCGGACAAAATCCTTTTTTAAACCAGTCGCTTAAAATTGATCGATATCAAAACATTATTTAAACCTCAAATTGTTTGAACTAAAATGGCCAGTCTCAAAATGTGTCCTCTATTAGAACTCTTCGATGTCTATGCAAATAAAGCAAAGAAATGTGTCAGTGATTTTTCCTGGTGGCCGCTCCTCTATCAACGTTTCACTTATCGTTAACAACAAGAAATATTAATAACATACAACAAAATATGAGTCACCTTACCTAAATTTTGAAAATCATGATTTGCTCTATTACTTCCGCTAAGACGAAATCCCTTCTGTTCAAATTCCTGCTTTGAACGCCGCTATTTCAGTTCAAACTCCACCTGCTTTTGATGCCAAAGATACTACATGTCTGTTGACATTTACTTTCACTGGTTGTTTTATCCGAATTATTTCACATTATTGGTCAGAACACGGTGTTTTGGTCATCCAGCGAATAAAAATGCGCCTTTGAAAGTTTGTAGGAGCTTAGAGCGTTTGTAAACTTAATGTTAATGCTAAACAGAAGGATTATGTTGATTTTCCTCGCAAAGGATTATAATTGAACTATAATTGAACTGCCTGGTTCATTGTATGGATTTTCACAAATTAAAAAAATGGCTTGTGAACTTTTTTTTCGTTTTCATAATAACTGAGTCCTAACCAAAACTTCTAGGAATGAACCAAGATGGCGCGTCTTACATGTGCCCTCGTTATTATCTCCAGTGCGCATGAGTGCAGGGACCATATTTGGAAGTGTAACCGGTAACGCAATACTACCGTTTCTGTAACGCATTACAAATTATTATACAAGACGCATTTTACTCCACCGCATTTTGTACAAAGTACCAAATGAATACACAAGTTTCGTATTGTCACGGACGAGCTAGAACGAGCCTTTAATGGAAGCTCATACGTGGGCAATCGCCGTAAAATATATTAAACATTACAAAATATGTCATCGCATGAGCCTCGTCCCAGCTCGTCCGCGAGAGTACAACGTGTGTATGTCTTTCTGCCTAATGGACCGACAGACAGACATGTATTTTTATTGGCACTTTATAAAATACGATTTACTGATCAGTGAGAATCCAATAATCGTTATAGATGGGATGGGAATAGGTGTTGAGTTGATTCAAAGTTTAAAATTAGAACCGAATTCCCACGCCACACACACACACACAAAAAACAGATGTAGCTAAGAATAAATAACTCACAAAAATACAATTGTTCAGTTTATATTTAGCTGACAGGATTTGTCCATTTCGGTTATTTCCTTACGAAAAAGCCAACACAGTTTTAGATCATTTGTTTAGGCATTGATGCGAATATTGGTTGAACAATTCAATCAAGAACGATTCTTCCTTCATTTCCTCTTAATGGTTTCAAATACAGTCCCTAACTACATGTTAGAATATGATCACTGCCAATCAGCGCTCGCCATTTGAGCACCCTAAATCCCATAGTAACTAAGGATGTCAAGTAGGGAGGGCCTTGAAGTACAGGGAAATAGTGGGGTTTGTAGTTACAATGACATGGAATTGTCATAGTCACGCTGCCAGTTGTAACGCTGTTATAATATAACTTATAATATTTATTTACAAAACGTTTTATAATATCACTAATAGAAATCTCGTTTTTAATTAATATATATTTAGAAAATGTGTTTTCGGGTATTCTTCTGTCTGAAGGTGTGGTATAGACGTCACGGGCACTTTTTCCCGATCTGGTTACTAAAAATACACTTATTCAACATTATCATCCCGCACTGCCTAGCTTCCCAATTCATGGTTTAACTAATTTGCATGTCATTGTACTAAGAACAGACTTTGCACGAGCGTTCCGGAAGTAGCGAAGCGTAGCAAGCGTGTATGGTAAGCTTCTTAGTTCAAAAGCACACAAGTATGTAGAATCTAGACAAAAGAGAAATTTCGGAAATACACAAGCTATTTTGAGTAAAATGAGCATATTTATGACATTACTTATGATCCCATAAACCGAAATCTAATAAAGCAAATGGAATGAAATTTTCATGGGAAGCTGTCCTATGCCACAGCTATGAAATATGCTAAAAACATCGCATGAATCTGTCCGGAAAATACAGTTCTCGACGACTAAACAGAAGTAAGGTGAATTGTTTATTTTTTTAAAGAAAATATTCAACAATTTTTTTTCGAAAACGCTCTCATACAATTTTTTTAAACTTTGCAGTCTTGAAGGCCTACATTTAGACTACAAGTAAAACTAGGTCGTTTTAAAAGTTTAGGTCTAGATTTCGAGAAAATTGATGATATGTAAAGTACATGACGGCAACGCTGTGTTGCTATGGTAACACCGATGTCAAACAAACCTACATTTTTGGAAAGTTTATTCTATTTCTAGTAAATGGGTGAAGTAGCTAGTCCGACCAAGGTCTGACAGTAGAGTTTCAGCCGTTCAAAGTGGGTATGGTGCGTCCCTGGAAAATCCAGGCGAGCCACCTTAAGCCCAATCGGGCGAGGTTAGTAAGGCTGGATGCTGAAGCCATTTCGTTTTAGTTCTTTAATTTCTTCTTTTTTTCGCCGTTTTTTTTTTGTCGGATAGGGTATACCAACACCTTTAAAAAGGGAATTGGAAGTCCTAAATTTTATTTAGTTAGGATAATTTAAATCATAATCCCTGGCCTTGTGAGCAGCTGTGGGCAAATGGAAAGGAAACAACAAACACAGGATAAATTAGAATGTACAAAACTCAAAGTGCTGCTGAAATAATATCTAGCTAAGCGAACATATTTTCACTCCTGTCATGGCTTTGTATACAGTGTCGAAGCTCTTTTGGACCATGGAAACTAAAACCATTTCAAAATCTTGGCAGTTTAATATGTCCGCCTAGGCGCTTGAAGAGACTGAGAGATCTGCAATTGCATGTAGCGGAGCAATCGAACAAGATCAGTCGCTGTGCTGTAGTCAGAACATTTAGAAAAACAATCGAGAAGTAAAATAACAAAATAAGAGCTATTTGTGCACTTCAGTGTGCTCGCACATTTCGCACCGGTACGGCCTTTGTTGTTCGATTATTTTCCAAGCCATGTGTTGTTGTCAATAGAGGGAAGAACAAAGTAAGATATCTGTAAAAGCTGATTCGAAGAGTAATAATTGGTATTCTTCTTGTTCTCTAGTGGCGATTTAAAGCGAATTCGACGAATTTTAACCTCCTCCTTTCCCGCCGACTACTTTCCTCTTTATAGATCGACCGTACAGATCACCCGCGTATGTCCCGAGCGGTGTCGAATCTGATTGTTGACCCTGTCACGTGTCGAGCCAACTCGAAACCCGAAACAAAAACTTGCGAAATATGACTCGGCCTGGCCTTTGTAACAATACATGGCTCTGACGTCGCATCTTCGTATCGCGCGTAAAAAACCGGCAATTTATAGCTTAATTGGTGTATAATAAACTGAATATTACATAACAGCTTAGAGGCTGCGGCCTCGGGTGGGGTGCCACATCTCTGTGGCTGGTGGCGTTTTTGTTCCCCCACCTTCACCAGGAGCCCATAACTGGGAGCGTCCATCCCACATACTAGGCCTATGTCACGGCGTTTTTACAAGTTAGGTTATTTTTAGAATGGTTTCCCGCTATTGTTGAGTAGCAATTATTCCTAAGGGAATCAAATCACAAAAGCGTAGCATCCATGGTGCTTAGTATAACAAAAGTAGCTAATGAGGCATCTTTTGTTCCGCCACGGTGAAATCTACCAATTGGCGTGGAAGAATCTAAAAATAGCCCAACTTGTAAAAATCGCTGTGACAACTATATATGAGATATGGACGTTCCTAGTTATGGGCTCCTGCCTTCACTTAATACTAATGTAAGGATATACAACAACAAATATAAATAAATAAGCTTATTTGTTATTAAATCGCCACGCAATTGCTAGCCTGCGCCGCTACGCATTTTACTCCGTTGTATTCAGTGAACTGAGCTTGGCCGCTGCGTAGACTCCTAGCGGCTTCTTGCTAAATAAAATAAATTTGTTTACGGATTAGGCCACCTGTGGCGCGCGGTCACAGGTAGCCCAATCCGAAAACAATTCAGTTTGCAAAAAAACACCCATAAGATCCGCTTGAAGGCAAGGCCGCCACGCATCACGCTCGTCATGCTTGAGTAACGCAATATCTATAGTAAGGGGTATGTATCAGCATATAAGCATCAATTATTGCGGAACCTGAGAACGTAATAATTGAATTTATGTCGTGAATCTTATTATTATCAGAGCCTAGAGTTTGACAGCTCATAAACCGGTAAAACCAGTAACCGATGACGTAAGAGAACAAGCATTCTGGGTTGTCTTCAGTTGAATATCTAGGCACGAGAATCGCTGATGTCAACCTCTTTTAGTTAGGAGACGATCCAGCACTAATGAATACTTCGATTTTCCCAACATTTTCCTTTGGTAGCGTCCTGGTTGCCTCATGATAATTTCTTTATTTTGTGTTGATACCTCATAAAAACAGGTGGGCGTTTTTGTTCCCCACCTTCACTGAATACTAATGAAGTTAATATACAACTAAAATTAAGAAAAAGTAAGTTTTGTTGAGCGTGATTTGTATCTTCTCGTGGTGAATTTGTCGTAAGGAACCAGTCATTTCTGTTCACCCCCAATGTCCCCATATTGGCTTAATCAAATACTTTGGTACGAGTTCACATCTTCGCATGGCCATGTAATATCCGCGGCCATATAATTTGGGTCCATGTTATAATACTACTTTATAATACGTACGTGTATTAATATTTTTCGTCAGATAGCAGTTTTTAATTCGCATTGATAACTGGTAATAAGTTCATAATCCATGCAAACAGGAAAGCTCTCTTACGAACAAGGTCAATCAAAATGACCAATGAAAAATACTACGGCACGCGTAATCATGATCTTATTAATGATACAGTACCGACCAGAACTAACCTCCAAGGCGTTCGGGTTCGCTTCCGAGCAAACCCAGGGTGCGCTCCGAACGAGATCGTTATATTTTCACTTTAAATTTAGTTTACTCAGTATTCTTTCAGTTTTTTCGGAGTGAACTCATTCTAGACTGGAAACTGGCCTCGATAATAAGTGTCATGTTTCGTCAGCGGTGCGCCAGTGTTTAGAGAGAACTCTGCTATCAGGGAACGCCAATGTCTACGTGTGAAAACGTAAAGGAATGTTGGCAAATTTGTGTAGGTTTCTTTGCTTTTCCGACATACAATTACGGCCAATTTTCAATACACGTGAAATATTTGTTCGTGTCTACGGGTGCTTTCCATTCAACCCAAAAAAACGAAAATTTTCCCGAAATTTTCTGTTCCATTCAAAATTCCCGGTTTAGATTTGCTGTGATTTGCCAGTTTTGAGAATTGAAATCGAGGCTACTAATAACCGGGTAGTGTCTGCGAATGGAACGCGTTTTTTTCCGACCGGTTTGTTTAATTCGAAAAATCCCGTTCCATTCGACATTCGAAATTTTCGAAACTTCTAACCGGTCGTTTTGGTTGAATGGAAAGCGCCCTACATGTTTTGTATAAATGCTTGTAACACGATATGAGTCGGGCGAAACACAAGCAGCCCAGGCTACAGGTTTGTGGCAGTCAGCCTACATTTGTAGTAATTTAGCCTCGAAAGCTACGTATACGCAACACTGCCATCAGAGCAGCAGTTAAAACACTGTTCCTTGCAAGCCGGATAAAGAAAATATCCGTCTTCAGACCACAGAATCAATAACCAGTGTCATCGATGCAGTTGTTGTAGAAAATAGTCGGCAACGTTCAACTCAGATGCCGCTAATTCGCTCTCTATATGAATGTTTTTCCATCAGGCATTTTCAACACTATCACAATGTGATAGTGTGTTGACCAGAAATTGTAAAAAAGAAAGCACTTCGTTTCCTGCAACAGTTTTGAGCAGTTGACAATTTTACAGCCCGTTTGCCAGCTCTTTCACTTTTATCGATTGACATGTTCTTTTCATAGCAGGTTATTTCATCCAATAAGAAACGAACTTTCAGATCGTCAATAACAAGCTGTCACAATTGAACCAATCAGCGACGAGAAATGTTGGAGTTTTCGCTGTCGTCTGTTTGCTTTTAGATTTTTATTTAGATAGCTTAATTTCCTTCGTCTAGATTGAAGTTTATATTATAAAACAAATAAAAGATGGATCTCCTTGTTCTGACTATTTAACAATTAGACCCGCAGCCCGAATGGGCTACGAGTCAATAGCCCATGAGGCGCAGCCGAATGGGCTATTTAACTCGTAGCCCATGAGGGCGAGAGGTCTAATTGTTTTAGTATAAACTAACTAGTCGGACAGTAGAAAATAATAGAAAGCAATAAATTGAAGTTGAAAAATGTTATTATTTCGTGAAAATACGTGCGGTTTTTCTCAACCATGGGCTATCACAAATAGACCTATAGTAGGGTAGCCAATCAGAATGCAGGATTTGTAATAGTCCACTAGTTGGTTTATACTAAAACAAAATAATGCACTTTTGCTGCTAAATTTCCGCTCGTGCATCCGCGATCCGCAGTTTTTCAAAACCTCGAGCGTTAATTATTTTGTTATGGCGGAACAAGGAGAGCCATCTTTTATTTCTTAAGTATTGTGTTCGTTCTATTGTATTCCCTTTTTTGTATGGAATTGTATTGTTTTATTCTATTGTATTTTTGGTAGAAATTCGTGTCGTCCAACATGACAGGTTGCCTCAAATGTGAATCCTCACAGTGACGTCATTGTGATGGCGGGCTCGGTTCCAGGCCACGGACAGTTTTTAGCATACAGCAGTCAATTTGAATGGCTAAAAAACACCTTTCCGAAGGCAAAACTGAAAACTAAATATGCTCTTGATAATCAGAAAGAATGCACTTTATTGTTCTGCAATAAAATAAAGATGAACAATTTGGTTTCATAAACACTTTAAAGTGCACCTAACGTTTATTTTGTTATCATAAATATCGATTCTACATCAAGTTTTGAATACTTCTGTGAAGAAAGTTTTGGTTTACAGAGAATACTCTATGTTCTGCGTTCGTTTGAAATCGTGGAAATGTGACCTTTCCTGACCCATGACCGCGTAAGCAAAAGCCTGGGTCGATCCCTGGGTTGACGTCATCTCATTAATGCATTATTCTCCATGGCGTCTTTCTATCACAACAACATCGATTTATAGAGAATATACACTGTTTGCGAGTTGTTAGTAAAGAAAAAAGTCATTTTAGTCAACATGTTAAGTATTTATTCAACTTATTGCAAAGTCGAATTAATTATATGACGTCTACCCAGGGATCGACCCAGGCTTTTACTTACGCGGTCGTGGGTCAGGAAAGGTCACATGTTCACGATTTCAAACAAGCGCAGAACATAGAGTATTCTCTGTAAACCAAAACTTTCTTCACAGAAGTACTCAAAACTTGATGTAGAATCGATAATGATGATAACAAAATAAACGTTAGGTGCACTTTAACTATTTAACTGGAGGTACATGTAATTAAGTTCTGGTCGGTACCGTACCATTATACGCATACTTTTTCAGTAAAGTAAATATAAAATTTAGTGCCCAGTCAGTTCCCAATAATCATTTTTCTTTATGAAAAAAAACTCTGAAGTTAGTTTTACTTCTCGACAAGTCAGTAGTACTAGTGTTTCCCCCTTCACAAATTTCTTTGATAACGTTTTTCTTTTATGTTGGTTTAACTCTTTCGAGTCCGAGCCTGTAAATATAGGTACCCTGAGACCTATATGAGAAAAAAATATTGCATCACACCTAGACATGCCGGAAAGACGATGTTGCGATATTATGTGAAGGGATGAATGGCTTCAAAGTCAAAGCTATAACAGGGATCGCTTGACTCTTTCACTATGGAGAAAAGCTCATTTGTTTTGGCGTTCGTTTTTGTTTCTTCGATTTTCACGAATTCTAAGGAGCTGAAAATCGGCTCAAAACATCCTTTCCATTCGCACTTGAAATCAAGAGCAAACACAAAATCAGCACTAAGTCGTTACAGTACCTTGTTTAATCTTTCCAACTAGTAGGTTTTTTTGCACAAAACACACCAAGCGACTGTGAATCACGCCGATGTTTACACTGCATTTCTCTCCACCACGTTCTCCTGTACCCACCTCCAATTGCATGCTGGGTAATCAACAAAAATTACAAGGGGGACCCCCCTCTGGGACTCCGGTAGGTTTTTTTTTATAAGTCTTTTACCCCTACAGCCAAGAGCGGTGATTTGGACTCAAGCCGTTGCTTTAAAGTGACAAAAACACATCCTAATAGGTTGAGCAGGGGTAAAAGAATGCCAACTGCAGGATTTCAAGGCTTTCATTGAAGAATTTTTTCCTGTGTCTGAAATCACAAACACAACGGAAAAACCCTGTGAAATCCCCTCACAAGGCCTACTAAAAGCAAACCAAGTACTTTTCAGCCATCCTCAGACTTAATGATGTCTTCAAGCTCTCTGACAGTGGCATTTTTCTCCAAAATTAGAGCACATTTCATTGGAAACCCTACCGAAGCAGCCATACCTACCGTCGACCAGTACGTAGAATTCTCCCGAATGGCATTGTGGGGCAAGTTTGAGCCCTTGGCTTAACAAGTCAGCAGTATTTAATTACCCCGGGGACAAAGAGTTAATTCAATATTGATCATTAATCCAAAACATACGCTGAAGTTTACAAGTAACTCTTATAAGGGCACTAAGTAATATTAATTAAACTAAGTTCACATCAATCTATTTCCGAATACATTCTCAAGCCTTCGGTAGAATAAATGAATGACCCCGTTGATGTAGCATCCTTTGCAGGCGTTTAACACACCTACATCATTAACATTTTCAAATTATTCCGTTGCTCGAGACAACTACCATAAAAGTAGCTCATCTAAGTATTTTATTATTTGTTTGCCACAATGTACAATAACATACTCAATATTATTAATATAAGTTGTGATGAAAAAACAGTGACGAGGAAGCCTACACGACAAACCGCAAGGCTTATGGAAGTTCAGGCTTCCCCTTACATAAGCGATTACAGATAACTAAATAAACACTTACAGGAGCTAGATGGCGGGTACATATATATATTAAATACAGCTAAGATAGACAAGGGAGCTCTGTACATACATTACAGCTAAGATAGACAAGAGAGCTCTATACATACATTAAAGCTAAGATAGACAAGGGAGCTCTCTACATACATTACAGCTAAGACATACAAGGGAGCTCTGTACATACATTACAGCTAAGATAGACAAGGGAGCTCTGTACATACATTACAGCTAAGATAGACAAGGGAGCTCTGTACATACATTACAGCTAAGATAGACAAGGGAGTTCTGTACATACATTCACAGCTAAGATAGACAAGGGAGCTCTGTACAGACATTACAGCTAAGATAGACAAGAGAGCTCTGTACATACATTACAGCTAAGATAGACAAGGGAGCTCTATTCTAGATGCAGTTATTAAGTTGTCAATATGACGTTAATAAGACTCAATATTTTTAAGCTAGGAGAATTTGTCAACTCATCGTTCAATGAGTTCCAAAGTTGTGGGCCGGTTTATTACATAAGCTCCATGTCCTTCTTCAGGAGATACTCGTGCTTTAAACTTCATTAGGGAATTCAATCTGTTCCAGAGAGCTCGAATATTACAACGGAACCTGGAAATCTTGTAGTAGTACAAGAAAGGATTAAAACAAGAGTTTAATGCAGCTGCTGCAATGAACCACGGAAGCAGGCGACGAATGGCTTCAGCACCCAGGACTGGAATCAAGAGGGGCCCCATGACAAATGGTAGCCAGCACATCAGGGTCACTCCAACTACCATTCTAACAGCCGTAGTGCTTCTTGATCTCAGTGGGGCCACGGCAGCCACGCTGGCATACTGTTGAATTATTCTCTTCAAAATTTGCGACTGCACACGGTATATGTACCAGTTGAGTACAACAACTGCCACGAACGCCACCGTGACGTAAAAACCGACTGTCAGTTGTAGCCCCAGAGCTTTGGTCGAGGGAAAAGGACCAAAAACAACAGCAACGATCCAGGAAACGCCAATCATCAATCGGACGCGGTGATCGTTCAACCAAAGAATGTACTTGTAAGGTAAACAAATAGCTATGAAGCGTTCAAAAGAAACACACAGAAGACCGTTGACAGAGGCGACCATGAAGCAGCAACCCAAAAACGACCGAGTTAGATATAACCAGCGAAAATATTCAAGGTGATTGTTGAGGCCATTGATGATATACGAAGGAAGGAAGAGAGAGCATACAAGAAGATCAGCAACGGAGAGGTTTACTAGAAGTAATGCTGTGGGTTCTCGGTTGGAGCAATACACAAGGAAAGATAATAACACTATTACATTTGCAACAGTTCCAACAACTACTTCCAAGCTATAGATAACAGTCAGGGAAATCATTTCTGCGTTATACAACAGCTCCGCCATCATATATCAAATCGACTTTGATTTTGAGTGTCTTTTTTTTATCAGTATCAGCTAGTTTACAGGTACCGAAGCTAATTGTTGATAAGTTGATTCAGTATACGAACGGGTTGCTTCTATTAGCAAAACACAAGGAACAGTCCATTGTTTTCTCGAGTAAACCCGAGATAAAGAGCATCCGTTACATAACAAGAGAATCATCGTTACTTTTATTTTCTGTTGTTTTAGTTAGGTGCTATATTTGTATTGCTCACTCAAGTAGTTAGGATGCCCTAAAAAGCCATTTGTTTCGAGGTGAACTACAACAATAATACGACTTGAGCTTAAAAACGTAAAGAGGAAATGAGATGTTCAACCATTATTCGAATCAAATGATCTAAAACTGTTTTGCTTTTGCGGAATATAATAACAAAATTGGACAAGTCCTGCCAGCTAAATCAGTAAAGCGATTGTAATTTTTGGGGTTATTTATTCTTAGCTCCAGCTGTCCTCTAGATATGAAGCGATTGTAGTCTGGTAGTTTATTTGGCTTTGTAGGTTGGATAAAGTGATTTTCGGTGTAGTTTTATGTATTTTTAATAGAAGGGATCGTGACACACCCATTAATGATTACACTTTTCACACCAATAATTTTGTTTTCAAAACAACCGCCTCTCCTCTCAGTGCGGTCGGTAAATAAAGAATCCATCTCTCTCTTCTTTCTATTCTAGACTGCACTATAGTATATATGCTTAGTGCTTACTTTAGTATTCTTCAATAGACATTTGTAGGATAATTGTTAACGGTGTACCACTCGAAATCATTGCATAACTACCATTATTACACATGTCACTCACATCGATATCTCGATTCTGATTGGCTGAGAACACGCAACTAATTCTCGATAGCCAGCTATAGCACTAAGTGCGCATGCGTACAATATTATCTGTAGATAATAGTATTATCTGATAGCAGATAATACTTAGCGCTCGATGATAAGGAAATACGACAATTTTACGTTAGAAAGCAAGGCAATTCAGTATTTCGTTATTTTGAGCTATTTTGCTATTTTAGGCGCTTAGCTATGTTTCTACTTAACTGGTAAAATAAATGCAATTTTTAGCTCGAATAAGAAAGAAAACATCTTGAATCAGAAATTCAATCGTAAACAAACCAATTTTATACAGCGTTTCATTCAGCTTCGTTTTCGATAGCTTTTTGTTTTGCTAAAACTTGAGCTTAAAAATGTATAACTGATAGTAAGAACAATTTTTGAATTCGGTTTTCGCATGATTGCGAAAATTATCAAGACCTCGGTCTGTGTTATCAGCCCGGCAGAGAGCTACTAACTGCCACTTATGGCCTCTATATTTACTGTAATCTCCTTCCTTTCAGTCGCTACGCGCCATGGTTCCTCAGCGGCTCGGATCAACTTTACAGTATAAAACTCGAGCGGTGGTTGTTTTGTCCCGATCAATTCTAGTAGTTTAAAGGACGTTTTATCACGTAAATGTATCCAAATGTGGCTGTACATCCCAGCGAGGATAAATATGAGTGATTTTTAGGTTTCTTCATAGCCGCAACTTATATGAATCGGCAGAAGAGTCATATGGGCATTTCTGTAAAGGCGTGTAGAAGAAAATCTGTTCCTTAAACTGAGACATTATAACTTACATCCCACATTAAAGTTACCGGTAACAGACACCGGGTTCGGCAGGATTGATGATATGTGCGTGTACGATATATTCGGGGGTAGAAGCGGAATATTTTCACTCTAAAAATTCCGTATTCCTCTGCTCTCCTGAGGTAAATATTCCCATTCCCTACTAATTTTTTTTTGGATATTCCTTATTCTTTTTAATTTTCGAAAGTGTCATGCGCTTTATTGTAATATTCCGTATTCAGTATATTTTTCAGGCAAATATTCAATATTCCTCAGTTTTCAACCACGATATTCAATATTCAATATTCCGCTTCTACCCCCGAATATATGTTAGCCCAGAAAACCGAGAAAGATTGACAAATAGCGACTATCTAGATGAATTAGAAAATGGAATTTTAACTTTCTCAGAAAAGGGCAATATAATTCTTCAGGGCGACTTTAACGCTAGGACCGGTGAACTTCAGGGATGTGTATCACCAGATGAAGATAGATACTTAGATTCACCTGAAGATTATATGCCGGACATATACCATACAAGAGACAATCGCAGGATAAGTTGACCGACTCACGAGGAAGATAATTGATTGAAATCTCAGTGTACGGAGAATAGTTTGAGAATCGTAAATGGTAGAGCGCTTGGCGACAGCACAGGTAAGAAAACATGCTTTAAATATAACGGAAGCAGTTTAGTTGACTATGTCACAGGAAACGAGAGCATTCTAAACGACTTTCAATACAAATTGTACCATATATCTCAGACCATTGCAAAATCTCTTATGCACTTAAAATTTAATAAATTGTACACCAGCCCACTGATAGTCACTGCTACGAAAAGCACAAGAAGCTAATGTGGTCTGAAAATGCAAAAGAAGAAATTCCCAAAATTTCCGAGTCATTAAATTATAAAGCTCATGCAGGTATTAGACTTAGTTAATCGTCATAGTAGCGACAAGAATCCCAATATAATGGTATAAGAATTCACTGCAGTTCTAATACAAATAAGTGAAAAGGCAGGTCTTCGGTACAAGACTGACCAAGCTAATATACAAAATGATTGTATCAAAAATGAATGGTTTGACTCTGAATGTAAAAACGAAAAAGAAAATTTAAACTCTTTAGGTAATCAAATTTATCATGAGCACGATCAACTGAGATCGCTGTTACATAAAAAGAAACGAAATTTCAGCAGATTATGCAAATATAGGGGTGGCGAATGGTAACTCCGAGACTTTGCGAGACGCCGAGACTTGCATTTTCAAAATCCGAGCCCGAGACTGTTGTTTTTGCGTTCGACCACAGGCAGTCCAGACTCGACATATATTTCCCGCCTTTTGGGTTACCTGTGGTATGTTTCATAAGCGATCTCGGAAGAGTTTACATAATTGCTCCTTGTGAATTCTCTTTTCCGATTCCTACGAAATAAATCTTCAATAATAAAAGATTGATACTTAATGAAGTTTTGTGAGTGGTTTGGGGGTGATTTGGGGACTTCTAAAGCAGTTTATTAGGCCTCGAGGTTTTGACCGTTGGCCGCGTGTCTACCTCATAGCTACAAATATACACAAGGTATGCAGCTTCGAGCCGCTTTTCATCGATGTCACCTCACTCGCCGCCGAAATTCGACAAGAAATTCAAATCGATTTCGCCTCTGCTTTCGGCACACAAATCCAGACATGTGTAAGCACTTCTCATCCACGTTTCAGGCCAAACGACGTGAAAACGGCCTGGAAAATAAATTCAGAATTCAAAATATTTCTCTCGGTATGTGATCTGCAGATTGATCGGTCCACAAATCAGCGGTAGACATCGCAGGCGGTGCTTTCAAGATGTAGTTTCCATCCCCCCCAAGTCCTTTCATTAATGAATTTTAAGATCCCCCTTCCTTCTGTTAAAAAAAATTGGGATCCCTTAAAAATCACCTCCCCCCTCCTCCCCATGTGGTATACATAATGAATGCAGCCTAAAGGAATATAAAAAGAACCCTGTCATTCTTGGGTTGCAATTTTGTCACAATTGTTTTGTCAGAAAACCTAACACAGTATTTTTCAAGTGTTGAAGCTGTATTACGACCACAAATTGTAGGTTGCCAGTTATATAAAATTATATATATACTAGCACACTTGTTATATAGAAGCATGCATGTACATTTTTATTTGCTGATAAAACACTTTCACATTTACATGTACATATGGCTGTGTTTAAAGGTTTTGATTACCAATGAATTGACCATTATTATTTAACACAACTTTTAAATTTATAATTCATGTTAAGTGTATACTAGTATATAATATTATATATTGGCACAAATAATGGATTAAAGCAATGTGTTGTTTAATAATAAATTAACGAAGTACATTATATTGTATTTATTGTATATATTGTTACTGTAAAGAAATACGAGACTTCAACTATTAGTCAAAGGGTTGAACTGAAACAAATCAGTATACATGTGGAGTAGGGTTTATGATTTAATAAGTGCAATTGTTAAAGTCACCCAAAATTACAATTAGTACCCTAATGCTCTTTCGCTTCCTGGTACAAATGTAACAAATACATACATACATATATATATATGAATATATATTTTTTATAACTCTGCATATAAAAGTATTGGAAAAGTAAAAAAAGGCTTCATAAGCATGGATGGGTGGAACTAGGGGGGGGGGGGGGGTTCCTCAGGGAGTGCTATACATTTTAAAATTATTACAAAATAAAAATAATATAATATTTTCTTATGAATTACGACAAAATGTTTATAAAATATACTTTGTTCCTTGCGTAAGGAAATTAGTTTTTTAACATTCACTTTGTTTTACCGCCTATAGCACTTAGCCTTAGGGAATTTATTAAGCTTGATTCCCTTGGTCTGTCTCAGGAAGAGAATAATTGCTTTGCACAATCGGGAAAGAATCATAAGTAATGAAAGATTACAAGGTCTTAAAATTTTTAATAAGGAAACTTAAAATTCTCACCTTTCAACTTGCAGGTCCGGAACTGAACGCAAAGAAATGTGTCAAATTAAACTAGGTATCGCAACCCGAATAAAATTGCACTATTCAGGAAACAAGAGTTTCCGAGATTTTACAAACCCCTTCTTATTCGGCTCCATTTAGAAATCCAGTTTAGTAAGAATACTCAAAGTCCGCCCACGATCCGACTGCAAATTCGGCAATCCCTTTATGACACGAATTTTTACCAAAAATACAATAGAATACAACACAATACAATTCAATGCAACAATAGAACGCAACACAATACAATACAATATAATACAATTTGGTAGCAATTCGTGTCGTCCTATACTACATGAAGGGATGGCCGCAAATTCGTAATAAATCTTCCGTAAACTATTATGTTCCCGCGAGCCACCCACTGCGTATTATTTCTTACTGACCCACTCCCCCCTTTATTATGGCAATACACGTGGTTTCTTGGATTACGTCATCACAGTTGTCAAAATTGTACTAGCACCACCCCGAGAACAATTTCCTTTCCCCCAAGTCCGCCATCTTTGTCCGCCATCTTGGATTAGGCGCGCAAGGCCTCATGGTAAAGTTGCTCACAGATCTGAACTGGGGCCCCAAAAAAAATTTGCCCGCACCGGATACATAGAACGGAAGTAAAATTACAGAAAATCGAAAACATGGAAATCAGAAACAACAGTACACTCAGAATTTAATTCCACGATTACAGAATTCAAACTTTTTCAGTTCGGAGGGTTGCCATGAATAGCATTTTAATATATAATTTTCGATGAAATACCAGTGTATATTTCTTTCTAATAAGTGATATCTTCACACGTGAAGATATAAATGATATCTTCACACGTGAAGATATCACTTTTGAAAATATGACTCGATTTCAAAAATTTCTAGCCTTTTTAGTAAGAGATTGAAACTAGTATTTCATCAATAATTATATATTAAACAGAACATTACATGGCCGCTTGGAGATACGGATTTTATCTTCTCGTGTTGATGAGTATCTTACTCGTTCGCTGCGCTCACTCGTAAGATATTTCATCAACACTCGAAGATAAAATCGGTATCTCCGCGCGGCCATGTAATATCCTCTATGTATTGTATTATATCGACATAACAATAGTTTAACAATACAAACAATAGTTGAACGATGCCAATACAATAAAATACAAAACAATGACAAAACAATGCTATGCATAAATTTGTCAGAGTATTGGCCTTAAGTATGAGACAATTAAAAGAACATTCAAAACTAAACTTGGCTTACTGTTTTTAGGTTTTTTGTCCTTGTATAATCTAAGCTATTCCTGGGCAGCTGTATGAGCGAGATGAATGAGAATTCTCGGTTTCGTTTTCATTTATCAGGATCCAAAATTTCCTCGTCGCCAGTCAACTGGACTCTTGAAGACTTGAAAATCACATTAAACTTTCCCACATCACCCCTAGATTCCACTAGCAGAGGCACAGATGATCAGTTAGACTTTCTCAAAGGCCTTCTTAGCCCCCCGTACGAAGGACTTTTCCCACTTGCAGCGCGCCCAAATTTACCGGTTGATTTTTCAACCGGAGGCGTGGCTTATGACGTCCTAAGATTTGCCCAATCACAAAACGTCAATTCTTCAGGCATTGTATGTTGACGTGTCAAGTCAGTCGACCGTGGATGTGGTATTTACAATTTGATTGTACTCAGAAAGAGTTTGTCAAAGGCGCTAAATGTAAGCTCCGCCCTTGAAACGTGTTTTCGCGCCATAACATAATCCCCCGATTCAATTTCCAGCAAGTGAAACAAATCGAACTCACCTCTCGCTTCGATTCTCACGCTCGAATTTTGACCCAAATCGCTTACCCATTGACTTGGAGCAAGTCTAATGATCAGTCTATACACAATAGTACAATAATTGGAATTCGGCTTCCGAAAATACAGTAAATACAACGGTTTCGCTTTTGTCGCTTCTCCCAGCAAAATTATCGAAATGCTGGTAATCCAACTATGACGTCACTAATCGATTGTTCAAGGTTGTCAGTCATCTATGCGAAATTACTTCCGTTCCATGTATCGTGTGGTGAACATCGAGCCATTTGTCGAAACATCTTTTACTCTTGTTTTATTGTTTTGAAATGAATAATTTCACCAAAACATTGGCTAGCACCCCTCTTCTGAAAAGGAAAAGATGTTGGTAGCAAAAAGAGAATCAAATTTGTTGAAACGGGACCCGGTTATTTCTTACTTAAATTATCACGTGACTTTATTAGTAATTGGCTTTTTGCTCTTCAATTATCAATAATCGCTAATTCTGGAACGCAAATTAAACAATGACATTCTTAAAACCAGTCAAGGATAAAGATAAACAATTGTCCAAATCCGAACGGCGGTAGACGCGCTTAGTGTAGCCTTCACTACCAAGCACAACACGCAAACGATTACGAGTTCGAGCCCGAGTTCGAGCCCGAGTAGGAGCGCTCAAAAAAAGTTTCTCTCGTTTACCTTCTCTTCTTGTTTACCTGTGAACCCTAGCTCTAGGTGAGTGAGAACCCGTCGTTTACCCGTGAACTCGTCTGATGGTTAGGATTCGGTTTATGGTTTGGGTTAGGATTTGTCGTAGAATTACCAATAATCGGTATTTCAAGCGTGTTTGCCATTTATTGATTATTGTAATTGTAGAGCGCGGAGGATGCGTTGTGCTATTTTCTAACTACAATCATTGCCAAAATACCTTGGACCGAAAGATCTCTTAGAGGATTTTTGGATACTTTTAGGGATTTTATAATATATCATGTCCCCCATCCCCCCTGTTTCAATGTTGGGAGGAATTTTGGACAGCTGATATCATGCACATGAAGGTGAAAACCACTTTCCACAATGCCTGGAACAACATTGAAACGGGGGAGGGGACAAAGGACCAGTCCAGGTGATAAGAATTTATTCAAATTCAAAGAAATACTGTTATCGGTCCAAGCATTTTGGCAACGATTGTAGTTACCGTGCGAGATCTGAGTCCGAGTTGCTCTGCCCGCGCGGAGTCTAATCCCGAGATTAGGGGTGGTTACACAGTGTTCAGACTTCGTTCGGCCGGGAGATGAGGTTTCTGAAGCTTCTCTGTTAAAAAGGACAGCATATATAACGGTATGTGTATAGAGGATATTACACGGTGGTGGGAAGATATGAAGTTTATCCTCGAGAGTCGAAAATATTTCACGAGTGATCGCGCGAGTGCAGCGGACGAGTGAAATGTTTGCACTCGAGAGGATAAACCTCATCCTTCAAACCACCGTGTAATTTTCTTTTTATTATATGGACAATTAAACTGCTCTAAGAACTCTTATCTATTCATTTTACTTGCTGTCAGTACAAACCTCTTCGTGATCTTTCTAATAAGCTGTTCTTGGAGTTTCATCGAGGTTGCTTGTCTCTTCGTTGCAGTCGAGAGAATCTTTAGAGAGGTTTAGACCGTTTTTGGCCGTTTTTGTGCTTGGAATTTTCATTTTTACATCTTCCTCTGTGATTTTCACAAACCTGCCGCCATCTTTGTAGTTCAGTCAAAAGGCGGCAAAAGTGACGTCATCGATATTTTCACTAGTGAGGATATGGAAAATACGCTACCCAATACCCGGATGTAGTTTCGTATGAGTGGTTTATTCACGCTCAGTAAAACACTATCGTCCATATAATAAATTAAGTTAGAACTCCCTGTGGAGGGAGTTGAAGCTGGGCGCTAATTCGAGCATTTACCGTATGTCTTCTTTCCCCTTTTTGCCAGAACCGTTCGTCCGTCATTACTCGCTCGATCTGCCTATAAAAGCCTGGTAACTTGTAGATTCTTAGCAACTATAATTGGTTGTGTTGATTTTCAATATAAGAACCCTTTTTCTTGGAGGAAAAAAATACACGCGAATTTGTTGAATAAATTATGTTAAATTTACCTCTAAGATCGAAGTCACGGTTCTCGCTAAAATGGTGATTTACCAAGGGATTTCTAGCTGGATTATTCCATAATGACAACACTTCTGGATTATTTAATTTGCCTAAATTCAGCATATATAGCGGTATGTGTATTAACTTAGAACTCCCTGTGGAAGGGGGCGCTTATTTGAAGCTGGGCGCTAATTCGAGCATTTACGATATGTCTTATTTCCCCTTTTTACCAGAGCCGTTCGTCCGTCATTACTCACTCGATCTGCATGTAAAAGCCTGATAACTTGTAGATTCTCAGCAACTTTATAATTGGGTGTGTTGAATTTCAATATAAGAACTCTTCTCTTTTTCTTGGAGTAAAAAAATACACGCGAATTTGTTTAATAAATTATGTTAAATTTACCTCTAAGATCGAAGTCACGGTTCTCGCAAAAATGGTGATTTACCAAGGGATTTCTAGCTGGTTTATTCCATAATGACAACACTTCTGGATTATTTAATTTGCCTAAATTCGTAGTGAGTTATGAAATTTTTGCCTAAATATGTAATGAAATGGGCTGCAACAACTGAGAAATCTGAGTACTTTGAGTCTACCATGACTTAAATTCCGAACACACATAAGGCAAAGCCATGTTTTGCGACAGAATACCCTAGCTGGCCGCTGGAGAGTCTTTCTGCTGGACTGAAAGCCCTTATACATGTTTTTTAATATGAGGAAAGCTGAAGAAGATCAATTTGACTGCAGAAACCCTCATTGAGCTTTTAACTGAAGGAATACCACGCGGAAGATTAACAGTGTATAACAATGCCACAAGAGAAGAAGAGCGCACGAGGTCAGCATGACCCAAGCTGTCGACAGTTTTATTAGCTTGGCAGGCGGTATTGCATAATTTAACGTCCCACCCACAATGGAATAGATTTCTGACAATGACTTATTTGATGGACGAGATTGTTTACTAGGAAATAAACCATTCGTAGATTCCATATTTTACTCGCTGGAATGTGAGATATGGAAAATACGCCACTCATACTCCCGGATGTATGACGTCGCGCTTGCATGCCGCCTTTTGAACTACAAAGATGGTGGCAAGTTTGTGAAAATCACTGAGGAAGATGTAAACAGCTTAAAATGAACTGCAAGAACATAAGTATTCCGGTTAGAAAAAAAGAAAATAACATCTAAAACTCTGTAATTATTTTCTCGACTGCATCGAAGAGACACTGAAGAGAAACCGAAGTTAATATGCTCCCAGAAGAACCGTCGAAGATCACGAAGAAGTTCGTACTTACTGTAGTATCTATTTTAGTAGAGCGAATTTCGTATAAGTGGGCAGGTTCGCACGTAGGAATTGGGGACAACAGAAGTTTACCTATAACATACACTGTTACACTGGAACTTTAGACTCTGTGAAGTTAAACAATCAACTACTTTATAAATTTTTGAATTTTACTGGCACATAACTTAATTTCATCATAATCCTTATACTTTCTATTTTATTTCAAGCATATATCTTTTTTGTTTTACATACGTATTAGTCAATTTTGGTTTCAAATACAGGACCTCCCTGAAAATCACAAATTGTGAGTGGAGCTTTCCTGTCAAATTTTATTATTATTATTATTATTATTGTTGCTGCAACGACTGAGAAATGTACAAATGTACATTATTGACATTATTTGGTATACAAAGAGCCTATATATCTGACTGCTACGACGACAGAAATATAAAGATATCACGATATCACAACGACAGAAATGCCAACCTCGTTCACAGGCTCAGCTCTTTTCCTCCAAATTTTGAACAGGAGGGAGGGGTGGGAAAGGCAAACACTCTCCTTACTAACCCTAGGATGGAGGGGACCTTTTGTCATCAAAACAAACTGTAAGTAGCCCATAGATCTTACACAAACCCAGAAAAAGGGTTTTGCATTCATCCCTGTACCGGAATACACTTGTTAATTTCTTCCAACTCCTTTACTTTTATACGTACTATCGAAAAAGACATTTGTATTCAAAAACCAATTCTCCAAATTCTAACCAAATGAGGACGCTTGGAGATATGAAATTGATCTTCGAGTGTTCAATTGCGATATCACTGACTGACTCGTAAAATAAAATGCCACGCGTAAAATAACAGCTAATTTATAGCTTCGTGAATAATAAACAGAATTTTACATGGCAAGCTTGGAAATACGGTTTTATATCTTCTCGTGGTGAATTTGTCGTGATAACCTCGTTCACTGACTTCACTAGTGTATAACGACATTCACCACTCGAATATATCTCCGCGCGGCCATGTAATATCCTCTATTTAGTGACATAAAAGTGATATTCCACACGCCTGTCACTGTACATATAATATATTCTCACAGAGCTGATTCACCACATTTTTTTGCATTATATGTACTACATGCGGCCCTACAATTTTATATCATGCATGCGAGCAGAGGTTTCTTTTAATCCCTCTGTGCTGGAGCGATTGAAAAAACCTCTGCTGGCACCTGTGATGTGCGTAGCGATGACGCAAGCATGACTTTTACACCGCCAAATTGTTTGAATAAAATGAGCCTATGATCTTTGAAAATCGTTATTTTGCTTGATGTCATACGCATAATGACGTAACAGGAAGAACACCGGTTTAAAACTGGTTTATCCTACAGAAAGACTACAATGTTTTCATCCAGAAATGGGATGTATCCAGAAGCTCCTAGTGAGGTCTGAAGTACGCCCATGCCCTTCCAAGAAAATGTGAAATTTTGAATTTTATTGGCTCTGGTGATGTTTTTTTCAGCATTTACCATCATATATTTGATAACAAACTAAATAATAAAATACCATGACTTTGTACTGTAACTTCAGGCATCAAAACGACTTTGTGTTTTTGAAGGTGCAGTTGTGAGAACCAGTTATTTTCAGTATGGTATCAGGCATCATAGTGAAACGGAGGGACAAAAAATGAGACTAACGATGATGCCATGGCAACCATTTAGCTGATCCAAATTAAAGTTTTTTAAATGTAAATAAAATTAAAACTTTTTTATCCTATGTGTACCTATACCAGCGAAGCTTTCTCCTCGTTGGCGGCCAGCATATAAGGATTATAAAGAAACCTCTGCTCGCATCACTCGTATAATTTCATTTTCAGCCGGACCAATTTGGGCTCCACTCTGCGGTTCTATTGCCATTATATTTTATTCACCAAGCCATAAATTCCCGGGGTTTTCGCGCGACAAGGGATACAAAAGCATAAATAAAAGGGAATAAAAATAAAGGGAAACGAAGGGAAACTGTGACGTCATCACTGTAATACTCGAATAATAAATAGCATATACATGACAACTTGGAGATACGGTTTTATCTTCTCGTGATGAATTTGTCGTGATACACTCGTTCGCTGCGTCCACTCACTTAGCCATTTAGGATTTTTTGGGGTTTGAATATCTTCCAGATATTCTACCGCGGTTTGGTTTGTTTGGGTAGTTTTAATCAAGTTTGGCAGCCAAAACAAGACTGTCAAATACCAAACAAAGACGTTTACTAATGCTATTAAAAAATGTTTTTCAAAATAATTTTAAATATCAAACATAGCCGGTCAAGCCAAGTACAAGCAATTATTACAGCAATACAAAATCAATATTCAGTTCTGACTAACGAGTGTTAATTTGTTTTAATCTTCGAAAAAAGCCATTAAAGACTAGACTTTTAATTAGCAGAGGCAGCTTTATAATCAACTTGTCTTTAGGAATGCTTTTTTATTCCTGCCACATATCGGGTTTCTGTTGATGGGAAATGTGCTGAGAAAAGTTAGAGACATTATATTTACTAATCAATTATACCAAACAGTATTAGCTAAATAAATGGCAACATTTCGTTCATATGTTTTTTGTTTTATATATAAAATTCTATTTATCAGTTCTTAAAAGGTACATTTGTTATCGAGGAGAGGTGACAAACTAAATTAATCCATAACCCAAAGAGGTTTCTTTAGCGGATAACGAAGTTAGTTTAAATCTATTGAAGTAGAAAAATACTAAAGGAACACTATCATATACTATAATGCATGCCGTCTGGAATGCAAGGACGAAAGACGGTTTCTTTACCAACCGCAAGAGAGGAGGCGGTTGTTTTGAAAAACAACATGGGTTTTTATTCGCCGTGAAAGTGTTTAATGATTAATGCTCTTCATTTCGAATAACCAGATGCATAAAACCATAACGCGAATGAAACTGTTGTGGTTGTTTCATTCGAAGTGCAAACTACCATATGGAATGGAATTAACACATTGTTGTTTGAGAACGAGTCTGGAAGTCTGAACTTTAAAAATCGAGTGTTCTAGCATCTGAGTGACATCCTGGAGTCAATTAAGAAGAAGTCTTTACTTGATAATTCAGCTATTTTGAGAACTGTTTACGTGCTTGTATAAGCATACGAAATTGAAAACGTCTTTCCTTCAGCAACTCACGAAGAATTCTGAGTGTTTTATGGCTGTATTCCTTATAGCATATATGTTGAAGTAATCGGCACCTCGCAAAGAAATTACGGGAAAATCTGGATTTTTAAATTACTTGTGCTATATCAATTCAACAGAGTACCAATCGCAGCATATACGAATCTGACAGGGACTCAGACTATTCTATCTGTGTCAGCTGGGCTTCATTTTTCATTTAGTCACTCACTGGCTTTTCTTGAATGGCACAACAAGGATGAAAGTGGAGATCGCATAATGTCATTTTTGGAGGATGATGACGTGCCGATGTAGAATTAACTGAGCAACTGAGTTAGAGTACTTTCTTTCAGAATTACTCTCAGTTTAATTACCATAGATCTACAGCGTAAAATATCAGTCAATATTTGAAACGACTTCCCGCATGGCCATTCATAAAATTTTAACAAAAGTAATTTACAGTTAGTTTGATTGTTTCTACCCATTTCGCTGGAAGGGGCTATATTTTGTATACCTCTATAGGGGAGAACTGTATTTGAACTATAGCTAGGCTTTAATGGTTCTGCTCGTCACGTTCCAAAGAAAAATGCCAAAGATTCTTTTGCAACATTTAGTTGTAAACTAAGTTATTAATATTAATAGTGACAGTTTTATAGGATATACGATTGGTGGTACGTCGAACAGAGCGATTAGAATCGTGCAATCTGAAATTCAAGAATGACTCCCAGGTGTTTCTTGTGGTATATATTTTTCGTTTCTGTGATGAACGGTAAGGTTAGAGCCGTGGGCAGCGACAGCAACGGTACCAGTTTCTTGAAGGACGATGGTGGGATAAATATTACGACAAATCATGGCCGTATGATCTCAGCTACAAGAAGTGTTAGAATTGCACCGACAACATCCTCTCGTCTTGATGAAGAGAAAGTCAAACCTATTACCGAGATTAGGAGCGAAATCATACGGGTTACTACTCCAGCTTCTTTCAGCACGAATGATAGCAAGAATGATAGCAGCATCAGTAAAGTCATCACTCAAGTAAAAAGGAAGGAGAAAATAAGTCCTACCAATATTAAAGCTACGGCTACAGCAAACCCTACTGATCGTTATGAAGGCGCTAGTAATAGTCCGCCAACAGAGGCAGTGACAACAGTAGTAACTAAACATGAACCAACAACCAAAGCGAGCATAAACCGTACAGCAAAGACTCCAGTACCAACCTACAGTAATGGAAGAGATATTGAACGTGAGCTACGTTTCAGGTCACGAGTGTGCCATTTCCCAAAGTACCTTGAAACATCCACGTTGTGTCTTTTGTACGAGTTAACGCCTGGAAAGGTATGCAAATGGTACCACGCCTTGCAGGGAACAAGTCTCCTTTTTCCTTTCTCGAAACTCTTTCCACCTTATGACAACTGGGAACTGACGGTGAGTCCAAACGTAATCCACAGCTTGGATAACCGCTACCGCTTTAAGTGTGAAAAAGAATACAGCAATGACAAATACTTGGTGAAGGTCACAGGAAGATTCCATAAGATGAGACGACGTAAAAAGACTCCTCTCAAATTTATGTGTGTGAAATTTATCCAAAGGGGACTTAACGTGGTAGAGTATATGGTTTCTCGTACAAGCAACGAATCGGATGAAACGCTTTGTAATAATAATAATCTTAAACTGTCCGGGGAGGCCTTGATTACAGACAAGTACCGTGAGGTACCAGACTGTCCAAAGGACTTTCAGGGTGCATTTAGTATCCCTCGTATATATGACGCACACAATAAAGTATTATGCAATCTGCCGCTTGGTAAGGAAGCTATCTTTGAATCAGATTGTCTTCACGGTGAAGGAATACATATTGACTTTAGCGGCTTTCATAGCTGTCAAGATTTTAATCAAGCAAATGATGGACATCGAAGGATCCTTCGTGACCAGATGTACTTACGATGTTATAGTTCTCCATGGAAAGAAAATGGATCTACGTACGTTATTGTAAAAAGGGAAGCAATCTCAAGGCGACACTCGCATCACTTTCTACATCCTTATGAAAACAACGAGTTATTCTATTGTCTTCGGTTTTGGCGTGATCCGAAGTCGACTGAACTGAAATTGTATTTCTTTTTCAAATCGGTGTGCAAACGAAACCTGACTGTTCCGAGCAAATATGGATTCCTTTTCGTGATGGATCTGGTGCCTTTGAGAAAATCTGTTATAACCGTAGAAGCACAAATGGAATTGGTCAAATCATCATGCTCTTTTCAACAAGAAATCCAAGGCGACTGGTTGGAAAAATCAGCTCAACAGGGCATCCAGAAGATTCACATTGGAGACAACACGGCTACGTTTGGGCAGACGGGGAATTTTTTGTGTTTGAAATCTTACATGCTAAAAGATAGAAAGTCACCCTGTAACGGCACTGTTTGGATGGAAGAAAGACGGCAAGTTCCACAATTTACGCAAAACTACATTCTTGCGTCGACCGATATCCAGAACGGCTGCCGCCCAAGATTGACCGGACTGGCCATCGCAAACCACGTCCACCACATGACGTACAGGCTATCGAAAAGCGATCCGTTACCATTAGAGCACTTCAACGATTCCTTACACTTTCTCACAGTAGAAGGACAAGTTGATTTCTGCAACAACAGAAACCTGTTCATGTTAGATCCCTATCCACAGTGGGGACGAAACATTGAAAAAATAGCCTTCAGGCCATATGCCTTAACAAGTGCTCTTCCGATTAGAGACTGCCGCTCTGAAGGTCCCCTACCAAGCTGGTTCTTTGGACATTTTCGTGCAAATAGGATTGAAAATCTGGGTTCTGGCAGTAAATGCAGAGGAACAATCGACATTTGTGCCACACCTAAGTTAATTCACTTTTCAGGGCTTTCATCCTGCTGGAGACAAACAGTTCGTTATGGGTGTCTTGGGTCCATTTGGTCTGATAAACCCAACGACGAAAAGCAAAAACGACACTTCTTGGTGCAGGACTTGCAAACTCACGAGATTTACTGCACAAAGGTGGGAACTGGGTTTAGAATACTGAGGGCAGCATCAATGCAATGTTACGAGTTTCACTGGGGTCTGGCAGCATTCGAACAGAAATTCAGCGAGGAACTGACAATCCTTATCCAAGAAGGATATAAGGAGTGTCCCACAGCTATCACAACAGAAACTCCTGAAAAAACTGTCACAACACATAATAATGGGAATGTCACCATTAAAAACAAAAAGAAGGGACTAAATTCTTCCGCTTGCAAGAAAATACATATTCCATTCAATGTGAGGATTGCTTTGTTGGTTTTGCAGATATCATATTTACTGTAGTACAATGATCTGCTACGAGTTACTTAAAGGGATACCCGAGTGAAAAACACATTGGGGCTCAAAAGAATCTTCAACATGTTCTTTGTTCAGAAAATGTATTAAAATTTGATCAAACGTTTTTAGTATTAAGAACGAGCACCTCAAAGTTGGCCCCACGAAGACATGGGCGCCGCCATCTTTGTTTGCATTTACGGAAGTGACGTCACTTCGTCCCACCAGCGTTCTCACTCTCTCACTTATTAGGTGTTTTTAGGATGATAAACGCCTTAACTGTACCTCACATACATTGTAGTTCTTATACTTATTCAGAAGTCACTCGAGTCTTTTAAGCCATGTTGTTTTGCTGTTATTAAATGGCAGTTACGAGACCTTGTTGTTCGTCTGATAATTTCTCGCCTTCCCAATGCTTTTCTTCCTCCTCCCAGTCTTCTGAACTTTTCTCATAATGTCGTCTTCATCATAATTCCAGTTTCTGTAAGAATTCCTCTGCAATCTCGATGAAAATATATCCACTTTAATTCCGAGCGGTGTGAAAATCATACAAAGACAAGTAGCCGCGATACGCTGGTGGGACGAAGTGACGTCACTTCCGTAAATGCAAACAAAGATGGCGGCGCCCATGTCTTCGCGGGGCCAACTTTGAGGTGCTCGTTCTTAATACTAAAAACGTTTGATCAAATTTTAATACATTTTCTGAACAAAGAACATGTTGAAGTTTCTTTTGAGCCCCAATGTGTTTTTCACTCGGGTATCCCTTTAAGTAACAGTCCGCGCAAGAGGTAGGCACAATTCTATTGTTCAGATGCAATTTGCTTTCCCCACTTTAGTATTTTCTGTTTTTCATACTGACAACTCATCAACCCTTAAATCATAAATTTCTGAAATTATATCCACTAAAAATGCATTTTAAAGGTAGAGTTATTTTGTGTGAAAACATTTTGTCCAATCAGAAGAGTGCAAAACAATAACCAAGGAAACGTTCAATTTAAAAATGTTCCCCATATTGAAAGTTCGTCATATTGAAAGTTATGAGAGTTTTCACTAGATGCAATTCATATCTGTTTAAAAAATGAGAAAAAATATTCTTCTTCTTCAATTTTAGATAGATTTTAATGACTAAGCCAATGAGGTGGAAGATTGAAACAATACCACAATTAGCACCTTTTTACATTCGGCCATGCATAACATAAGCCTACCTCTTGCGCGGACCATTACTTAATTAACACAATGATCCGTATTTAAAAGTTAAGAGCCTCTGTCCGACCCATGATTTATGGTTCAGAATGTTTTAATTATTTGTCTACATAATGACGCCAGAACTCAAAACAGCTGCTCTTAAAATGCCTCTAGCATTTATTTTGCTATCATACTATCGATTCTACACCATATTTCTTGATTTGAGTGTTGTATCTATGAGTTATACAGGTTTATATATACAACATGATAATGAATGTGGCATCATTTATTATATATATATAAGAATATACTGGTAGAAATACACGACCATTCAGTATAAACATCAATGTTGTAACTAAAACTTGTATCAGTGATTTTACCAAATATTTTGACTATATCAGAGAATAGTTTCATTCACAAGGAGAAAGAAAGAAATTCATGAGCATTTAAAAAATATATAGAGATTGTACATGTTAAGAGCATGATATCGTTTTTTATTCACAAGTTTTTAATGCCATATTGCGAACGAGCGTCTTTTTAGGGTCGACATCAGTCGATACAACATTGACAGCACAATAAAGGCTCATCTCAACCCTTTGTTTACGCAAGTATGAATTCTTTTAATCAAGGATCCAATTGTTGTGGCTATAATTCTTCCGGTTCCTTGTTGTTTTTTGGATTAAAAAAGTCTTGAACAACGCCAAGGCTTGGTTAGTCTATCTGGCGGTGTTTTTCTTTTCATTTTGTTGAAGAAACCGTGTAAGGGAGCACCCCAGATAGGGACCCATTTTTTTAACAGACAGCTGTCAGCGCAGGGTACCACCCCACCCCCCATTTTTGACCATCTATTTTCCATTCTGGGGGGCCTAGTGGTAATTTTAACACAGAAAATGAAATGATAACGTAAGACAAAACGTGCAGTGCATTTGTTTCTAGATTATGTTTTTAGTTTTTAAGATATTTAAGAACAAATTATTTTTAATATTGAGTTTTCTCTCCAGAGGAGATGGCTGGCAGCAGCTCCCACCCCCCCCCCCCCCCCCCCCCCTACCCCAAAATGGGTCCGTCGAGAGGGCATGTGTTTTGACCTGCTCCCCAGTAATTTCTCCTTCAGAAACGACTATAAACCTCGAACTAGTTGAAGCCGCCACTTCTTTCAGAAAATAGCAAAGCGAGTGCGAACGCACACGTCAAGTCTGTCTTAGCGGGAAACTGGCGTCAGCATTCAGCAAAATATATTACAATCAATTTGATTGGTGTAAATAATTTATTACGGGAAATTTGATTGGGCAATACAACGCGTGAAGTGATATCATATCACTTCACTGTTGATACGCTAATTTGTTTTTATTTAACCAGTTCGCCACCATATTTACAATTATTCAGAAGAAGAAGAAAAAAATGTACATGTATACATAAGGTTCCTGTCCTTCGCTGATTTGTCATTACAAATGCAATTGAATTAATATTACATTGATTGAATAAAATAAAGTTTGATGATTGAAGGGAAAGATGGAATATATTTACTACTGATTTACATTGGTATACATTTGCTCCTTTAGTTGGTAAAAAAAGAGAAAAGGGAAAAACAAAGGTGGCGAGGAAGCCTAGAAACTATAAAGCTTATAAGATTACTAGGCTTCCTCGTTACAGTCAGCAGTATGCTATTATCAGGACATGGTTATATTAATAACTAAATTAGAGTCAGCGATTGAGACTGGTAAAGAATTCCACACTATAGGCCCTTGATGAAGAATAGTAAATTGTTTGATATTTGTTCTACAAAGATGGGATCGATAATCAGTGGCATGCCTGGTGGTGTAATCATGGACTTGCTTGTTGGTCAGGAAGAGATTTTGGAAGGTCACAGGAAGGAAATGATTGTGATATGAATACATAAAATTAAAGAGTATTGACAGTATAAATATCTAGAATCCAATGGGGCAGTGTGATCTAGATAGCTCACTTTTGCAGTTATTCGCACTATACGTTTTTGTAAGAGGAAAATGGAGTTTAAGCTGGAGGGATACGGATACGTATCACGCGTTTCTCGTCTAGTAAATTTGACTATGATAGATGGTGTGTATAGCCATCGCTGGCTGGCAATCGGTGGCTGACTGAGATTTCTGACTCAGTAAGTTCGATCTCGGGATCAATCAGGTTAGCTATCTTCTTCACAATTTCGTTTGTGTCTTCGTCACGAGTTACCGGCACACCATTAATTTCTAAGAGATCTCTACGGAGATATTTCTTCAAGTCTTCCAGGTGTTTTTCTACGGTGTAGGCCTTGTCTTCTAGATCATTCACTCGCTTCTTTAACTCAACGTTCACGGCACTAATTGTTTTCCTCTTTAAGTTGGTTAGTAGCATTGAGTAAATCATCAAACTTAGCGCTTAGGAACTACTGACTTCGCTTTACTTCATTCAGATCGTCCTTCGTCATGGTAGAGTATTTTAGGAATAGGTCATTCAATTGCTCCGATTGTTGCTTCATCCTCCATTCAAATAGAGCTTCGAAGCTTCCCGCGCTGGATTTGTTTGGTCTGTCAACCTCTTCAAGATCAGCTTGGAGTTCACTGGCTGCTACTGGGCTTGCGTTTTTCTTTTTGGGTGGCATATCCAAAGTAATAAAACTCACGAGCGGTTTAATATCGAGCTATAGAACTCAAAATTCCTATAGCGAGCACAAAGAGACACGTCCTCTCGCTACCGCTGCATGCTTGTTTCCTACTACTATATATGCTCGTTGGAAAAACTGCTGACGGTTAGGGAAGTTTTACATCTTATAAACAAGCCAGTACAAGTGCTGTTGCAAATACGTTAATTCAAAATATTTTTTTTGTTTAATAAAGTTGTTGTTGTTATCTAGTTAGCATAATAATCGAAATTTTCCATATCCATAGAAAGAGGGTTTGTGCAGGGTCAACTACATCCTCCGTAGATAATTCAAAAGTATGGAACCGAATGTGTTATTTCCAGGTCTCTAGCTATAGAAGAGGGTCAAAGCATGGAGGATTCTTCGACCATTATTTGCGAGTATAACGGTGCAGTTTCACCGAGAAGCACAGCACCAATTTAATTTGTCTTGATCCGCTTTCTTTTTGGATTCATCATGTATGATATATGCGTTCTCCTACATCAATAATATTTATAAGCGGGAACCTGTAAGCGTATTAACTTATATGTTTATTTTATTTTAATTACTGTTCTTATTGAGTAATGTTAGGCTTTCCTTGAAATTGTCTTCTGTTTAAGGCAGCCAACCGTCTTAATTGTGACCAAGCAAATGTAACATTTGAGTCCATTGAGGAGGTCACCAGTAAAAAGACACAGATGGACGTTCAAAGAAGAAAGAGCCCTCGTAGAATTTGTTTTGCACAGGGAAGACCGGTCCACAGTTAACGGGCTTGCCAAGGACACAGAGTGGCCTTCCTTTAGAGATGGTCATTGCTTTTGGTCTGATCGATGCTGCATATTACACATCAGGACCCAGCACAAGTGCCAATATCGTACTCACAAGTAAGTAAATTGTTCCTTCCAAATAAACATACACGATGTTAATACATTATTTCATTTCAAGAGACCATATTTTAATCTCAAGGCATGTAACTGGTCCCAGTCACAATAACAGTTTATACTGCACATGTCAGGAAGGTCTAATTGCTGTCGTCCGAACGAAATAGAGGTTGTATTTTCTTTCTACGAAAGGTTAGAGTATTTCAAAAACATAGAAAACAATTAAATCGGCTAAATTATTTGTTCACAGAGAACACAAAAAGGGCAAACATAAACTTTTAATGCCGTAAATCAATTCACAACTGGAAAAATCGGATTCCATACGGATTGCTTCTCAGTACTCAAATTCATTTATTACATGAGAAAACATCTAGCAAATTACCTCGTCTTTCGCCCGGCGCCTTTGCCTTAGGGCTTTCGATGTTTTCATCAGTTTTACCGGCAAAGAATCCAAACATGGACTCGGCAATATAAATGATGTGTGAATACGGTCAAATAAGCTTTGTGAAAAAAGGTCAACCTCATGGAGATCCAAAGAAGAAAGCAGCAACAGGTTTGATTTTAAATGAAGAAAATCGAAAGACGGGACTGGCTCTTTTCCCTGCCGCAATCTTGAAAATCTCCCAGAAATTAAATTAAAAGAAACCAATTTTAAGACTTACTAGGGAGGGCTTGGTAAAAAATGTCAATTTTTGAACATAAAATTAGCGAGAAGAGGTCTACCATCCCCATAACGTTTTAAAACGCGTGGATACCCCCATTTTTTTCTTTCCGTAATATAGAAACTAAACAACATTTACATCATGTCATTGTCTTTATAAAATTATAATGTATAACTTAAATGTCCATTTCAGCAAAAAAATCTCTGTCTGTTCATGATCACTAATGAGGCTTACAAAGCAAAATTTGTAAAAGAATTATAGTTATTTGTAAGATTAATGGTTTGATTGGCACCTTTGTGAAGAACGCCGATGTCTAACCTTTTTCATCCTAGTATTTTGGCAGATAACCCAAAAAAAGGGGGAGGACTGCCATAGACGTAGACGTAGACATTACTTTATTTGGACCTTTAATAACTAAATACATCGGCTTTTACCCAAGTAAGTTATAATTATAATAATAGCATGGCAAGAGGTTGATTAGTGCGGCCGAGGGACTTTTACTAAACCTTCCGAGGCTTGAGGGACATTTAATCACTAATCAACCGAAATGCCATGCTATATATCAGTTTGTAATATTACAGTTTCCGAGGAAGTAGGAACGCTTTTGGCCGAGTCAACAAGTTCAACTGAATGAATAAATTAAATATTTTTGGGTTGTTTATGAATACTCTTGGGAATCCGTTAATTGTTCACTTCATCTATTCGCTAGTTATTTTATTGAAATCTTTTGGGGTAGTTTAGCATTTATATAGGCCTGATAAAAATGTGGCGCGACGCATGCGTAATAGTATTACTAGTTATCCCACATGTGTTAGACGTGAAAGAAGGTTCAAGCCTACATAGGTATTCTTTTGGAAAGTTTGTATATGTCCCGAAGAATGAATAGATGGGTTGCACATGACGTCACGGAGACCATGTTGGTGTACCTTTAACAATAGATTCTTCGTTAGCTTCTTTTGTTAGGTACACCAACATGGCCGCCATGCCCTTTATCGTTTGAATCTCTAGGGATTGAGTGCAACCCATCTATATGAGGGACGTATCCATTAGCGAAGCTTTTGCATAAACATTAGGTATGATTAGTTACTAATCGTACCTAATGTTTATGCATAAGGTTCGATAAATAGCAGTGATCAGGACATATAGAGATTAAATGTCCCTCTCGGAACAATGAAAACCGAGGGAACCGTGATATGACAATAATAAATGCTAGAGGTAACGTAAATATTCAAGACTCTCTAATATGTATTTTATAAGCCGTGGTAGAAGTTATTCGTTTGTTCTTTTCTTTAATGCATTCATATATGTATCTCGATACTACATTTTGCACATTATACACTGATTATAGGGCGGGTTGTTCATTAAGAAGAATATCTCCTCTTCCGTCAAGTATTGTACTTTTCTTTTTATAGTTTTTTCTAGAGCGTCGAAGAGTCGATGACGCTTTGCGTTATAATAAGGGCATAGAATTAAAAAGGGTTTTTCATCTTCAATTTCTTTATGACATTTTGGAGCGATTCGGTCTTCTAATTTCTGAAAGGGCTTCAAGTGCCTGCCTTTGTCGATTTGAAGGCAGTGGTTACTGATACGGAGCTTAGTAAGTGATATTCTGTGTTTGATATTACTGATATGATTGAGGTATTCTTTTTTATAGTCTTTCAGTTTCAAATAATCGCTAAGTCCTAAGTTTATTACTCTGTGTTGTATCTCTACGTTGATCATTAGACATTTCTTCAGTCCAAGACTGGAATTCGATATCTCTAAGCCTTAGTTTTACTTGTCTACGTAGGTTTTTCCAATCAATAAGTGTTTGATTCGTATGTGAGCTGTTCGATGATATGTTTCAGCTTTTCGGTCCAGCTGAACGAGCGATGGTAATGAAGGCGATCCAAAATAGCCTCATCTGATAGTTTGCTTTTGTCGGACACTACATATTTCGTCCAAAAAGTAATGCTTCGGAAGATTGCGTCAATTTTTAGACGCCACCTACCGAGCCCATGTACATTGTATAAACCTTCATTGGACTTTCAAACTGGAGAAAACTCAAGTTGTACCTGTAATTTCAGCTCTGAAATAGTATAAACTTCTCAAGCATGTTAAGGCCTGGTTCAGGGGTCAAATTTCGGGTAAAAACTGGTTTCGTTATTTCAGCACAGCTGAGTATGGTAAGTACGCCAAGTTTCTCACGATAATAGGTATCCCCATTCTTGACTACCTTAAGTGGTTTGTGTGTAGTAAAACGTGTCACGTGGTCTGTCATGTGACGTAGAACACGAAATCAGTAAATCAAAAACGCGGCTCCGAGTTTAAAACACCTAGGATGATGAGTGGATATGTTTAGTTAAGGTTGAAGCATTTTACCTAAATCAACTTAGAAAAGATGACTACAATGTTTCGTTAACGAGTAATTAAGGCGAACGTATACAAAATAGGTCACGTGACTTTTTGTACCCTTAATATCTCCTTATCTTTACATGATAGTCATGTTTTCTAATTGTGATCTGAAACACTGCGGGAGGAGTAATGTTTTAGCAGGGTTACTTTATATCCATATGTTATCGTCGCAGCCGCATTTCACTTAAACGATTTTATATAATTATGACGTCATCGATCACGTGATACGACAACCATCCACTTAACAAATTTAAGGAAGTATATACTAGTATTATGGTGTAATTAGTTTTTGTTTAAACTGTTATTTCTGTCAGAAAACATTTTTTAACGGACATCTATTTCCGTTAAATGAACCAGGCCTTAACATGCTTGAGCTCTGCCCTGCATGCGTTATTCGTGGCACTCTTGCTAACACCTAGTAGCATTTTACAAAATTTAGTGTGCACCAGTTCAGCTGGATCTTTTTCTGTATTCTTCTTTATATCTACTCCCCATATTTCACTCCCATAAAGTACAATTGGTTTTATTATTAATAAGAGTATCGAATAATTTGATGGACAGGGAGACGTCAGTTCTAAAATTCTGACCCGTTTCTTTACGTAGTTTGAATAAAGCTTTAAAATACCTACTTTCTTTGATTCCTGTCTCTCCAAATCGAAAGTACCAAGAGTTGCAAACATTAAACCCATATATAAGCCATATAGGTTTATGCCGCGGGATATGGTATGGTTTTCGAGGTGCCGGACCCTTATTCTGTATTATCATCCTTAAATATAATATCCGATCCTTAAATAGGGTACGTTTTTTTTGTTCCCCTAACTTTTGATATGCAATATCGTGCATTTGCTCAACGCCCGCTAAACGCAACATGCAATCTTCAATAAACGTAAAGCATTACACAGACTGAGAGAAATAAAAACGATCTGTTCAATAAATTCTGAGCATTCACTTGTCCCTTAAATAGGGTCTCATATTTTAGTTTCAAGCCTTGGAAAGTGTACCCATTTTACGATTTTTCACCCTTAAATACTCAGGGTTTCGATATCTCCGCCGCACACCCCTACCCTAAATCTCTCCCCCCCCCCCCCCCCTCCCCCCGGGAGCGGAAGACAATTCTGTGATGAACAATAACCGGAAAATGGAGTGCGTTTGTCTCGGAACCATCGGCTGATAGTTTGATGTTCTTAAAACTAGCATATCTCGAACTGCGTTCTCGGGCTTATATATATATTAAGAACATCAAATTTCCGCGGGCAACTATCAGCCGATAGTTCCTCGACGGACACACTCTATTTGTATAATAGTTCCTCAACGGTCGACACACTCTATTTGTATAATAGATAGTGAGTAGAGAACCAATCAGAATGCTGAATTTGCCGGCAATAGAATACTTACTGGTTATTTCATGGTTTTCTATGGAATACGGACGAATATTTCACGAGAAATTTGTATTATTTGGTCGAGTTGTATACCAAAATAATATGAATTTCGAGTGAAATTTTCGCCAGTATTCCATAGAAAACCATGAAATAACCATATTATCCTATAAATAACAAATTTACGGGAATATGTATTACGAAAACAAAGTTACTTACCGGACGACAGACTGCGAATTTTCTCGCTGGAAAACAAAAAATTCGAGTAGTGGACGAGTCTACAGATTAATTATGTATTCAAAATCTTGAATTATTATTGGCTGACAAAGAAAGGGCGCGAAATTTCATGCATTTTGATTGGCCTTGATCTAGCCATGAAATACCGCTCTGTATTTCATAATAAAGCTGAGCTCTGATTGGCGGAAATATAATATTTATAGGATAATACCATAGAGGACAAATTAATCCCTAATTTTAACATGAAATTTCACGCGTAATTTGTAATTTCACATGTGAAATTTCAACCGACGCCTACGCGCGCTTAAAATACTTTTTCCTTACATCGTAATTTGCCCTCCATAATATTAATAGGTAATCAAATGGGGACGAGTGAAATTAGGGACAAATTTCACTTGTGTTTGTCAAAATCTACGTAATTTCCCTCGCCGAAGCGACTCGGGTAATTACTTCGAATTTGACAAACACGCGTGAAATTTATCCCTAATTTCACTCGTCCCCATTTGATTACCTATACTAATACTGCATGAGTATGTTTCTACTAAACTCCAATAGAACGACTCTATTCTAAATGGACTATATATAAGGCCCGAAATTATCCCCGCGTAATACGAAGTATGGCGTGTGGTTAAAAACAATTTGGAATGACTAAACAAAAGGAATTAACGCAAAATCGATTACAATTGTTACGCATTTAATCAATGACAATAATTTGAAACCTTTCACAATCTTAATTTTCCGCCTATTGCCGGCGGGTGTAAAGTACAGGTCACAGGTCAGGTTGTTAATTCTATCCTAACCCTAACCACAAACGTAACCCTAACCATCGGACGAGTTCACAGGTAAACGACGGGTTCTCACTCACGTAGAGCTAGGGTTCACAGGTAAACAAGAAGTGACCTGACCTGTGACTTGACCTGTAACCTGACCTGTACTTTACACCCGCCGGCCTATTGCAGTCTATTGAAGTTTGGCAGCGCTTAACAAAACTTTGTAGCGTTTGACAGTAGTTGTCACACATATCAATATCTATTGAGATGGAAAGTTAAGCTTGTGAGAGGTTTCAAATTATTCTCATTGAATAAATGTGTAATATTGTGTTCAAAAGTTTGCTTCAATTGCTTTTGTTTAGTCATTCCAAAATCCTTTGACCTCACGCCATTCTTCAAATTACGAAGGGCCAGCCTTTAGGGCCAGCCTGGCAACTGATTTTGGGGATGATTTCGGGTCCGGGAATCATTTCAGGTCAGGGGATGATTTCGGCCCCTGTACATTACAGGCTGGCAGTGATGATCGGCTTCCTTCAATGGCGGCCAAATGTCTGTCTGAAAGCTGCTGTTGCCATGGCATCAAAGAGGGGGCCCACTGACCAACAAACGACATAGGCATCAGTCGGAAGCCCGGGTGGACTGGCAAAGCCGGGTAACCAGTGCGTGGTGGATTGGTTAAAAGCTTCTTCTTTCGTCGGGCTCGCTGATTCTTGAACCACGTCTGATTAAACCAAATAAGAGGAGAATGCAAATGCTGTAATTTGTTAAAATCTCTAAAACTGATAAATTTGGTGTTACAGTAAATATTCAGCTATCTAGCAATAAAATGGTTAAAGGGGAACTGAACCCTAAAATCAACCTTTTGAATAAAATCCTTAAATGTATTAAAACAATATTTCAAGGGTAGTTTTCCCATAGTGCGTAAATTTTCCTGAAAAATTTGTTTAAAACGCGGAATTTTCAGCTTTGACTGGCGGCTCAGAAATGCGGTGTCAGCGGAGTTATGAGAAGGTGTGATGTCTCATACGGGGAGAAAGAAATTTGGTTTATCGTATGGCTTTCGGCTGCTCTAATGACTCAAGATAATCAAAAAATATCAGTTATCATCGACTTCCAAGTGAGAATAAGCAGAGAGAAATGTTGCTAGCGACGATTTCGACAGAAAATCCAAGAATTTCCAAGAATCGTTCCCGTGCTCCGAGCCGATTTCGAACCGAAATCTGAAAGTAAATTTGCTCCCGGTATGTGACGTACCTTCTCATATAATCCATACTACCAGCTTTTACAAATTTTAAAATTAGAGAACATTTTAAAACTCAAAATCTCATCTCTTATTCACAAAATCTTAAATAATAAAACAAGAATTCAGCTATTTTCCATAATTTTATTACACCTGTATCTGAAGTTCACTCTTACAACACAAGATTCTCAGTTAATTGTAACCTCTATAGACCAGCTGCCAAAACAAATTACGGGATATCAACCTTTAACTTTACGGCTTCCAAAATCTGGGAAAATGTTCCAACTCATCTAAAACAATTTCCTTTCAATAGTTTTAAAAATAACCGTGATAACGTTTTCTTACTCAACAATCAGACTTGATTCTCTAAATCATACTTAGCTACATGCCCACCAAATTCCCTTTTCCCCCCTTTTTTTGTAAGCATTATAATCTTGTATTCAACAGATAATGTCATATATATCATCCCCTTATTCTATCACTTTCTTGTTCTTCTTTTATGTACATGATTAATTAGTAGTTAACTTAAATTCGTTATAAATTCTTTAAAACTATGTTGAGCCTGTCCTCTCATTTTATACTTTAATTCTGAGTGGTCGACACGAAAGCTTTGCTCCTTCTTCCACTCACACAATTACCTGTAAACTTCAATACTTTTTCTATTTATTTATTTTATATAACTTGTATTTATTATTATAACAATTAATCTGTATTCAATTGCGAATAGTGTAAATAAAGAATCATGAATCTTATATTCCGCTGACACCGCATTTCTGAGCCGCCAGTCAAAGCTGAAAATTCCGCGTTTTAACTTATTTTTCCCGGAAAACTTACGCACTACGGGAAAACTAACCTTGAAATATTCTTTTAACTCACTTAAGGATTTTATTCACAAAGAGTTGATTTTAGGGTTTAGTTCCCCTTTAAGGTTAATGGCGAATTTAATTAAAACTTCACGATTTTAGTTTGATCCTGCAAACTACTTACGGGCAAATTCTGAAACCTTCGACCAAGAACGTCATTCTTGGGATGTAGCTATGGGATTTGTCATTTTACATAGTTTTCATTTGGCCTTAAAATGTATGTCGTTTGGCTGAAAAAAATTGCTAGGATATTTGATATTAGGGTATTCTCTGACCGAAATGGATTATGGCGTTTGTGCTTTTAGCTCTAGACATTCCGTCATGTCGTTTGGCTGAAAAAAATTGCTAGGATATTTGATATTAGGGTATTCTCTGACCGAAATGGATTATGGCGTTTGTGCTTTTAGCTCTAGACATTCCTAAAGATTACAGGAAAAAAAGTTGGCCGGATTCGGAATGTATTTCTCCTTGATAACATTGAATATACTAAGTAGTGTGCTAATTTAACATATATCATTTAACCATAACCCACGCTTCATACCTTGATAGAGGTTGAAGTGGTAGAGAACCTTTCGGCCAAATGCTCGGACGTGAGCCTTGATGGATAAGTATCCGCAAGGAAGATTTCTTCTAGTTCTTTTCTTTCCCAAACATTGAACAGTTTTCTTCGCTTCGCAGCAGCACCATCTTGTTGTTGCTCTACATTCTGACTTTGCTGTTGTCCTTCATTGAGTTCTAAGCAAAACAACGGAGGAAACCAGTATAGCTATTAAAGTTGACATAGATAACAAATTTGATGTATTCTCTAGATATTATATTTTGAGGAATGATGATAAAAATGTCAAATCATCCTCGTTCTTCTGTCTGGGAGTGCAACTGTGTTGTTGAGATTTAAAGAACAACTTGTGTAAATTGTAGCGCATTATGGCAGTTGTGGTGACCGCATTGTGTATCAGTTACTCGTTGCTAAGAGTCGCTTTTCGCTCGTGCGAATTTCTGACAAACTTTAAGTATTCTATCTGAAAATTTACTGTAGCAACTACACCCTTAGTTTAAGATCGCATTAATTCCCTATTTCGAACATATTATTTTACCTGAGTTGCCGTATAATTTCTGCTATGGTTGACCGGGATGTAATGGCAACTGGCATTTTAATAGCGTTAAAATAATATTAACTCGGATACCTTGGCTACTGGAGGGAGATCTTCCGTAATCAGCTGGCAACAGGACATCAGATCGATGAGATACGATCACTGATTGGGTCCTCAACGGTACCAGCGAATTACTTCTTTGCTCGCTCATACCAAAGAAGGCATTTCCTTGAGGAGAGTTCATGTTTGAATGAATAACTCGTCGTTCTGGTATCTGGAAGTACTGATTGTATATACAATAGTACTGCTATCGGTATTCTAAAATAAACCCATAATCGTCAGATGCTTTTGTGACGCCAATGGGAGTGTCTTCAACTGACGTGAAGACGATCAGGTTTGTGTAGGTTGCTATGGTAACGGTGACGTTTGCGAAATGCTAACGTCAAGATGACATCACTCATAAGTCGAATTTTGGTATTTTTGGCCGAGTTTCAATATTATTGCAGAGAATTTGTTTTGAAGTAGCAAAAAGATAAGAAAAAGGGAACATCAGAAGGACGTAGTATTGAAACTTCGTTGACATCATTTTCCTTACCGTTTAAGAGTTTCTGATACCGATGAATTTCTCCTTGTTTATCTTGACAACAAGTTGGTAACTAGGAAAACAAACTCCTTATATCATCATAGTGACGCATGTAGGGGAGTGTTGTCTTAGCAACGCGTCCTGTTGCTATGTAAACAGTGAACATCGTATGTCTTCTTGACGTCTGTATTACGTACTTTATTTGAACTGGTGCTTCGTACAGAATGACTTCAATAACGGTACCAAACATGGAAACGTTGTAGTAAGAAAAAAACAGACTCCGGAATAAAGCGCGGAGTTTATAGCTATCTATGTATATAACCTTGATTTCGTCCTTGAAATAGGTTCAGAGCTAGAAGCCTACCAGAGAATATGTTTTGCTCAATATTTTGCAGTTAACGTATTTGAGAAAAAGAAACTTGACATGAAAGAGGTCCGCGTTACGCGGGGATACAGTTCAGGTAACGCGTTCTGTCAATCACCAAACGTCACTAATCAACGATACCATGGCGACAAGGATTATTGTCATAGCAAGTAGGTTAAACAAACCGTTAATAGTCAGATAAATCAATCCAGTCCGTGATTGTTGTTTAAGCACATCGGGTACTGAATACCAATATATACAGAAAGGGGAGGAAGAATAACAGATTCTTGCCCTTTGGTGATTATATAAATATGAAAAGAGAAAATATATATGTGAAAGAGAAAATATGTGCCCTGAGTGGGATTTTAACCCACGGCCTCGGCATACTAGTCCGCTGTGTTGCCACTACACATCAGGACCAACCACGCTGGCAACGCAGCCGGTTGATGGTGTCATTGTGGAACGTAACCGTGGGTACTCCCGGCATTTTCTCTTTCGGGGTCGAGATGGGAAAGCCTATAACTTAAAACTCTTTCATGCACTTCTATTCTAGTTATTTATATAGATGGGTTTCTTCTTTATACTGTTTATATGTGTTTATTAAATAAGCCTGAATCCTTCGGGATCCTTTAAACCTAGTGATTCCTATGCTGGCCTTACCGCCTGTTAATCAGTATTATTTTATGGCAAGCCACTCTCAATGTCAAATCGAGTGTTTTGATTGGCTGGTGCTCGGTCGGGATTTTGCCGTACGGACCGTTACCATGATAACGGTCACAAATTCGCATATTTTGGTCTAAGCTCAGGAAATTGAAAACTCAAATCGAGCCGGGTAAAACAGAGATAACTAGGCACTTAGTGATGCAGTTTAAGAGCACAAACATCGTAATAATACCGTTTTTATGTACGGATTAAAGAATAGCACCCATCGTGCATTGCGCGCCCTCCGCTGAAGCCCCTACGGCATGCTGGGAAAACGTGTTCACGACGTAGAGCAATGAAAGTGAAGTGATGGAGATTAGGCTGTAGGCTGGAGTTATTCCTGAATAAAGGCAGTTTTCCTAAGAAAGAACCGACGTGTCTTACATTTGGCGACCCTGCCAGGACGAAGGCAGCACACGAGGAGGGAATTTCATCGAGAAAGTGCATTTATGTTGCTGAACGAGCACGGAAAGTGGAGTTTTGTTGTGAGTTTCGCTGGACTGTTGACCGAGCGGTGGACTTTGGTCTTATGTTTCATGGGGTTTTATTAAAGGAGTTTCGAGAGTTTTGTGAAAGAAACAGACCAAAACATCCCCGAATAACACTGGCGAGTACTTGCTTACTACTTGTAGTTAAAGATGGCGACCGTTGAAGAGCTTCAGATTGCGATTCGAATGCAAATGTTGTTTTGAATGAAGCTAAATTGCATGAACTTTGCCATGAGCTAAAGATTGTTGTACCGACGGAGGAGAAAGGAAGATTAGCGTTGATCCAGGCAAAGAGTAACTCGGTTGTGAAGCTCTTGAAAGCCTGGCCTTAGTTATTAAGTCGAAGTGGAATGGTTTGGTATCTATCCCGGCCTCTGTCAATAAAGAACCGAGTGAGATTCCATCCAACGAAGTTAAACCAGATAGTAAGCCCCACTGGTCAATCAGAAGAGATTTAAAGTGCCACTAACCCCTTTTGCAAATTTTATACATATAAATATTTGAAAGGTTTTGAGTACTTCTGCGAATAAATTTTTGGCTTACAGTGAATACTCTTTGTTCTGTGCGTGTTTGAAATGGTGAAAATTTGACCTTTCCTGACCCACGACCGCGTAAGAAAAAGACTGGGTCGATTCTTGATCTTACGTCGTCCAAGTCATTTGACTTTGCAATAATTTGAATAAACATTTAGCATTTTGTCTGAAATATCTTTTTTCTTTACTAACAACTCGCAGACTGTGTATATTCTCTATATATCGATGTTGTCGTGATAGAAAGGCGCCATGGAGAATAATGCATTAATGAGGTGACGTAAGATCAAGAATCGACCCAGTCTTTTTCTTACGCGGTCATGGGTCACGAAAGGTCAAATTTTCACCATTTCAAACACGCACAGAACATAAGAGTATTCACTGTAAGCCAAAAAGTTCTTCGCAGAAGTACTCGAAACCGTTCAAAGATTTATATGTACAAAAATTGCAAAAAGGGTTAGTGGCTCTTTAAAAATCTCTGGTCAAATAGGCAGCGTCATCCAAAAGGACCAACTGAGTTTCTCATGTTTAGTACATCAGATTGAAAATGGTATAAGTAATGGTTACACAGAGAAAGAAGTAATGGCGGCTATTATAAAGGCAATTAATCCGGGCTAAGCTTTAGGAGTCATCTTGAGGGAAAGGGGGATTTGACACTAGCTAAGCTGAGGAGAATTCTAAGAGCTCATTATCAGGAGAAAAGTGCCACAGAGTTATATTCCCAGTTAACCTCAGCAGTTCAAGCCAGTTGTGAATTAGGCCACAAGATTTCCTGGTTCGCCTTTTAGACCTAAGACATAAAGTGTTGTTTGCATCGCAAGAAATAGAATCTGGCTTAAAATATGACCCCATCCTGGTCCAAAATATGTATGTCCACAGTCTGCTAACTGGATTGATTAGTGATGGAGTTAAAACAGAAATGAAGCTTGACATTAAAGACGCAACCCTTTCTGACGAGGACATTTTTGAAAAGCTCAATGCTTGTGTGAGTAGCGAGGCAGAGAGAAACCAGAAACGTGGTCCACGGACAAAGGTTAGAGTAAACCCAGTAGCAGTTACAGATGGGGAAACTTCAAAAGAGAGAGAAAGTAGAGAGGAGAATCTTCTGAGAGAACTGCAGCAGTTAAGAGTAGAAATTGCAGCTGTTAAGGAAACTCCGTCAGGGGCCCATGATTACTCCAGGTGAAACCTGACAGCAGAGACCAGCCAAGAGCAAGTGTCGAACCTGCCAGCAGGAAAATTAGACTACTGCAACCACTGCTTTAAGTGTGGGAGTAGCGACCACTTCGCCAGCGGCTGTAGACAACACCACTCCCAACAGATCCAACCGTCAACGGGAAACGACCAGCGGCCACACACCCCGGACAGGATGTGACCGAGCATACAAAGGAGTCCAGTCATTGTGTGCATTGTGGAAAGAAGGACGGAGATAGTTGTAAGCTTAGTGTTTGTGCAAAGTGTAAAGTGAGCAAATATTGTTCTAATGATTGTTAAGCTAAACACTGGAAGATGCATAAAGAAATCTGCAATGCGATCTGTAAGTTGACTGAGAAAAGGGATGCAGAAGTTAAACCCCCTCAGACTGCTTTTAACTGTCACTTATCCCCAAAGGAACAAAACGTTGACAAAACTGGTTGGGAGGAAATGTGTTGTTGACTGTATCATACAGGGAAAGAAAACAGAAGCCCTGTGGGATACCGGTGCCCAAGTAAGCGTTGTTTCTAAGAAATAGCATGAGACCTATCTTCCATAAGAGAGAGTGAGGGGGGTAGAGGAGTTGCTGGGGGATGGGCAAGAACTGAATCTTGAAGCAATGAATGGGACTAGCATACCCTATATTGGTTGGGTTGAAGTACAGTTTCAACTAGCTGGTGAAGGAGGGGAGGCAGAGGGTCTAACAGTTCCCTTGTGGGTAGGAGAGAAGGACCAGGAGCTCCCAATCATAGGGTTTAATGTGATAGAGGAAGTTCTGAGTAACAATGAGAATGTATCTTGGGTTAGCTGCATCAAACTAATACAAGACTCATTCCAATCAGTAGACAATGATAAAGCTGAGACACTGGTGAACCTGATTAGGAGTAGGGTTCCAGACCCAGATTCAGAAGTTCTCAAAACTGGAAAGCATGACATAACAATTCCCAAGGGGGGGACTGCAAGCGTTAAATGTCCAGTTCACATCGGTTTGGCGACAAAAGAAATACCAGTACTATTTGAGCCAAATGGTGATGGATTGGAAGGGTTGGAAGTGAGTGGGGGACTTAGTAAGATCAACCCTGGGTCATCTACCCATCTTACTATTCAGGTCCACAATGAAAGCAACAAGAACATTGTACTCAGGCGTAAAACAGAGCTTGGTCGAATTCAAATGGTAAAGTCGCTTGTCCCGGTTCCAATTGATAATCCCCAACAATCACATGATGAAGGGCTAGAAGATCACGTGATCAATAGAAACCACCAAGAGAATGGCAAGTTAGGAAATCATGTGACCAGTACAAAGAATGTTGAGGAGGAAGGGGGATGGGAACCCCCAGTGGATCTTAGTCACCTAGACAGGAACCAACAGGAAGAAGTGCGGGAAATGTTGAGAGAGGAGGCTGATGCTTTTGCACGTGATAGTGATGATGTAGGCTGTATTGAGAATTTGGAATTGGATATCAAACTTAAGTGTTAGAAACCAGTTCAGAAAAATTACATTTCAATCCCAAAGCCACTATATGGAGTTAGAGTATCTTGAGGACCTGATTAGACGAAACTGGGTATCCACTGCATACTTGTCACCCATGGTCTGTGTTAGAAAGCGTGACGGTAGCCTAAGACTATGCATTGACTAACGGCAATTGAATTCCAAGACCTTCCCAGATCGTCAGCCAATCCCCAAAATACAGGATATCTTGAACGGATTAGGGGGAAATTCATGGTTCTCGGTCCTTGACCAGGATAAGGCCTACCACCAGGGATTCATGGCTAAGAACAGTAGTCATTTGACTGCGTTTATAACCCCTTGGGGACTTTATCAGTGGAACAGAATACCATTTGGACTCATGAATGCCCCAGCTGCATTCCAAAGATGCATGGAAGAATGGCTGGATGGGATCCGTGATAAGATATGTATCCCATATTTAGATGATATCCTAGTGTACAGCAAGAAATTTGAAGAACACCTGTCAAATATAAAGCAAGTTCTAAAGCGCCGGCTGAAAAAGCATGGCATTAAGCTTAAACCATCAAAGTGCGATACCTTGGTAGAATCATATCCGCTAGAGGCTACAGGATGGACCCGGAAGATACAGCAGCGGTGCGTGCACTCAAAGACAAGAGTCCAGCTACAGTAAGTGAGCTCAGAAAAGTACTAGGATTTCTTGGCTACTACCGCCAGTATATCAAGGACTTCTCGCGCCTGGCCAAGCCACTATATGATTTGCTTTCCGCATCAGGTCAGAACCCACAAACGAAGCGCAAGCCTGTCTGGGGTAAAGGAGGCAGGAAGACCGGGCAGCTTCCCAACAGCTACCCGATTACCTGGGAACAGAACCATCAGCTGATACTCGAGTCATTAATTACCCAGTTGACATGTCCACCTGTAATGGCCTTCCCAGACTTTGAGAAGCCCTTTATATTACATACCGATGCATCTAAAGATGGTCTTGGTGCTGTGTTATACCAACAGTAGGCGAGTGGTCTCCAAGTCCTTGGCTATATATGCATCTAGAACCCTGACAGCACCAGAGAAGAATTATCACTTACATGCAGGGAAGTTGGAGTTCTTAGCCCTCAAGTGGGCGGTAACCGAGAAATTTAGGGACCACCTGTATTATGCGCCTTCCTTTACAATATACACAGATAACAACCCGCTCACATATATATTAACCACAGCAAAGTTAAATGCCACATGACACCGGTGGGTGGCCGAACTCGCTGATTTTAACTTTTGTATTAAGTACCGGCCAGGCCGATCTAAGATTGATGCAGACACCTTGTCGAGGATACCTTTAGACCCAACCGAGTATATGGCAAATTGCACATTAGAAATGGACAGAGCGACTATTCTGGCAACAGTACAGTCCTTAAGTGGGGATAGAGAAGATACTATCCTGTGGGTTAACCCAATTACTACTAAATGTGAGCCAGCCAACGTCGAACCAAAGAAATCAGACCTATGATTCCAAAAACTAACGCATGTGGAGATCAAGCGAGCCCAACAAGAAGACTTCGTTATCTCAAGAGTCCTTGAATACAAGAAGCAGGGACAACCCCCAAGTGTCCAAGAGCGGAAGTGGAGATCAAGCGAGCCCAACAAGAAGACTCGGTTATCTCAAGAGTCCTTGAATACAAGAAGCAGGGACAACCCCCAAGTGTCCAAGAGCGGAAGTGTGAAACACGTGATGTTTCAGCTCTTATCACGGAATGAAACAAGCTTCATATTCGTGGTGATGGAACACTCTAGCGGGAAACAAAGACTAAATCACAACTAGTGCTGCCCCAGAAGTTTAGGCATTTAGTATATCAGGAATTGCATGTTGAATGGTGGAAATAATTAATAGAACCCTCAATGCTAAAGACACTACCACAGAAGAAGAAGTCCAGGTGGGATGAGTCTCTTAATAAGATGACCCATGCATATAATTGCACAAGGCATAAAACAACTTCGACAGCTATAAAGAATATGTGCAGAAGTGGCAGACTGACATGCAAGAAGTTTACGTTACTGCTGCAAAAATCGCTCATAAAGCAGCCGACCGAAATCAAACATATTACGACAAGAGAGTGTCAGGAGCAGTTCTCTACCCAGGTGACCGTGTTCTAGTCAGAAATCACAAATAGCGTGGAGGACCAGGAAAGCTACGGGTACATTGGGAAGAGACCATCAATGTTGTGGTTGAACGATTGGGAGAAGGAAGCCCTGTCTACAGGGTAAAGCCTGAGAACGACAGTGGTAAATGCAGAGTGCTTCACCGGAACATGCTGTTGCCATGTGATGCTATAGAACTGCAAAAAGCTCCTCGTCAAAACACCAAGCTGTCCAGTCCAGACAAGAGGAAGAAGAAGACGACTCGGCAGACCAACACCACCCCAGAAACAGACTCTGAGTGCTCTGACGAAGAGGAAGTCAGTTCGCAGATTTGTGATGACAGCATGCAGGTATCAGGAACTGAAGCATCTTTACAGTCAGAAGAACCAGAACAAGAACAGACGGAGAGCGAAGAGGACAATGCCGCATCTGACACTCGTTCGGAGAATAGAGCTCATGACACAGACAGCGAGGAAGGAACAGACGAGGATCCTGGTGGTAGCTCAGCAGGGGACCGTGGGAGACCACAGTGGAAACATAGACCACCCCAGACGCTTACGTATGATGAAATGGGTACGCCAGGCTACCAGCGTATCAATACAAGGGTCTATACGGTACAGACTCCCATCGCAGCTTCCCACAATACCCACAGCAACCAGCACTTCAGTCCAGGGGTCTCTGCGGTACAGACCCACTGGACTGTGCCGTGTAATGCATCCGGCTACATGCACCAGCATCTCAACCCAGGTGTCTATGCGGTACAGACTCCCTGGACAGCCCCATACCACTACTGGGGTGTACCGTGGATGAGTCACCCCTATGCTGAGAACAGTTACTAAATACAGTAATGGTGCAGTTATCAGAATATCTATCGTGGTATAGTTACACGACATCTATGAGAGAACACTTTCTATGAATCTCACACGTTATGGGATTGTTACCGGTGGAGGTGTGGGATGGAGTGATAAATGTCACTACACTGAATGTTGAACACTCGAGGAGGACAGTAGGGCGAGAGAGTGTGAAGGCCCTAAGGTGGGGAGTGCAACAGATTACATGCAGAATTTGTTATAAGACTGTAATGCAAATGTTTTGACTATAACCAAGCATTATGCTTGAAGAACTCTTAGTTTAGTAGTACGTGCTAGTTGCTTTCTCGGGACAGACTCGTCTCATACGTTGTTCAGCCCTGACAGGACTGCATGTTCACCCTGTCTTGAGCTAACTACACATCAGATTAGAAAACAATTTCTTGCAACGCAGCACATATTTTTTCAGGGTATTATTGATTATTAATTTGTAATTGTCGGGACGCCAATTTTTCAAGGAGGGGAGTGTGTAGGAGTAAAGAATCCATCGTGCATTGCGCGCCCTCCGCTGAAGCCCCTAGGGCATGCTGGGAAAACGTGTTCACGACGTAGAGAAATGTAAGTGAAGTGATGGAGGTTGGGCTGTAGGCCGGAGTTATTCCTGAATAAAGGCAGTTTTCCCAAGAAAGAACCGACGTGTGTTACATTTAAAAGAGAGAAAACCGGTCCATCAAAAACTGTGACCTGTAAATATAATTACAAAGCTTACCCCCAAAACGAACTTGACCATTTGTTGTCAAAAATTATCATTGATGTACGCAAAGTCAACCAGAAAAGGACAGGAAAGAACTAGTTGAAATACAATGCCATCCAAAGGTCTATGCTACAGAGACAAGATATATGTCCTGTTAGGTTCTACAGAAGTTTCAGAAGTCACCGTCTAGCAGAGTTCAATGTACGTATACGGAAGAACCATTTTCCCTGGCCGTCAACTATACAAGCGAGTTCCAAACAGTGACATTACATGAAGTCTCCACTCGGTATAAAAACGAAATTAGAACATATAGCTTAGTAATGAATCAGGTAATGCAGGAATAAAACACCCCAGCAGCGAAATAACTGAATAATCCGACTCAATAAAGATAAAGCTGCTAACGCTGATCCTGAAAGCTTCGTGGCTCTGTTGAGTGTTCACACGAGAACTCGATCCGTCCAGTGGAAGTAGTAAAACTACAAGACAACAAGTCTGCCAGCGACTATCACCAGAGCCAGAAATCATAGTCCATATTTCAACAAGTTTACTCCTCTGTAGTCGGCTTTCTTTCTACAATTATCGGCTTTAAGAAATTTGTCTTGAATGTCAGTCGGCATCGGTCCAGTTTACAAATTACAATCCCTCACTATAAACCAGGGAAGTTCTGATTCCATAGCCGGCAACCAATTTTGTACCCTGCGAGCAGAGGTTTCTCATCTCTTTGCCTTTTCTGTTGCCGAAAGAAACCTCTGCCACGAAACGATTTATTTTTCGCGTTGAGCATGCGCCACGGTATCTGGATTTCCATTGGCCGAGAAAAACGAGACGGTGAACATTGTAAATTCATTGTAGATTTCAGATTGTTCATTTCCTATTGTTGGCGAAGTATAGAAAATAAAATATATTTCCTTCTTCGAGGGTATAAATCAAAGCTTTCTTTAGGATAAATTAAGGTAGATTTATTGAACGGTAATTTCGAGGTCTTCTGAGCAGTTCAGCAAAATAAGAAGTAGAAAAGCCGGAATTTGAAGCCCTTTCGTATCAATCGTCGGCAAAACAAAAACTGCGCGATGACATAAATAACGGCTGCGAAGGATACTGTGGGCTCTTGCAGAACCAGCGAAGATCGCCAGAAAGTCATGCCCGAGCGATATCAAACAGGTAAAACCGGTTTGTAACTGGTTTATCATGCGGCTTCAAAAACTTATAATGGTTGCTGTATGAACCATTGAACCTTTGTATTCACAACGCCATGCAAAATATTCGAGTAATCACCGCCTGCGATTACGAACATCTCAAGGGAATGACATGAATAAATTACCATACTATGTTGTTTGAAGCGGCGTTTCGCAATGCTGAAAGCATTGTGTGACAAAGAACAAGCTAGGACAAGAATAAGCTGCACTTGAAGGATTTGGTGTCGTGGTCGTGGTTGGTTGTAAGTTTAATGCACGTTTTTATTATTTTACGGCTTTGAGTTTGGTTTAATAATTGGAACTAAATAGTGGCTCGGTAAACATTATCTGTGTAAATATTATCTGTGTATCTCGGTATAGTCTGCTGATATTAGTAAATTTAGTGCAGAATTGATTATCTCGGTACCTTATGTTCCGTGTACATTTTGCTATCTTTGGGTCTTTATCAGTGAATTCTTAATTAGGATGAAACTTTATATAAAATTTCATGTTCATTAGTATTCTCTATATAAAACGTTCATCCTAATTAGCAATTCAATGAGAAAGCTGAAACATCAATAGAAATTCCAAGAGTTGGAAGGTGCTTATCCATTGTCTCAATCATTAACCCCGTTTCCCCCTGGGATAGAATTCAAATCCCTCCGCGGGCTTTTTAGAATGATGAGATTTTATCAGGTATAAAGGAGCATGCACGTGACTGATTTGCTACATCTGATCGGACAAAATGCTCATTAATTATTCATGAGTTTTTGAAATATATATATAATTCAAACCTGGCCTCGGACTGGAACTAATTGCGAGGACTTTAAATCCCGTCCATGTCTGAATTGGAGGCTTTGAAATGACATCTCGTAGGGATGTTGTTTTTATTCTGGGTACAGGTTGACAATTGATTTGTTCATCTTAATGAAGCAGTTTATTGTTTCTTGTCATTTGGGACTTCAATGTTCCAGTTATAAATTCAAATTCAAAACTGAATTTTGTAAGTTTGGCGGCATTTCGACATGGCTTCTCGTGAAAGAGAGAGCGATGAAGTAGAGTTTAGACCACTCAAACGTTTCAGAAAAGCGCGGAGCCGTGCCGAAGAGGAAGAAATGTTGGTAAAAGCTGTACCATTGTCAACGCATTACAAGAACAGTTGGGCAGTAAAATGGAGAAATGGAGGAATGCAAAAGAGAACAATTGCCGCTTTGGAGGCCACAAGCTTTACCATTCCGCTAGAAAGCATAGAAAACCTTGATGTTGAGATGTGGAAATATATGTCAGCCTCGTCCTTCAAGTTTTGGATTGGAAAGTTTGTACAAGAAGTAGGCGACAAGATAGGTTGTCGATATCCTGGTCGAACGCTCTATCCTGAGGGTGTGACTGGTCTTAAACGACACCTAGAGTAAAAAAACCAGAGCGATGTCAATACGTTGGAAAAATCCAATCTGTGGTGAGTTTAGCAAGCTAATTTCTGTGACTAACATTTAGTATTACAGAATTCAAAAATGGTAGGAGTACTGTGAAGCAATTTGAATCAGTCCAAGCACTGATTAATTTTGTTCCAGTCCAAGGACTGGATCAAAATTAATTCAGTCCTTGGCCTGGAAAAAAAATGGTTGAATATGTACTCCTGGGAGTTGCTATCCAGCATCCATGGCAACGCCTTTCCCATGGGGATTACGAGCTTATTCATTCGTCAACGAAGTATTATATCAGCACGTGACTGTTATAGCTGCAAAAGGGATATTGACTGTCACTCACTGGGCTGGGTTAAAATATCTAATGCAATTCCTATTCCATAGTAAGAGTAACACCAGATATCCTGTAAGGGAAAGAGAGCAAACCTGAGGAATAAATTAACCTAGACTTTCTCAAAGTCCTTCTTAGTCCCCCGCACGAAGGACTTTTCCCACTTGCAGCGCGCCAAATTTACCGGATGATTTTTCAACCGGAGGCGTGACTTGTAACGAAACTAAGAGTCACCAATCACAAAGCGTCGACTTCTTCAGGCATTGTGTGTTGACGTGTCACGTCAATCAACCGTCGTGTTTGCAATTTGAGTGTGGTCAGTATTTATAAGTCCGAAAGCGTTTGTTATCGATAAAGGACGCAGTTGCTTATGGGATAGCATTGAAACACTTTAATCCGTAATTTTTATACTTGTATTTTTGAGCGATTGCAGTAAATCCGGTTTTAAATATTTTCTGTCCATATTTTAACTTTATAGATTTTAGATAATTGTATATTGATAGTTGTATCGTCGTTCGTAATATTTGTTCTATTCTGCATACAAGTTTTTATATAGCTACGATATTTGCATTTGTTTTCTTATTTCGTTGAGGGCCACCAATTTAACAGTGTAAACTGTCATGCGTAACCCTCGTTAAATAAAGTTGATTCTATTCTATTCTACCAGACATACATCTGTATATTTTCTCTTTCGCCATTTTCCATAGAATCGGCAAATACGTAGGGAGCAACTTCAAGGTCAAACATTTTCCTGATCCTGTCGGAGTGGTCATGAACACAGCTGTTCCACCGCCGATCAAATGCAAGAAATATGCGATGGGAAGTACAACATAACTGTTAGGTAGCCCAGAAACTTAGTCGAAGAATCTTCCGTTGATGCCTCAAAAAGGAGATGAAGGTTGTATGAGGGGCTGAATGGGGTTAACTGATAACTGAGAAATGGCCAAAAATATTACTGTTAACTGAGAATTTTACCTTTCTTTAGCTGTTACCTGATATTTCATTATTTTTTATTAAAATGACGTAACGTCACATGCTATTATTGGCTTTTCGGATGGTTTTCGACAGATTTGATCCAGTTGATAATAGTCAAATATTAAACATGACACATCAGAGTTATCTGATACTAGAACAATCTATTGAATAGACAAAATATAGTGTTTGATGTTGAATTAGCGGTTATTATTCATTTCATACCAGCAAATATGTATTCAAATCAGGTTAGGGCAGTCTTTTTATATAACTTAACTGATAACAGCAAAATTTAACTGATAACTGATAAATAGCTAAAAATTTAGCTGTTAATTGATATTGGTACCCCCCCATTCAGCCCCTCTTGTATTTATGGATGAAAGCCACTGTATTGAGGAAATGTTAAGTTTGAATTTGAGTTTTATTATTAAGTTGTTGTGGTTGAGATATTTGACAAAGCTTAATAATAATAATGTCCTCCGTTATCGTTCGAGTACCTGTACCGATACTTCTCTCTTCCTTTAGACGTTTCTAGCTCTTTTATTTCGAAAATCTGCTTTAATTGATTCCATTGATTTCATTTGTTGATGCTTAGTCCAGGGGCGTAGCTAGCCAAGCTAGGCATTTTCAAGTTGTACACACAAGTGCAGTAGCTACCGGTTTTAAGGGCCCCCTCTCGTAAAAAATATATAAGGCCAAACAGAAATTTTCGTCTCAAAGTGTACGCACGTGCGTATATGCGTACAGGAAGCTACGCCCCTGCTTACAAGAAGCCAACGCCGTTGCTGTTGAAAATTTCGTAAAACTTTCATTTATTGAAATTAACATCCACAGGAAGTTTTCGCACCAAAACATTACGCCGGATTCAATTTCCTGCAAGTGAAACAAGCCGAACTTGCCTCTCGCGCTCGCTTACCCTGTGACTCAGCGAGTTAGACTTGTGGCAAGTCTAAAATTAATCGCCCAGCCCAGAGGTTAACAACCTTGCGGCCGCTCGGTAATCCGAAAGGGAGTAAGACTTGCCTGCAAGCACTGTCAACGCCAAGGTTGTGAAAGACAATAGAAAAGTACTCCACCAAAATAAAATAAAACAAGAATAGATAAAGCTTTCTAATGTGAGGTGAAACAGAGCTAAAAGAATAAATATTCAAACCGCAGGCCCACTCTAAAGCCAATAGCAACACAACAATCTGGACACACCAGTAAATAATGCGAATGCACCGCGACAATCTGGACACACCAGTAAATAAGGCGAATACACTGCGACAGTCTGGACACACCAGTGAATAAGGCAGACATAATCTTGACACACCAGTAAATAATGCGGACACACCAGTGAATAAGGCGGAAGCACCGCGATAATCTAGACACCTCGGTGAATAAGGCAAACATCATCTTGACACACCAGTAAATAATGCGGACACACCAGTAAATAATGCGGACACACCGCGACAATTTGGACACGCTTGCCTAGCGAATGAGGCGGATACACCGCGACAATCTGGACACACCAGTAAATAAGGCGGACACACCGCGATAATCTGGATACACCAGTGAATAAAGGAAACATGGTGAAACATCCTGTTCATTCCTATTCTAGGCCACGCGCTCACATCGAAGAAAATAACACGACGGATAGCAGCAAACGGTTTCTTTATTTAACTACAGTAAATACTAATGTAAATTAAATCATACTTAAAACAAATATAACAATTATATAACAAATATACTAAAATATATAACATGACTTGATTGAACCCAATAGATGAATTACATAATACATAATATCTAAATAGGAAAATCAAGAAGTTAAATTTTAATAATCCGATAACAATGCGAATAAGAAGCTTTACACATGCTTAAATCAAATACAGTAAATCTAAAATGACAAAGTAATAAAAAAAGGCTATGGAAAATCATTAATCATCAATAATTAAGTTATGGCGTTTCCAATTTGCAAAACACAATTACACATAGGTTAGGCGTGTAAAAACTGTGATTGCTTGAGAACAATGGAATTGGGGCGTGACTGGTTATTATTGAAATTAAAGACCGAACCCGCGGTTTTGATCCTTTACGTACAAGCTCAGTAAATGTCGGGCCGCCATGTTTGTTGTAGCTATTAAAAGGCTAGGTCACTGCGCGTGCGTATCCATTTTTTCTCGCACGTGCGAAAATAACAGTAATTAGGCGAACAGAAAGAGGAATAAGATGGACGGAGAACGCATTTTACCACCAAAGCATCGAAAGGACTACAAAGAAGCAATTAGAGCGTGCAGGTGAGCGTGAAGTTTGAGTCGAACTGTTCATGCCTGGGTGGCAATAAACCAACTCCTGAGGCTGAAATATGGTTGAGCTACTGGAAGCCGGCGGGGTAGGAGTAGAGGACTCTACCTGTGGAAAACAAGAACTAAGAAAACATAAAGGTTAGTTTTTACTTGAGGGCACGAGAGCGGACACCTGTACGTATGCTCTCAAAGATGATTTTTAAGAAAAAGTTACATAACCTTTGTTACAGGCCTACTCTAATTACAAAAAAATGCAAAATCCTGATGGTAATATTATCTATAATACCATAGAGGACAAATTACTCCCAAATTTCAACTTGAAATTTCACGCGTAATTTGTAATTTCACATGTGAAATTTCAAACGCCGCCTACGCGCGCTTAAAATAATGTTTTTTTCTGGATCGTAATTTGCCCTCCATAATATTAATGTGTAATCAAATGGGGACGAGTGAAATTAGGGATACATTTCACGCGTGTTTGTCAAAATCGATAGTAATTTTCCGAGCCGCTTCAACTAAAACTATTATTTTTTCTTTTGTATATACATGTATATCTCTTATTATAATATAATAATAATAATATATACAGCTTATATAGCGCTTATACAAACAGATCTAAGCGCTTTACAGGTATCTAAGATATATAAAAATGGAATATATCACTGAATAATCTAAAAATAAACAAAAATAAAAAATAAAAAGCACATAAATACAATAAAAAATATAATAATAAAGAGTATTAATAATAAACAAAAAACTAAAAATAATTTCAATCATAAGCGACATGGAACAGATGCGTTTTCAATTTAGTCTTAAAGTCAGATAATGTTGTGCATTTTCTCAAGGTAACAGGTAGCCCATTCCACAGCTTTGGAGCCGCCACGGAGAAGGCTCGACCTCCATAGGTTTTTAAATTATACTTTCGTTCCCTCAACAGGTTTACTCCACCTGATCTAAGGTTCCTATTAGGTCTATATTGACTTATCATATTCCCAATATAATTCGGAGCAAGTCCATTAAGAGCTTTAAAAGTCAATAGCAAAATCTTATATGTTATCCTCTCCTCAATTGGTAGCCAGTGTAACTGCATAAGGATTGGTGTTATGTGATCGTACTTTCGTGTACCCGATAATAATCGTGCTGCTGCGTTAAAAACACACTGTAACTTTTTCGTCTGGTTCTTAGGAAGTCCATAGAGTAAAGCATTAGCACTATCTAGCTTGCTGGTAACAAACGCATGCACAAGCGTCACAGTAGTCTGGAATGACAAGTATCGCCTGGCACGAGCAATGTTACGTAAATGAAAAAATGCAGATTTACAGGTGTTATTAATTTGGGACGTCATAGTCAGAGTCTTGTCAAATATGACCCCAATGTTCCTTGCTGCATTCGATGGCGATATGCTATCAGGACCAATTGTCAGCGTAGAGAAGTCAGGTTCACGAATAAACTTAGAGCTCAGGAGGAGAAGTTCTGTTTTATCAGTATTAAGTTTCAACTTATTTAGCGTCATCCACTTGATTATGTCAGTCAGGCAGAGTTCAACACGGGACTTAACTTGTTCGAGTTCATGACTGTTCTTGTAGTTGAACGACGCATAGATTTGGGTATCATCTGCATATAAGTGGAAATTCATGTTATGTGAACGCAGAATATCTCCTATAGGTGACGTGTATAATAGATATAGTATCGGTCCCAGCACTGAACCCTGGGGGATACCGCAAACTAAGTCATGGCTTGATGAAATAACTCCATTGACGTGAACAGCTTGCGTGCGATCTGACAAGTAGGACCTAAACCAACACAAAGCATCACCCCTGATTCCAAATCTTGATGACATTCTATCAAGTAGGATGATGTGATCTACTGTGTCGAATGCCGCCGATAGATCTAATAGTAGCAGTAACACACAGCAGTCGTCATCTATTGAACATAGTATGTCGTTCTGTACTCGAACTAAAGCTGTCTCACAGCTGTGACCCTGTTTATAGGCAGATTGAAATAGCTCCTCAAGATTATTACTACTCAGATAATCAATTAAACGCGCGGCCACAACTTTCTCAGTTGTTTTTGAAATGAACTTCAAGTTTGAAACTGGTCGGAAACTAGGAAAGTCTTCATGGTCCAACATTGATTTCTTCAGAGTCGGAAGCAAAGCAGCTTTCTTCAGACTAGCTGGAACACAACTAAATGACAAAGATTTATTAACGATATCCATAATGACTGGTAGGATAACATCTAGATGGGCAGCAAGTACTTTTACTGGAACAGGATCAAGCATACACGCTTTCATCTTGGTCTTACTGATAATGTCCGACAACTCCTCGGTAGTAGTAGGAACCAATGTGTCCAAACAACAATTCAAATCCGGGTTGTCATGCTTAACAAACACTGAAGGATCTAATCCAGATACAGAACATAGCCGCTGCCTTATCTTAAAAATCTTGTCAGTGAAAAACTCTGCAAACTGGTTGGCCAACATCAATGGAGATGAACACGTAGGATAAAACTTTTCAGATTTCCTATGAAATAAACGGTCAATAATCTGAAAAAGTTTCTTATTATCAGAACCAGCCTCTACAACAAGAGAAGAGTAGTATTCCATCTTGATTTTGCTGATACAATTCTTAACGACAATACGTTGGTCGATCAAACTCTGTTTATCTACTTCAATACCACTGCTTCGCCACCTCCGTTCTTTACTACGCAGTAGTATTTTTTGTTCCCTAATGTCTTGATTATACCAAGGCGCCTTGGGCCGAATAATTATATTATTTATTATTATAACTAGATTTCCTATTTTGTAAGGATATGTAATAAGTTGTATAATTCTGTAAAGCTTTTAATTTACTCTCTTGTCTTACAAATGTAGCTCCCTTTTAAATTTAATATCAACACTACACGCCTCGATTAGCATATGCTACCTGCGGGCGAGCGTCCATTTGATGTTTGCATTATGTACGCAATGGAAGACCGCTGAGAATAGCATGCTGGCATGCAACACGCCATATTCTAACAGCAGGTCCGAGCACAAACATGGCCGACACGCTGGATAATGGGTGAAAGCATGATAGTGCCCATTGAGCAGCTCTTCGTTGTACCATTTCCACTTTGTATGAGCCCTTGTTACTCAACGCCATGCTGTTTTGTTGTTTAGTTTTCCTGCAAACTGAACCAATATTTCATATTTACGTTGCTTCACTACCTTTACACTATGCGTTGTTACTCTTCAGACTCGACTTCATCGTGCAGTAAAGAACAAAGATTCGAAGCAGACATGGAAAGACTTGACCACGTCATCGTTGGACCGTTGCTACTGACATTTGCTGCCTCCAGTGATCACAATTGCGAGGTCGCTTGTAAGATGCGTACTGACTGCGCTGGAATTAACATCGGACAAAACGAGATGAACAATGAACTCTTAACCTGCGAGCTGCTGGACAAGAACTTTCAGACTATTAAAGTGGAGAACAAGGAGGGATGGAAGTTCATTGCGACAAAGGTACTCTCTCCAAATTCCAAATAAAGTCAAATGTACGGAATGATTGGATCAAACTAAACTGCTTGGCACCTTTTCTTTGGAGCCGATATTGATCGCTCTTTTATTATTGAATTTTCGTTGAACCAATGAAACAGTTCTTACGTGATACGTGATATCTTTCTTATCTTTATATTGCAGTGTCACAACACCATCGTGCACAACTGCGCAAGCGCGGGAGACTGTTTTTCTTTGAGGAAAGGTGACCGTAATTCTGGTGTTCACGAGAAGAGAATGGGTGAGTAAACGAAACATTTCACAACATATATTAATGAACTTTATGGAATGCTCACCTAGGCTTCCTGATTTTTCTGGTTACGGTCAGTATAAGATTAAGATCAACTTTATTTATCCACGCTGACCTAATTCAACATATATAAAGCTGGTTTCCAATAGGGGCGTGCTTAAAAAAATGAAATAAAAATACAATGATGATAAATTATAATAGGCCATTTTGACGATGTTGCGCGCGCATTGAGAACAATATACAAGCAATCAAGAAAACAAAAGGTTGTCATGTTCTGTTTTTTTGGCGGGCCACCATTCTCGTTCCCAGTGCCTCCTCAACTAACTGAAAAATCAGAGGCTCTGGTAAGACACGAAACAGGCTCTAATTTGATTGGCTAGCCAAATCGGCTGCGCGATGAAGAAGAAATTGAAAAGGTGCTGCGCACAGCGCTTTTCTTCCGGTTCACTTAGTGGATAAATCACTTCCGTTGTAAACATAACAAGTAAAATAAGGCATTTTTTGAGGTGTTCTTTCAATAAAAGTAAAATAATCAAAAGAATAAACATTCATATGTGAAAATAATAAAGAATGAAGTGATGTGCCTTTTAAAAGAACATGATTAAACAGATTAATTAATTAATTAATTAATAAACATTCATATATGTAATGTATGATGGCAAAAGCTGAAAGGTAATTAAAATCTCCCTTCGATCGACAATAACCCAATAATGGCGGATATTACGCCAAAAAAGGCAGCAGAAAAGCTTTTCGATCGAAATACATGCATTTGCTGCAACGCCGTAATATCGGATAAGAATCACCCAGTGATTTTAAACAGCGACCTAAGGAAAAGTTTGGGTTCTTATCTAAGCCATCCGTTCATTTTCTGGGAAGAATCCTACCCTACAAAAATATGCTGTAAGTGCAAACGCTCTCTTGAAACTGCCGAAACATTCCGTGAGATGGTTCAGCAATCGCATGAACATCAAACCGCGGCGATCCAAAATTCCAGGCTAAAACGAGGTCGAAAGCAAAATTATAGCTCTCCTAGTAATCCACCATCAAAACGACCAAGAGAAACACATTCCGCGCCGAGTGCACTGAGCGCTATAGCCCTTGCTAACCTACAACAGGTACATAGGGCTATTCTTCCTCGACCATCAGCCCTGCAGTCTAATCCAGCAGCTGAAAATCAGCATGTTCTGTGCACTCCTCGATAATTGCGTTGAGAGGAGATATGACGACCACGATTGAGTTGGATGATCCTTGAAGAGCATTAAACTCAAACGGTAAACTTTGGTAAATTAACGATTTACCATAACCGGTCGGAAGGACACAGAAACAGTCCTTCTTATCGATACTAATTACCCGAATAGCTTCCAAGTGTTTAGTTTTTAAAGAAACCTGTATTTTAAGCTTTGCAAGGGCGAACTGGATAGCTTCCATGAGGTCCGCCATTGCTTTAGTTAGCAAATCGGAAATGAGTTCTAAGAGCATGCGCAGTTTCAATGTCCTAGAATCTAGGACATCCGGTTTCGTGTCTTACCAGAGCCTCCGATTTTTCAGTTAGTTGAGGAGGCACTGGGAACGAGAATGGGCGGGCCACATGCTTTTGTTTTCAATGCGTGCGCAACATCGTCAAAATGGCCTATATGTTGCTAAGCTAATTCCTAAAATAAGTGCTGCATTAAGATATATTATGAATTTAATTACTCCAATTATCAAATAATATTATACTTAGTCTACGTGTCAAATAAATTAATCTACTGAATTCTATCAATAAAAAGATTATAAGAAATAATTAATGCCTAAGGCCAAGAGATAAAATTTTGTTGTTAAACGAAGCCAGCGACTCACAACCACGCACTTCATTGGGTACGGAGTTCCATAATTTTGCTTTCGTGCAATTTTCATAGCTATGAACCTCCCAAAAGTTTTGAGTACTTCTGCGAAGAAATTTTTGGCTGACAGGGAATACTCTATCTTCTACGCTTGTTTGAAATCGTGGAAACGTGACCTTTCCTGATCCATGACCGCGCAAGTAAAAGCTTAGGTCGATTCCCGAGGTGACGTCATTTAATTAATTCGACTTTACAACAATATTTACTAATATGACTTTTTTGCCTTTACTAACAACTCATAAACTGTATTATCTAAAAATCGATGTTTTTGTGATAGAAAGGCGCCATGGAGAATAATGCATTAATGAGGTGACGTCACCTCGGGAATCGACCTAGGCTTTTACTTACGCGGTCATTGTTCAGGAATTAAAGGTCATGTTTCCACGATTTCAAACAAGCGTAGAAGATAGAGTATTCCCTGTAAACCAAACATTTCTTCGCAGAAGTACTCAAAACTTCATAGTTGGAAAATTACATGAAGGCTCATGTGCACTTTACGTAAGACGTAAGACTTAGGGACCATAAGCCATGAGTTTACCCAATAGGATCTCATGATTTACGGTATTAAACGCCTTTTTGAGATCAAGAAAAATTACCAGGTTATAAAGGCCTCGATCCATGTTGATATACCATTCATTAGTACAATCCAGTGTAAAAATAATGAACTGCACTAAAGTACTTACTTATTATTAAGAAGCATTTTGAAAGATCACTAATAATATTAAGAAATATTGTAAGATAGTTCTCGATGTTCTTTAAAAAAATATGCAGGTTCGAGTCTTCAGAAGCTGCGAGGGGATGCATACAAGAGCAACTGGAGTATAAACTCAGCAGATTTTTAAAGTGCCTATAAACCCATCTTTTTATCATTAATATCAACTCTACATAAAGTAAAATAGAATCTTTATTGATTTGAGTGTTACGTCTACAAGGTATAAACGGGTTTCTATTTCCAATATGGTAATAGCCCAATGTGTAGTCTTGAAAGGTAACCAAGCCTTTGGTGACATCGAGGCTGGCGTTGGGACGGCCTAGTTTGAGTTTTGTATCTGGTTAGCATGATAATCAAAATCTATCCATATTCATAGAAAGAGGGTTTGTATCAGTGCAGGGTCAACTCCATCCTCCATGGCTTGTATCTAGTTAGCATGATAATCAAAACCTATCCATATTCATAGAAAGAGGGTTTGTATCAGTGCAGGGTCAACTCCATCTTCCATGGCTTGTATGAAGTTAGCATGATAATCAAAATCTATCCATATTCATAGAAAGAGGGTTTTTATCGGTGCAGGGTCAACTCCATCCTCCATGGCTTGTATCAAGTTAGCATGATAATGAAAACCTATCCATATTCATAGAAAGAGGGTTTGTATCAATGCAGGGTCAACTCCATCTTCCATGGCTTGTATGAAGTTAGCATGATAATCAAAACCTATCCATATTCATAGAAAGAGGGTTTGTATCAGTGCAGGATCAACTCCATCTTCCATGGCTTGTATGAAGTTAGCATGATAATCAAAATCTATCCATATTCATAGAAAGAGGGTTTTTATCGGTGCAGGGTCAACTCCATCCTCCATGGCTTGTATCAAGTTAGCATGATAATGAAAACCTATCCATATTCATAGAAAGAGGGTTTGTATCAATGCAGGGTCAACTCCATCTTCCATGGCTTGTATGAAGTTAGCATGATAATCAAAATCTATCCATATTCATAGAAAGAGGGTTTTTATCGGTGCAGGGTCAACTCCATCCTCCATGGCTTGTATCAAGTTAGCATGATAATGAAAACCTATCCATATTCATAGAAAGAGGGTTTGTATCAGTGCAGGGTCAACTACATCCTCCATGGCTTGTATCAAGTTAGCATGATAATGAAAATCTATCCATATTCATAGAAAGAGGGTTTGTATCAGTGCAGGGTCAACTACATCGTCCATGCGAGTTACCTTTCAAGAACTACGAATTCGTCTATTATGTCACAGGAGGCCTCTTTATACACTTATCAATTGAAACGCCGACATTCTCCCCCCCCCCCCCCCCCCTCCCCCACGGGATAGGTAGGGATTTGATTTGAAAAAGTCCCCAATGTAAGAAAACCCCACCCCCTGGGGCACTTTATGTAGTCAAATGGGTCCAAAACCCCACCTCTAGAACAATATTTTCTTTCTTGTCTTATGTATTTTTATAGCACTAAAACGTGAATATGCTATCTGAGGCGTGATTGTCGAAAGTTCTCGTGTTTAATGAAACATAACACAAAATACTGCCTACTGGTGTAGATGTACAGGCCTGTTCGCAGGCTAGCATGGATGGACATTTGAAAGACTGTTCAACTACAATCGTTGTCAAGAGGTGTTGGCACGATAAAACAATTTTGGCTATATCATATTACTAGTAATAATAATAATAAGTCTTTATTTATAATCAAGGAAACAAATTCCAAACAATAGACGTGTTTGGATTACAAATGGCTGAATAAACATCTATTTATAAAAACGCTCTTAAAGCGTTCTGTTCTTACACGAGGAAGAATATAAGAATGTCCCCTGTCTCGAAGCTTGCGTGTTTTCACAGGAGGGAGTAAGTCAGCTAAGGCAGTTGTGGTACGTGGATCAATAATTATCTCCCACAACTTCATATCCTTTTCAGCCAGAATATCTAAGATGCGATAACACTTTTTAGAAAAACCTGACTAAGATATTTACAATAGATATTTACAATCCAAGGCATATGTAAAAATAGATAAAATGAGACTCTGAAAGAGAAGGTCCAGATAACTGAAAAACCATAATATTTACAAACTCGTAGAATGTATAAACGACTACTGGCTTTTGACAACAAGTGCTCTAAATGAATGTCCCAGTTACAAGGGTTTTCGTCAAACGTAACACCCAGAAGCTTCAGACTGGATTTCCGCTCTATAAAGTGCAGGGGTTCAGGTGGAATATTTGCGGACTTTCCCCTCAGTAACATTTCCCATGTCTTATTTAGATTCAAATTCATGCAATTGTTCTCTGTCCATTTCATAATAGATTGAACTTCTATTTCACACTGATTGCTATCACACTTGGAGTTTACAGGTATGCAGAGTGAAATATCATCAGCGTACTTAACAAGTAGATTCCTAGATGGACTTACAGCTTTAATGTCATTTACCATGATAGAAAAAAGAACGGGACCAAAGACTGTCCCTGAGGGATACCCTTGTTTAACTTAAGATAATTAGTGGCAATACTATCAACAACAACTCTCTGTTGTCTATCTTGCAAAAAACTCACTATCCAGTTAAATATGTAAGGATTGATATCAAGAATATTTAGCTTACGACAGAGGATATCATGTGGTACTGAGTCGAAAGCTTTGCTAAAATCGAAAGAAAAGATCCTAACGTAATCAGCCTAGATTATATACGATTTTTCGCACCCCCTCCCCCCTACTCAATATTGGGTCTTGATTTGTGTGACATCTCTCTCGCAAATTAAAAATATCAAACCAAATCACTAACTTACAACACAACATTGAATGGGGGAGACCTGTATTTTGATAATGTAAAGTTGCTGGAATGACAGAAAATGTGAATCGTGCCAACACTTTAATGTTGGCAACGATTGCAGTTTGCTTGTAGGTGGGACAAAACCACTTTCCCTGAGGCTGCTCTTCCTCCTGTATGTCCAGAATCATTCCATTTTGCATCCTAGATTGTCACATGCAATTACTGCACGTAGTTCAGCTGGTTTAATCTGGCACAAACAATTTTTGAGCGCCACGCTGGAACTTTGATGGTCCAGTTGCTGAATAAAAAATACTGTATTACTGTATTTCCCCATGGTATATCATCTTTTTGTATCAAAACAACAAAACGGCTAAAATCTTACCCGACGATCGCCACTACGGCACGTCACGGCCACATGGAATGAAGAAGAGATGAACTGGGCTCCAGTCAAATCCCCACCCCTTCCACAAACTTTGAAAGTACATGTACTTGAAACAAATCAAGTAAAATCCCCGACCCCCTTGGGCCACACAAACTGGTCAATCACCATCAAATCCCCCACATATCCTCCCCCTGGGGGTCGGGGGGGATCGGAGTTTCTAGTATTTGTGGTATTTAGTATTTGAGGGTTTGTAGTTAAGGTGTTAAGGATTAACGACGGATTGTAACCTAAGAAGCTTTATTACAAAACGCCATTTTACATGAGCTTCCACAAGAGGCTACACAGGGAGCCCGTGACAATAAATATAATACAAACAAGGAGCCCAATACTACATCTCCCTTCTTGCGTAAACCTTGGTAATTCTACATATCACCATATAAGAGCAGTCCTTGCTAACGGAGCTTATAATGTCCAACAATAACTATCACGTGTAATGTCCAAAAACTAGGTAGTTTAAAGGGAAACTGAACCCTAAAATCAACTCTATTTGAATAAAATCCTTAAGTGTGTTAAAATAATATTTCAAGGATAGTTTTCCCGTAGTGCGTAAATTTTCCGGGGAAAAAAAAGAGTTAAAACGCGAAATACTCAAGTTTCCTATTCGAAAATTACCGCTGAATGCAATGACTACAGACCGGCGCAAGTACTCAGGCTTAGCCTCATTCTGAAGTTAAACATTAATAAATACCAGCGAGAAGGTGGGCTATTCACAACTCTGCGTATTGTTGTAGTTTCGCATTTTGCACCTTCTCGCTGGTATTTAAGAATGTTTAACTTCAGAATGTAGTCATTGTATTCAGCGGTAATTTTCGAATACGAAACTGGACTATTTCAGCTTTGACTGGCAGCTCAGAAATGCGGTGTCAGCGGAGTTTATGAGAAGGTATGACGTCACATACGGGGAGCAAGTTTACTTTCAGAATGACAGAAGAAAGAAATTTATTTTGGCGTATGGCTTTCGGCTGCTCTAATGACTCAAGATACAACAACAACATCTTTATTCAAGTACTAGTCAAGATGGAAAACATTTAAAGAGAAAAAGAAATTGTAAAGTTTGCAAAAGGAAGTACTTATGTCATCTGTAATAACCACTAGGCTAATCAAGACAGATGAAAAATTACATGTTTATGTTAAAAAAAGGAAATGTCAGGGTAGTCGAGGCTGCAATTATCGTAATAGAATTTAAATATGGCGTGTAAAATAAAAATAAAATAAAAAACGTTAACAAACGAACGAGACTTGAATACAAGGACAATACAACATGTCATGTGATATAGATTAACGTTGTACAGATAATTTCTGATAGTTTCGTAACATTTTATAAGTAGATTTTTATATCTAAGTTTGAAGCTGGATCTCGTCATGAATTTAAGTGAATCATCTATAGTATTCCAAATTTTTGGACCGAAGTTTCTTATATTAAATTTACCGAAATTCGTGCGAATCTGTGGAAGATAGAAGGAAGCTTTTGAGGCTAATCTTGTATTGTAAGAGTCACTAGTGAAAGTAAAAAATGAATTAAATACTTGGGGAAGCAGACCATTATAGAACTGATATATGAAAAAGACAGTTTGAAATGTTATTGGGTCTGTAAACTTTAAAATATTTAGGTTAAGGAAAAAAAAGATTAGTATGGGCATCGAATATATTTAGAGAAAGTGACAATGCGAATAGCTTTCTTTTGAAGTATTGTAATTGGTTTAATGGTAGTATTGTAGGTATTTCCCCATATTAGGCCATAATTTAAATGGGGATAAATTAAAGAATAATACAATTGAGATAGAGTATCAATATTGATACAATGTCTTAATTTTGAAAGTATACCAATGCTTCTTGAGATATTTTTGGAGACTGCCGAGATATGGTCTTTCCAATTTAGACAATCAATCATTATTCCCAAATATTTAATACTGTTTACATGTTTAATGTTTAACAAATTTTGATCATTGATTTTTATTTGGACCGAGTGATTAAGTTCCTTTTGAGGAGGGTGAAATATAACAAAATTTGATTTATCACTATTTAAAGACAGTTTATTAGCACAAAGCCAGGTATTAATATTAATTAGTTGTTGGTTAACAATGGATTCTAAGCTTAAAGTGCACCTAACCTGTAATGATTTAGTGGTTGAATCAAGTTTTATTCGTGATCAGTCGATGCATGACTTCTAGCGTACAAGCGAGTATTTCTTCAATCAATAACATTGTCTCTCTAATTACAAAGTTGAGGTATCAATGGCAAGTCTATGCGCGACCATGGGGTCACGCATACGAGTATCGTGTTACATAACCCATTTTGCAATTTTTATACCTATGCAACTTTGAAAGGTTTTGAGTACTTCTGCGAAGAAATTTTTGGCTTACAGAGAATATTCTATGTTCTAGGCTTGTTTGAAATGGTGAAAATCTGACCTTTCCTGACTCATGACCGCGTATGAAAAAGCCTGGGTCGATTCTGGATTTTACGTCACCTCATTAATGCATTATTCTCCATGGCGCCTTTCTATCGCAACAACATCGATATATAGAGAATTTATACGGTCTGTGAGTTGTCAGTAAAGAAAACAGTCATTTTAGACAAAATGCTAAACATTTATTCAACTTATTGCAAAGTCGAATGAATTAAATGACGTAAGATCCAGAATCGACCCAGGCTTTTTCTTACGCGGGCATGGGTCAGGAAAGGTCACATTTTCACCATTTCAAACGAGCCTAGAACATAAAGTATTCTCTGTAAGCCAAAAATTTCTTCGCAGAAGTACTCAAAACCTTTCAAAGATTCATATCTATAAAAATCGCAAAAGGGGTTAGGTGCACTTTAAGGGCCCATTGACATATTTCGTTGCTATGCTCGCAGCACCAGATGGGGTTTTGACTTCCGGTTTTTGCTAGCCTGAGAAACAGCCGACTCGGGCGATGTGAGTAGGCTGTTTTCTTAGGCTAGTTTTATGTGTGTTCACCGGCCACCCGATAGTTTTAATACTTACACATGTTTGTAAGTTTTATTCCTGGTTTAATATCTGAAAGGTTTGTCGTGTGAAAGAATATATAATACTTGACAAGAATCTCAATCCGATAATTTTGGAGGAATCGTTCAGGACTCGAAAGGCGTCTAACAGTACGTACTTGAACCTAGAGAAAGGGAAATAATTAATAATTTGTACCGAGTAAAAAAGTAACGGCAAGCGTACGGCGCCGCCAACACCTTGATGAAGTCAGTCAGGAAATCGCCGATGTATGAGAAAGCAAACTTGTATTAGACTCTCCGATGTAGCCGAGCTCTTTCTACTGTTGATAGATTGAAAGAACATCTAGTAAATACAATGTAGTATCTAAATTTGTCAAAGATACAGAGGCTGAAATGGCTGCTTCCAGCTAGAAAATGGTTTCTAAAAATACGAAGAAAAGTACGGCCACTCAAGAACACTGCAAAAAGTCAAGTGATTTTCGACCGGCAGATTTTCAACTCAAATCTTCCACAAACATGCACACTTGTGTCTCCAGATAATGCTTTCGGGTTCCTGGTAAAGTTGTGAATGAACCTCAGTGCAACTAATTAAAATACAGGTCAGTTTTCATCCTTAAAAAAGGTATTTTTGATGTCGGAAAACAAACTGTTGTGAACGCCACGAGATTCAACTTCATGTGAAAGTTGTCTAATCTCGGTCTAATTTTAGCTTGATTTCTATTGGCTCTTCGGTTTGCCGCAAATGGGTTCCTGGCATGTGCACACAGTCCGAAGCTCATTGCAGACAATCAAGCTAGCTCATTGCAGACTGGAGTATTCAGCCAAGTCCCAAAACTTTCTCCATTGTCGGAGAAAGTAGGAGAAAATGCACATCCTGTTCGACCAATTATTGTAGACTTTACTGCAACAACAGTTCTGCGACTATTTCACGGCCACAAAACAGGCACTTTTGCGGCATACGTTAATTTCTTCACTTCCGGTTTCTAAAAATCCTAAACATTTTGCGCGCTTTCACTAAACACCAAACTTTTTCCCGTTAAAATGTTGTCGACCACGTTCTACACAAAATCGAGCATGGATTTTGGAAACCGACAATAAATGCCAAAATTATGGCTTTTCATTCGCCAAAAAACCTTAAAATTGGACTGAAAAGTGTTGTAAAATCTTTATTTTTTGTCATAATTGCAAACGCATGCTCAGTTTTATGCGCCTTAATTGGTAGGTTCGGAAAATATTCATAAATTACTGGTAGATTAAAAATTCTTGGAGAGTTTAGAAATTTTCTGATTTTGATGACGTCATCATGACGTCACTTAATGACGTCATCAAACTACTAGGAGTCACCTTGACAATAATCATTGCCCACTCTTTAATTTTCCGGGTTTTACGAGGCTGCAAACTTTCCCAAGCAACGGCCAATTTAAATATGTCAATGGGCCTTTAACAAACTCTTATTCGCAAAAAATAAATTGGAATCATCAGCAAAAAGGTGGAATTCAAATGTCTGAGAAGAGTTATGAAAATCATTAATGTAAAGAAGGAAAAGTAGAGGTCCTAGAACTGATCTGAGGTACACCACATGTAATGGATTGATGATCAGAGTTAGTGTCAGCAATAGAAATAAATTGTTTTCTGTCCTGTAGATATGAAATGAACCAACCCTGTGCAACCCCTCTAATTCCATAGCAATTAAGTTTCTTAATCAGAATTTTGTGATCAATAGTTGATCATAGGCTTTGCTTGGATCTAGGAATATACCACAGGAAAAAGAACCATTTTCAATTGCTTTCTGAATTTTATCACAGATGAGTAAAACTGCGTGGGTTGTAGAATGCTGACTACGAAAACCAAACTGTTGATTAAAAAGAATGTTATGTTTATTTAGATATAGGCCATTTTGACGATGTTGCGCGCGCATTGAGAACAATATACATGCAATCAAGAAAACAAAAGATTGTCATGAATTTTGGCGGGCCACATGCTTTTGTTTTCAATGCGTGCGCAACATCGTCAAAATGGCCTATTGAATTAGTCTTTTATACATAGGCTTTTCTAGAATTCTACTAAATATTGCGAGTAAAGGTATTGGTCGATAATTGGAGATATTGGTTTTAGTGCCTTTTTTATAAACAGGGATGACTCTTGCAATTTTAAATTGGTTTGGTACAGTACCCGAGGAAAAAGAGAAATTGAAAAGGTAATTTAGAGGTTTAGAGAGAAGAGAGGTTTAGAGAGTGGGAATGCTGAAAGGACCATTAGCTTTATTAGGATTAAGGAGTTTAATTTCATCTTGAATTTCATCAGCAGTTGTAGGGAAATGGTAAAAGCTATTACAATAAGGTCTGGGTAAGCAGTCATAAAAAGAATAATGGACTTCAGGAATAGATTTAGCCAATGTATTACCAATACTAGCAAAGTAATCATTAAAGGCCTTAGCAATACATGATTGATCAGTTATAGTAGAACTACCTTTTGTAATTTTAGTAGGGAAATTCATATTTGAATGTTATAAAGCAACAAGTTGTTTAATACCTTTCCAGATTTCTTTGCTTTTATTTTTGTTGTAAGTGAAGTAATCGTTATAATAGCCCCTTTTACTAAATTAATAAGATGTTTTAACTTATTCCTATTTAGCCCCTTTTACTATTATTAATAAGTGTTATAACTTATTCCTATAATGTTTAAATTTTAAATGATAATATTCATTTTTAGTCCTTACATATGACTTGAGTATGTATTGAAGTCTTAATGCCTGGTGTTATCCAGGGTTTATCCTTAATTTGTAGTTCTTGTCTAGATATACATTTAAGTGGAACATGTTTATCAATATTTCTGGATATATTAGAGTGAAAAGCGTGGAACATGTCAGTTGCATCATTGCACGGGGAGAGAATTTCTTTCCAACCTAGTGATTGGACTTCAGAAATAAGCTCAGTTTCATCAAGTTTAGAAAGATCACGTTTATTTATTTTGTAGTCTTTGGGTAGTTTTGAAAACTTATTTATGATGAGAAAGTTAGGTAGATGGTCAATAATATCATATAGGATGTTTCCACTTACTGTTAGATGTTCAGCAGAATTAAAAAAGATGTTATCAATTAAAGTAGCTGAGTGATCAGTGATCCTATAGTTGCCGGTTGAATGATATGGGGTTGAAAAACGAATGAACCTAATCCATTAATAAACTCATCAGTATTAACGTGAGATTCATAGTTGAGAAGGTTAATATTAAAATCCCCCATAATAATACAGTATTTGTTTTCCTTAGAGGTTCTGTCAACAACTGATCCAAGAAAATGTCAAGATTTGCATTAGGATGTCTGTAAACTACAGCACAAAGAATATTTCGATGCTTCTGATTGTCAACTTGAAGATACTCAACAAAATATCAGTTATCATCGACTTCCAAGTGAAAAACAGCAGATAGTATTTCTAGCGAAGATTTGGAGAGAAAATCCAAGGATTTCCAAGGATTTCCAAGAATTCGGTCCTGTGCTCCGAGCCGATTTCAGTTCCCTTTAACGATTCAGAATTCAGTTCCCCTTTAACGACTCGACTGCTTCTGGTCGTGACTGGGTTAGTGTGGGTCAAAGAAGGCACGTGAGGTATTTGCTTCTCTCTAGGACTAGGTGACTCCTGCTGTGGTTCATTGTTTGGTGTTTCTGCTTCAGTCTTACTCTGAGGTAGAATGTTAGAGATATCTCCTGTTACATCGGACTTGTCCCTTTGGGCTTGTCACTTCATAACTTATTGGCTCGTCAGTTTTCTCAAAGACAGTATCTCCAGTCTGACTCGTAGTCCATACCGTATTCCCTTCTTGTAGAGGAGGTAATGGTATACCCATGGTGTCTGTCAAAGTCCCTTCTTTGCCTTCCTAGATCTCATAATCTCTAGATCTGAAGTTAGAGAGATCGGGAGACATAATAATGAGGCCGCTTCAACTGGTTTGGGGTCAAAGGTATGGTAGGTATTTCTATTATTACTTCCTCATTGGGAAGCTCAAGCTGCTGTGCAACACACATTTCTTCTTGCTAAAAGAAATAAGCTCAATAGGCTGTTCATTTGTTATTGCTATTTGTAACAGTTTCTTATTTACTCAGCTGTCTTGAGTCTGGCAAGAATCGATCCATGCACATTAAGAGCATGTATAAAGAATCAAGCAAAGTGGGAAATGAACATTTTTTACCCCTTTCATATTTTGTACACAGGCAGTTCACCAGGTGGGATGCACAAAAACACCCCATATTAGGGTCCTCAAATGTACTGTTAAAACGGTGCCAAAACCGTTAACACAGGAAGCCCAAGATGTGGAATTTTTAAATCTAGCTTTTCTTTAGTTGCAGAGTAAAGGATTTAAAATTCGCCTAAATTCGCTGCAACTGCATACAGACACAGCCAAGACACAGGCTATAAACACCAGGTAAGTTTTATTCATTTTATTACAGTATATTTATCGAAAAGCTAGATTTAAAAATTCCCAACGGACCTTATAAAATAGCCATAAACAGAGCTTGGGTTTCCTGTGTTGGCACCACTTTGGCAAATCACGGGCAAAGTTAAGATGGCTGCTTCTGGCGAGATTTTGGCGGACTCAACAGTGTAGCTCGGCAAATACAGATGCTTTCATTTGGTTGGCACAGAACGACTGGAAATTTATCGCTGCGTATGCTGATGGGGATAAAAAGTAAAATCGATGCGATTTTCGTGAAAAAATGGACCCAAACGTGAGTGGCTTTGAACCCGAGATTTGAAGTTCGTTTCCTATCTTCTATTTCTTCTTTAGTATGTAGAGTAAGGGATTTAAAATTCGCCCAAATTCGCTGAAACGACGTAAAGACACAGATCATAGACAGCAGGTAACTTTTATTCATGTTACTACAGTATATTTATCGAAAAGCTAGATTTTAAAATTCCCATACAAACCCTTATAAAATAGCCATAAACAGAGCTTGGATTTCCTGTACATGTGGCTCGTACACCTCGCTTTTCTGTACATGCTTCTTAAGCTTCAAATTCATTTTGAAGAGGCAGTTTCAGCTAAATTTCACGTATGTTTTTCTTTTCAAGTATTCCTAGTTCGTTTTGATAACGGAAAATCGTCTCCAAATGAGTTTTGCCTGCTTGCAACTTCTTCTGTAACTTTTTTTTTACTTTTTTTTTACTTTTTTTTAATGTCCTTGCTCCATTTATCTTCTGACAGGAGCACCCAACGAGAGTTTTCGCTAAAATGCTTTAATATGCCATTATATTACTTCTAAAGCACTTTTAACGGTAACTAAATGAATTTCAAACTGCGCTGATAAAATTTTATATGTTCGGTGAACCTAAGGGAACTTAGACAGTCTCGAATATTTTAGGGCGCTTTCATTGTCATTCCGAAATTCTTAGGTGTGGCAGAGGCCTTGACGAAAACATAAGATTCTGACATTTTGTCGATCAGTGACAGAAAGTTTAGGCAACCTTTTCTCAGAATCTTAGCTTTCACTGATTACACCGAAACTTCTAGGGACTGACAAGGGGGAAAACTGCATCCGAAAATCTCAGGTGGTTAACCTGGTGTTTCGAAATACTCTGCATTCACTAATTGTGACCTGATAACGTTTTGATGCTTTGCGATATTCGAGAAATCGAAAAGCGTAGAAATTTACCGATTTTTACGAAAATATTAGGCAAGCATATTCAATTTTTATTCCGCCGATGTTCCGGAAATTGTAGCCCAAAATATCTGTCTCGCAAATGCCGTTAAGAAAATTCCTAAAATTTTAGCCTACGTTTTCCAATTACAGAAAAGTATAGACAACCTTTTCCATCCGAACAGATATTTAGCCGAAAGTTGCCGATGTATGCCCCTGTTCTGACCACGCACAGCTGTGTGTGGTCTGGGAATGTCGTTTGTCGTTCGCCCAGAACAACCTTGTCCAGGACTGTTAGCTACAAAAGGTATATTCGAAAGAAACGTTTGAAAAAATTACAAAAGAGTTGGCAAGCAGGCTAAGGTGAGTTAAGCGGATCATCTTATGTCTTGCTTTTGGCTGGTATTCAGAAATTAATTCGTGAAATTCTGAAAATACAATGTACAATTTTCTTATTGTTGAAGGACGTTGCTTTTTCCTGTATTGCTTACACTGATTTTTGACAATTGAAAATGTTATTTTTATTTCTGACATTACTTTGTCTGTATTATATCAGTTATAAATGTTTTTCGTTAGACGTTTCTGGTGGAAATAATTACAACCAAGTGTCAATCTTGCAGCAGTCTGCAAGCTGAGTGGTTTAGGCTGCAGGATTCCGACCATTTCAGTCTGACCGACGTGCCGTTAACCTGAGTAGACAATCGCAGTTTAGCATGTACCCTATAATTATAAATAATGGTAATAGAACTGAGTGGAGTGCAATTTGGTCTGAAATCATACCAGTGATTTCAGACCAAAATTGCACTCCACTCAGTTCTATTACCACTTAATTGTATTCATTTTGAAATCTTAACAAACGATAAACGTTCGTAAATTATTATTTTTTCAACAACAAACTAGAAAAGTCAAGCGGGTAGAGCTATGAAGAAGGCAATTAAAATCTAAGGGTGCGTTCGATTGACCGTATTCCGGAATAAGAATACACAGAATGAATAACTACAAATCGCTTATTTCGGGAATTTTTAGTCCATGGAATACAAGATGTATCCTGAATATCATATTTCAGCAAACTTTAGTAGCTCACAGTGCAAAATGTGCCTGAACCAGTGATTTCCAGAGATTATTCCATCTATTCTTATTCCGGAATACGGTCAATCGAACGCGCCCTAAGAGTGCGCGAGCGATCACGCAATCCCTACGCTGTGAAATGGCTTCTTTAATTCTGCTTTTTGATTGGTTCAGCAAAAGGATGCAATAACAAACACAAAATAATGCAATTTAGGCTGAAATCACTGCTGCTTTTAACCAATCAAATTGCAGGAAACACCAATGATTTCAAAACGGACTATAATTAAGGGATTCATCAACACCATAAATTAAATGAAAGCGTTTTCATTACGACACGTAGTTATTTGTCTTCTTAATTTGGTTGACATTAAAGTTCAGGGGGAGAAATCATATCAAACAATTTATTGAGAAAAGTGTCGTTCCTGAGAGCTCCCTGTGAAATTCCATATATGGTCAATATATTCCATATTTGGAAAGCAGGACGGATCGTCGAATACTAGAACACGTCCAGGAAGTGTAGCGATCCGGCAGAAGAGAAACGGATACAACGTAGGCTTCAGGATCGGAAGTACGATTACAAAATCGAATCGTTTTTTGAAGATTCGATAGTGAATTTTGAAAAGGATGAGGGTATTCCTCACTAGCATCTAGACAGGCCCAAATATTACTCTGAACGACAACAATTGTTTGAGATGGATAGCCAAAACAAAATTTCAAAACGGCTTAACCCCCCTGAACTTCATTTGAGCGAATATCACACCCAAAATTTCATCTAGTTGGGCGAAAATACGTCTATAAGTATTGGCTACATACCAAACATTAATTAATTAATTAATTAATTAATTAATTAATTAATTAATTAATTAATTAATGATCGTATTATTCCTATGATTATCGTAAGGAATTATTATTATTATTTAGTATTTGTCATAGTTAATTAAGTAATGATCCGGCTAAGAACGATATCGTGAACGGCAAAGGAATGTAAAAGGTGTTAATTTTATATTGTTCTTTCTCGTAATTTCATTGGTTGATACTTGTGAATTCAATAGAAACCCATCGAAATAATGCATTTTCATTCGATATTTTATTTTGTGGTTTGAATTTATTTTTTATCAAACTAACTATGGTTTAATTTTGAAGAATATCGTATGTGAGGAAAGTTCTCAAATTTGCGATTGAAAGATCTTTTGTTTTCTCCATTTCGGATTGGCTGGATAGTGGATTCTCTGAGTTTTCACAGAAAAAAGAGCATAAAAAGTACTTTATTTTCGAGATGTACTTTGGACTGTAGATCCAAGCAAAATCGTATGTAAGGGAGACTCATTGCCGCAGAACAATGGATTCTGCTATCATTCTTAGCCGGATCATTACTTAAAGAAACCGTCCACCAAGGCATCCGGCACTGTCACATATCTTTGAGTTGTGCGCGTGGCGTAGAATAGGAATGAACAACACAACTACTTATAACGGCTCAGTCGTATTGAAGTATAATGCAAATTGAAATTTCAAACTTTAAGAAACTTTCTTTAGCATATGACTCAAATTATTTTTCAAGTGTGAAAGTCGTCTTTCCGGCGCATACCATAAACAAGATGGAAGTGTTATTTTCAACTACTATTGTTATTCATATGAAGCATAGCATGCTGGGAACACGCCATAAAATAATAACTGATCCGAGCGTGTTTGTGGTTACAGGAATTCTGTTGCTATAAACCTTGTTTTGTTCTTATAGGAGCGATTAAAAACAACCAGCATGGTCTCTCTAGTAAGTGGAAGAGTATTAACATCATGGGACGCTGGTGGAAGATAAATATAGACCTACACTCCCTGATCGCTTCAATCGGTCCAACGAATTAATTAAATTCACTGTCTGAACGAACAGTCGCTTCGATATCGAACTTATAAGTTCGGTATATGAGTGGTATGAACTAATGAAACAGCATGTTATTCTAACATTGTATAACTGAACGGCTAGGTTCAGTTTTAAATTAGTCGTGTTTGTTGAACAAGATAACATCCAAGCCAAATATGAGAGGGCCTGAAAGCAGTAGGCAGCAGAATTTAAATAAATAGAAAATATGTACACCGAAACCAACGTATACGAAATGGGCCATGTAATGATAAAACAAAAAATTATACATTAAACTTCGGTCGCTCTAAGGTGGTCTTTTCAGGGAGGATCTGTTACAGAGAATATATATATAAGCATATATAATAATAGAAAATTACAAATATAAATATATAAAACACTAGCATAAATGAAGGAACAATAAAACCTAAGAAAAATCCTGCGAAACAATAAAAACTAATAAAAATACATGAGTAGAAAAACTGTGTAGTATAAAATATATAATAGTAGAAACAGTAACTCAAATCATTTTTGTATGCTCGCCAACACGCAAGACAGGCTAAAAGGATTGCGAATAACAATGAAGTGAGCACCTACAACTGTTGATTGCCTTACTAGCGTAGTTTTTTCTATTAGCAGCACTGAGGAATACCATTCTACTCCTTAAGTAATAAGTACGATGAGCGAAGCTGGCCTCTAGAAGACTTAGATCTAATAAGTCTAGCGTCGATGACTGGCGTTTTAAAAAGAAACAAAATAGAAGAGAGAACAATGTTTTCAAATATTAAAATTAGACTTCTGTAATGTTGAAACAGATTTCTTATGATCTATATAATATAAATATATTGAATCTAGCAAGGGAGATGACTATTAGGTACAAGGGGATAATAGAAACATTCCACAGCAGTACAATGTTATACTACGGCTACTGCTGTGTATAACATTAGTCGAGTTAAGTTATTCTGTGCGGGAGTTCATTTGGATCTCGAAGGAATCACAGACAGGGGGTTTCATTTGTAACAAGAATGTATTACTGATTTAATGAGTTTATTTTTTAGGGTGGGCAGACATTATCCCGTCAGTCTCTTTATCAGTCTCGTTCACGCAAAACTCATTCTGTTCCATTGGAGTGAAGGTCTGGAATTGTATTCCAACCTCGATACGCTCTGTCAAAAAACTGGTCTTTATTATCTTTGGTCTTGTGATGATTATGTTGATATTGTCCAGATTATGGAGCATGTAGCAAACCCATAACTTTTCCATCTTTGGCTCTTCTCCTTGAATTCAACTTCCTGTCTTATTCCGACTGGAAAATTGCCTGAGTCTTTAAATCTTGTAAATTATAGTAGATTAATATTGTTTTTTTTAAATAGTGATTATTTTAGCAGTCAGTTCTGCTTGTAAGTTCCTCTTGTAATTTAAGATCTGTTTCCGTTCTTTTGTTTGAAAATTATTCAGTAATAAGATCTTGTTTCTTGTATATTTGCTAGCCCTCCACCTCCTTACCTCGAATAGCATTTGCTAAATGTGGATGAGTTAGATTCTTTGTAGCGTAACTTGTAAATTGAAATAAAATGAAGTGAAAATTTCAAATTTCTTTCAATATGGTTCACGAAACACTGTAGTTATTCAAAACCTTCTTTCCATAAATAATTAATGGTGAATGATATGAGTTAACTCTATTTCTGAGGGATTGAAATATTATTGTCCCTGTGCGCATTAAGGGGTCATGAAATGTTAAATTTCTTTCAATGGAGTTCACAGATTTTCCAAACTGACTGTAGTTATTTCAAAACCCTCTCTCCTTACCATAAATAATTAATGAACGAATGAGTTGACAGCGTGCTAAGATGCCAACCGAGAAAAAGACATATAAATAAAAATCGAATTGACCAAGCTCTCTCAGTAGGGATACAACATTCATCGCGTTATATAAATGAATAACTAAAACAATATCCACCCAATTCGATCTCTCATTTTCCTTTCCTTTTCGTATTTTCCATGTTTGTTTTCGAAATGATTAAGGACGAGTCAGCTATGCCTTATTGCTGATATTCGCTGTTTGGACTAAGATTGATGCCACCAAAAGTTAAAGAAATTGATTATCTGATTGTATCATAGAACATAACCATGCAATTATCACGAGACAGTGTGAAACTATACTACTTCACAAAGCATCATAGTTTTCTTTAAACTTGCATTCAAATTCAATGTCTCCAGGGGTGATAAGAGATATATCATAAATAACGAAGCATTAGAAGTCAAGACAGATGCTATAGTGATAGCGGAACTCACTGATATTCAGTCCAATATAAGTTTACTCGTTTTGAGAACAGAGTGCCGCCATTTTAAATCAAATCATAATTCATTGAAGCCTTCAGATTCTTTTTTTTTGCAAGTGTAATGAAATATAAACTGCTTTATTGCCTTTTAGTAGCGGTTATCCTTCTAGCAGTCAAGATGATCTTAGTTGGTGAGTAAAAAGAATTTGGATAGTTTACTTGATGTTGGTAAAAATAGGATATGGTAAACTGTTAGTTACTGCTGTACCATGTTACGAGTAGGACATCTCTATGAAAGCCTACAGGCTCAGGGTTCGGAATGCATGGTATCCAGGGCGTGATTACGAGTGAGGATGATAAAGCTGAACTGGATGTCTACACATTATGTGAGAAGGATAAGAAGTATTTGGTCACCGTGGGAGTACGTAGCTGACCGCTCAGTAGAAATGGAACTAGATACAGGATCGGAGCAGGTGTATTTATAGTGTCGGCAGTGTGGTATGAGAAATATCTAAAGAAATGTCCATTGAAGCCAGTTAACCTGAAACTAAAGCTTAAGCATTATGGAAGACAACTACTAGACCTTAAAGTGCCTATGAACAATATATTTTTATTTTAGATATCAATTCTAAATCAAGTGAATAGTAGAATGGTAAAATATATTTTGCTTTGAATGCTACATGCCGCTGAGTTAAGGAGGTTTTTTAAAATATCCAAAATGCTAATTACATGACGTCAGGGGAGGTCTGCAATCACTTCTTAGTGGTTGTGAATGGGCGTTTCTACTGATATAGGAAAACAAATTTCTAACATCATTTTATTTCAACCATGGGTATAACACTGATAATTTGAAAAATTTGTTTAATTGTAACAAAAAAAATTGTATAATAATTGATGTCTCCCCTGACGTCATGTAATTAGCATTTTGGATATGAAACCTCCTTAACTCAGCGGCACAGCATTCAAAGCAAGATATATTGTACCATTCTACTATTCACTTGATGTAGAATTGATATCTAAAATAAAGAAATAAGGTTCACTTTTTAGGCACTTTAAGGGTGTGGTGTGGATTCCTGTTGTGTACCGGTCCCAGAAAGCTGTGCTACCATTGATCGTGGCTACTGGAGACCGCCCCCACTACTTGGTAGAAATTGGCTTACTAAACTGAAGTTAGATTGGCAAAGTATTTTGCTGTCACAGTTTATGCATCAGGTAGAAGACATCACCGCAAAACATAGTGCAGCGTTCACTGAAGGCTGTGAAATTAATAAAGATTACGTAGCAACAATCCATCTAAAGTATGATGTAAGGCCTGTGTTCTGTAGAGCAAGACTTTAAAGAGCCAGTGGAGAAGGAAATGGCAAGACTAGAAGCCAATGTAATCATAAGGAAGATTGAAAGATCTGCTTAGGCCTTTCCGGTGGTAACAGTACGTGCTCAAGAAAGATGGAAGTATCAGACTGTGCGGAATTACAAGGTGTCAGTTAATTCTTGCCTTGATGTGGATAAGTATCCATTACCAACAGCTCAGGATATATTTACTTCTCTGTCTGGAGGTAAAGTATTTACAAAGATTGACCTCAGTCATGCTTATCAGCAAATGGCTTTGGATGAAGAATCTCAGAAGTTGGTAGTCATCAACACGCATAAGGGCTTGTACGCTTACACTTGTATGCTTAGACTTTACTATGGAATAGCAAGTGCACCTGCAATTTTCCAGAGGACCATGGACCAGATTTTGCAGGGATTAGAACATGTTGTGCGTTACATAGATGACATTCTGATTGCAGCCCCAACTGAAAAAGAGGACCTCTAGTTGTTGGATGAAGTACTCAGGGGACTGGAATGTCAGGAAATCAAAGGAAATTTGGCAAAGTACGATTTGCAAAATCAAGTGTAGAATACCTGGGTCACTGGTAGATGCTGAGGGGTTGCATCCACTGCAAACTAAAATCGAGGCACTAGACATTGCCCCTACACCATCCAACACTGCTGAGTTAAATGCATACCTGGGTCTCATCAAGTACTACCAGAAATTCCTTCCAGACGTGAGCACACTGTTAAAGCTCCTGAATGACTTGACCCACAAAGGTGTGACATGGGTCTGGACACAACAGTGTGAGGAAGCTTTCAAGGAAACAAAGAAGTTGTTGCTGGGAAATGAGAAATTGAGCATCATGACCCTAGTCTGCCCATCAAGCTTCAATATAGATTGGGAGCTGTGCTCAGTCGCATGTTTTTCCTAACGGCGATGAGAAGCCAGTAAGTTTTGACTCCAGAACATTGTCAAGCGCAGAGAGAAATTACTCACAAATTGAACGGGAGGCGTTGTCCATAACTTTGAAGTTCGAAGATTCCACCAATATATCTACGGGAGAAGATTTACATTAGTGACGGATCATCAACCGCGCTGCTGACTATCCTGGGTCCCACTGCTTCAGTGCCTCCACTGGCAGTTGCTCGTTTGCAACGCTGGGCTATTATCCTGTCTGTTTATACCTACGATATTCAATACAAGAAAGGGACCTTGCATGCTAATGCTGATCCATTATCGGAACAGGAACAGGAACAGGAACAGGAACAGGATATACAATTTCTCCTATGTGGATGAGCTTCCCATAACCTGTAAGGAATTCAGAGAAGCAACGCACAAAGATCCAGTTCTTGCAAGGGTTTATGACATGGTAATGTCCGGGTGGCCAGCACAGGTAGAAGGGGATGATTTCAAGCCATTTCATGTATGTAAACATGAACTGTCTGTCGAGCAAGACTGCTTGTTGTGGGGAATGAGAGTTCTGATCCCACAAAAGATTCGAGAGAGAATAATAGAGGATGTACACGAAGGACACATGGGAATGTCCAGAATGAAACGTGTTGCCAGAGGTTATGTTTTGCAGGCCTGGGCTATATTGGCAACTGGAACAACATGCACAAGAGTGTTCAGTGTTTCAAGCAACGCGCAATACGCCACCACTCACTCCTTTGCAATCGTGGCAATGGCCTACAAGACCCTGGCAGAGAGTACACATTGATTATGCTGAGAAACCAGGAACATTTTTTCTGGTGATGCTGGATAGCCACTCAAAGTGGATTGAGGTGTTTCCCACTACTTCCACAACATCGAGTAAATCCATTATGCTTTTAAGACAGAGATTTGCAGCATATGGACTACCAGAAGAACTGGTTTCAGACAATGACCCCAAGTTCGCCTCACAAGAGTTCAAACAATTTTGTGTGATGAATGGGATTAAACACACGCTAGTTTCACCTTACCACCCTGCCAGTAATGGAGCAACAGAAAGGACAGTGCAAATATTGAAGCAAGCCCTTCTCAAGGACCTCCTAAGTGTGCAACAAGGAGGTCCAAGATTTCGCTTGAACATCAACTTGCAAATTTCTTGTTAAGGTACCGCACTACTCCACACACTGTCGCCGGTAGAATAGCAGTAGAGCTGTTTCTAAAACGTCGACTTACGTTGTCGTCTGTCCCTAGTGAAGGAGATAGAAAACAAGCAATAAAAACAGAAGTACTACCATGACAAAGGAAGAATACAGGAGAGAAGTTTTGAATGCAATCAAACTGTATCAGTAAGGAATACCAGCGGGGGTGAGGAATATTAAGTGGCTTCCTGGAAGGGTGATTGCAGTTAAGGGACCAAGAAACTATTTGGTATCAGTGCACTACCGGGTGCGTTACAAATGTATGTCCATGCAGATCATCTGCTTCCCTTCAAGGTATACGTACCAGAGGTCCAACAACCACATGTGAACACTGATGCAGTACCTTTTGTTAGACAACCACCTGCTATAAACGATCGAGACAGTGTCGGTTGCAGCTACATCACACCCAGAACAGACACTTCTGGGCAAGTCGGTGTTACCATCAGCATCTGCAACACCACAAGCAGAGGCGACAGATCGATGTGCTGGTCCAGTGCCAGTTCCAGAGAGACGTTATCCTTTAAGGGACAGAACACCTGTTCAGAAACTGAACTTGTAGTTATTGTTAACTTCCTGTTAAGAAGGGAGGGAATGCAGTATATTGCATTCTGTATACTTGATGTTGGGTTGCCTGTGTTAGGCACGCTAAGGATCGTGTGACGGGAGAGATTGGACAATAAAATAGGACAACGAGGCTTGAGTCAGGTTGTTTATTTGGCTTCCCCTTTATTACAATATGCAAATGGTCACTCGGGTGCATCTAGGTCTACCGTCTCTGTATCTGTCTATAAGGCTTTGTTTCTGGAATATGAATTGAAGGAATGCGACATATGGAGGATTGTCCAATACTCTGACAAATTTATGCATAGCATAGCATTGTATTATATCGACATAACAATAGCTTAACAATACAATACAACAGTAGAACGATGCAGTACAATAAAATACAAAACAATGCTATGCATAAATTTGTCAGAGTATTGGATAAGTATGAGTGGAGTGAAAGCTTCGCTGAAGCTAAAGCCAGATGCAAGGCCAGTCTTTCAAAAGGCTAGGCCAGTACCAAACTCTATTACCAGTGTAGTTGAAAGGGAATATGATAGATTAGTAAATGCTGACATTCTATACTCTATCATCCACTTCTAATGTGCCAAAGACCGAAGGTTCTATCCGAGTTTATGGAGACTAAATATACAAGAGAGTGCTTAATGAGGTATTTGACAGATTGGATCAGCACAATGTTCGACTAAATGGTGACAAGTATGAGTTCTTCAAGTCCGAGGTAACCTATTTGGGGCATGCTCTGAATGCTGATAGTATTCAACCACTACAAAGTACGGTTGAGGCCATTCAGAATGCACCTAGACCTAGGAATGTGTCAGAGTTAAAATCGTTTCTGTTAATGATGAATACTATGGAAAGTTTGTGCCCAATCTGGCCTCCAGCTTACAACCCTAGTATGGCTTACTTCATCATTCTGCAGAGTGAACTATGAAAATGCATTTAATCATGCTAAACAAATCAGCACCAATGCTACTGTGGCCTTGGGCAACAGAACCATATGTCAAAGGATACATATAGACTACTGTGAGATTAAGGGTCAACAGTTTACCTTCATTGTAGTTATTCATTCTAAATGGCTGAAAGCCATTAGCCCCTATGGTTGTTCCAGGTCCCGTTAGAAATTCAGAGGTTTTTTTTCCAATGAACAACACCACTAGCTACTATTACTGGACTGAGAAACCTGTTTGCCAGGTTTGGTTTCCCGAACCAGGTAGTTACGGACAATGGACGCCAATTCATTGCAGAGGAGTTGAAGAAGTTCTTGAAGGCCAACCATGTGAAACTCACTTTATGCCCATCCCTATCACCCTGCCACCAATGGCTTGGCTGAACGTCATGTCCAGAACCTTAAACGTTTGTTTGCTAAGTCAGACCCACAGCTGCCTCTGCAACATCGAATGGCAAAATTGATACAGAAATATTCCCCATCCTGCTGTCACTAGTCAAACCAAGTTGCAGAGAAAGATAGAAAACAGCCAAGTGGTCTCAAAGTTCGAAAGAGTTGGGGGAAATTAACAAATGAGATCCTATGATCTATATCAACAAGTAAAGGTGAAAAATGTCCGAGGGGAAAAGAAAAGTGGATTTAAGGAAGCCAATTGAGTGCAAGAAGTGCTGGACTTTCAGACAGCCTTATCCAATCATTTCCTGCTTGTCCAGTGAAGGCCAGACCCGGCCACCAGATTTAGGGACAGAACTAGAAACGTTTGGAAGTGGTTCCAGTTGCGGCTGAGCTTCCTCATGTTACTACATGAAGTCCAGATACTCCAGCACTCACAACCTATTTTTTTGAGGAAGAAAGCGACTTTCGTGGAATAAGCGAATTCACTGCAAAATCAAACATCTTAGCGACCACTCAAGCCTAATATTCGATTCCATTATTCAGTTTGCTTTGCTACTTTGACCTTGATTCTTGCCTTGCACATTTTTTCCCATTTCTGATTTTTTAAATCGTATACCACAACCAAAATCCATTGTTTCAACTGAAGCGATAAAATCCCATATTCCACTATGAGCGGGAAATTGTGGGGTAACAAATACTGATTAGTATGCGATAGGTAAAGGTTATATACCGCTAACGAGGTGTATAAGCGATATACCAACCCGAGGCGAAGCTTGTACACCGAGGTAGAGGGTATATAGCCGTCTTATATAACTCGGTGGTGAGTTTCCTAAAAGATAGGATCTCCAGCACTAGGGTCTACAAGCAAAATGATTCAGGCAGAGCACTGCATGACTATAAATTAATACTATGCTATCTTCTTCTTTTTTTTTTTGCTGTTGTTGTTGTTATAGTTGTTATATATAAATATAAATACATAAATATAAATATATATCAGGTGCATTGTGGGTAAATGACTGCCGATCGAGCCTCAGCAAAAGTACCAGCCAGACCAAACGTTCAACCATGCTTTTTTTTCTATATTATATTTTAACAGATTTCCTATGTTAGATAATACATATTATATTATGTGTTTACAAACAACAATAGTCCTTGGGACTGATGTAATCTTGTGGGCTTTAAAAGTGAACAATTGAAAGTGCTCCGTAATTTTATCAAAAGAGTCACATCTCTGAATGTCACATGGTGGAAAAGAAGAGAGAGTCAAATATAGAGTTATGCCCCGTCCACACGTAGCCGGATATGTTTGAAAACGCGGATTGGCCTCCAGTCCACACGTATCCGATTAATTTTTGGAAACGCCGTTTTCCTGACTCGTGTGGACGGCTGAAGACGGAGATTTTCGAATACGCTGACGTCACGGTATCGGATCCAGTCTTTTACGTGCGAGATTATTTCAACATGGCGGACGAAGCATCTGCTGGGAAAGGATATTGCCCCACAAAGACATCCAAAATGTCAGAGTATTTTGTTTGACATGATTCCCAATCAACAGTTTCCATCGCCTTAGCATCTTTGTATTCGATTGTGACTGTCAGCAGTAGCTCCACTTCGTCGTCTGTCCAAACAAACGACTCAACCGAAGGGAAAGAATAAGGCAAACAATTTTTCTGTCCTATTTGGGACATCTTTTTGGCTCTTTTAGCTTCTCAAGTTAGAGTTTAGTTCGAAAGCAAACAAAAATGGCGGCAATCTTTTTCGCGGGCTCAAACTATTAGAATGTGCGCATGATCTGTCAAGCCTGTTAGCGTTTTCAAATCGTATTAGCGTTTTCGTGTGGACGGTGAATACGATTCGTAAACGCTACGTGTGGAGGCGATTTTTGTTTTAAACGAATACAAAAAGTTGCGCGTTTTCAAACATATCCGGCTACGTGTGGACGGGGGCCTTAATGTAACACAGAATTACAGGCCAGACAGCCGCAATTTATTAACGAATCAGAATTTAAATATTTCCGTTCATGTACGTAACATTTATCGTTTGCTTAAGCTCCGAAGCTTTGTGGAGCATGGCACACAAATGACCGGATTATTTTCAAAACAAACAGAATGATACGAGATATTGTTATGATAAAGGGGCTATGTCATGGTGTTGCGCATGCGTTGAGTCGATGTTCGATTGGTGGCTGTTAATTGGCTACAAACAACTAAAGTCCCCTCCCTCGATACTTGATTGAAATCATATGCAATATTTTCCTTAGAGACCATGTCTATAAACAGTTTGTTCGTCGTTTTTGCATGTTTGCTTTGATTTGAACCATCCCACATGTGTGCGCGGGGTTCGGCAGTTCATATGAAAATCACTGATAATAACCGTGTACGGCCCGGCCTCACCGCCTCTTTAACCTGGCGTGTGTACCATGTTCTTCCGAATAAATCTTCATTTCATTAAAGTGGAGATCTCAAAGCCATGAAGCAAATACGAATACTACTAATTTTAAGCCGGCAGTTAGTAGAAAATAAATATCTGCGGATAACTGAATGCCAATCGCGAGTTCGATAAAGTGAAATAATTAAGTCAAAATTTCATTCTTTAAAATCGTAAACCCGAGAGTGGTTATCTTTCTGCGAACTGCTATTCCACTGGGCGTATTATTGTCTGAGTGTGCATAATATTTGCTCATCGGAACTGTATTTAAGTTTGGTTTTGAAAGTAGAGTTAAAAATAAAACATTATATATTTTTCATTGTAAACAGTAACTCTAATTAACGTTCTGAAAAAAATGATTTTTCACGCAATATCATTGATTGTGTTATATCAGTGCAGATAACTGTGGTATATACTAAATATATTTAGTATATACCACACTAGTGAATATCACTTTTCGCGCGCTGTGATTGGCTACTCAAACAGTGAATATTATTTCATATTCACCTCCGAGCAAAGCAGCGATCATCTCGCGCGAGTTTTTGTCCATTTGACAGAAAATAAAATAACTATTTGGTGCTGGCTATTCACCTGGAGTGTGGTATATACTAAAACAATTATTCACCTCAGCCGAAGCGGCTCGGTAAATATCCACCACTATTCACCTCCACTTCGGTGAATAATTGTTAAATATATATACAGTCAATCCCAAAAAGGTTGTCCAGCAGAATATAATATAAATACTATAATATCCATTGTTTTGGGCTATTGTCTAGGCCAAAACAATAGGCCAAAACAATGGATATTAAAGTATTATTATGTTCTGCTGGACAACCTTTTTGGGATTGACTGTATATATATATTTATATTCCTTTTCCTGCTATTCGTTCATCTTCTAAATATGTTGGGCAATGTCTTTATTCATTCCTGCCCATAAGCCATTTACGCCTCTGGCTTTGGCCTTTCTCGTGTACATTGTTTTTTTCGCTTATTTCTGACTAAAATAAATTGTAATTGTGGTTACCCAAGGAGGATTGGAAGGCCTTCCCACAATCCTTTGCGTAGCAACTATATTGTCAATTTTCCCGGTCACGTGAGCAATTCATTCTGCGTTGAATTTCGTGGAGATCGGACCTCAGCAGCACAAATGTTCACAACTTAATTTGACTTCCCCGTATTTCTGGCCAATATTTTACTATGAAAGCCTAAGAAAAATGGGATAATATGCAGAGAATTACCTGTGATTTGAGTGAAAAGTTTTCAATTTTAGTTCGCACACGCTGTTGATGCAATCTGATTACACCATTTTCGAACAACTAGCGCGCTCAAAGCTGCTTTTGTACGAGCGAGCGACTGAATAAACCAAAGTATTACTTATTTCTCCCCTTTATTTTTTCAGGTAATCATTGTAAGTAAAATGATTAACAGAGAATCGTCTAGTTTTTTTACATAATTTATAACAATAAACACCACTCGTACTGTTCGCGAAATGGTTCACGAAAGATCGGCGAGAGTACTGTATATCCAGTGAGCGCGACATTTTGTGAATGGTATCGAAACACCGTAAACAATATGCATTTTCAACGGCTTTGTAAACCTCTTAAGGTCTCGATAAAGGTTCAAAATGGAAAAGTTTCTAAAATGCGTTTATTCGCAAATTCGAAATCTAAAAGCCCTAATCTAGCATCACAAAAAAACTCAAACTCAAAAAAAATATTTAAAGCCTTGAAAATGCGACTTTTTGATTTCACGCTAAAATAGGCGCGAAAAATGATTGACAGCTGCTGTCATTCACTGGGCATGTTATTTCATTCTCGCTATCCTGTGATTTTCTGCGCTACTTTTCGTTCGTAAAGATTTCCTTTGTTTATAATGCAAAGCCCAAAAGTGTAGATGTCGATCTTTCTTGGTGCCGTATTCAAAAAAGAAGAAGAAAAACACAGCATAATTTAGTTTGGAATAATTTAGTTTGTGAGTAAATTTGGAAGCGGGTTTATGGTTCTATACTCAAGTTCCAAGAAGTTAGAATCATCGAAGACTGAAAGTCCACAAAGAATGAAGCAATAAAGTTTGTTATCTCAATCGGCCAAAAAATTAAAGAGAATTCAATGCACGAAGCTAAGGTTTGCTGGTTTTGTTTCAGCGTGATGAAAATATTTAGAATGACATAAACAGTCTACCGTGTACATTGGTGTGGATCGAGCCGTGCGCTTCAGTGGTTTTCCCTGCATGATATTAATTGTTTGCTTTCTGTGGTGCCATTTTTCTGTACTCCTAAGAGAGTGTTTCTCCTTGAAATTAAGCTGGAATCGACGCTATAGCTAACTAGTTTCTGTAGAAGTATCGAGCATCGGCAAATTGTATAGCTTTCTCTGTTCTGCGGCTCGTCTGAACTTTGTAATCGGCCGAGACTGAACACAACATGAATCGCTCTGATTGGCTAATGTTAATGAGATTACCCTTGGAGGCGGGACTTTTTAGTCAACCGTGAAATGAATCGAAAACCTTTATCGGGCTGTTTCTCGGCTCTTTTTTCGGCCAAAAACAGAACTTTGTTGAAGTCCAGCATTTTAGCGTTTTGTACAATTTTCCTAAAATTTTCAAGAGTCGCAAAAAACAGCTGTTTCTAAAATACTGTGTCGGGGAATTTTGAAATTATTTTTCATTCTGGTTTTATGACCTGGTTTGTATAAAAATGGGATGAAAGACTACTTTTTCGACTTTGAAAAGGGATAAAATCTGTAATACGCAATATATCAAAAATGCCCGACACAGTATTTGAGTCAATTTAGTTGGGATTCGAAAGGGCTAATTAAGAAAAAAATAGTTTCAAAGCCTGAAGTGCTGAACTCCTTCTGGCGGACAGAGTCATTTCACGTAGAAATATATACAACATCTACGCTTTTAATTTTTGTTCAAAACGGATTAAATATATACTTTCTTCAATTCAAGACCTTTAAAACGGTATATAGTACGTCTATGTGGCTTTAATTCCGACGTTGCAAGAGCGTTTTTCCGAAATGACACGTTGAACCTTTATCGAGACCTTAAACCTGGAGCCCTTTGCATAAATTAGACAGTTAATTTATTTATGTCACTGCTCATGCTAATAGAGGTAATCGGCTAACGCTGTTGCCACCCAACTCAGATCATGTGATGTAAACACACTACTCTGAAGAATTGACTCTGAGAAAATTAATTTTATTCAGATAGGCATGACTGCATTATGATTAGAATGAAAAAGGAATAATTCCCCAGAGTAGCATCTGTTTACATCACATGATCTGAATTGGGTGGCAACAGCGTTAGCCGATTACCTCTATTTCCAGGTAAGGTTAGTCCTCCAAAAGGTTTGTAGTTAACTTCTTTCAGGGTAAGATTTACGACTTAATTGAGTTCACGGGAAATTTTTCCCAAACAACCTCTCGAGAAAAGTGTCCGATAAATATGCTCAGATTGTATGAAAAGTTCAAAAATTGAAGATGTTTAGCGAGTAGTAAAGTTACAAAGTATATTTCTGACTTTGTTGAACCCATCTCTAGTTTCTAGAGTTGAAAAACTTCAAGGAGAAATTTAGTTGGAAATGACAAAACTCGCGGGAAACTTCAGGTTTCTTGCCTTCTTGGCAAGCGCAAGTGTTCATGGGAAGGTCTTCCAATCCTCCTTGGGGTTACCCTAATCTCGTACCCAGATCCCACCCCATGTTTTCCTATCCAAAGAAAGTGGGATCTGGTAAAGTTCGACACTACGTTTGCTCTCATTGGCTACAATCAAACACAATAGCCTCATTGTACCACTTGTTTTGATTGGTTGTCCAGTTTCCTAAGATTTACGATGGAGTCGAGTGTGTTCTGAAATCTGAAGGGAAAAGAAGAATATCGCAGATAGTATCAAAACTAAGGACGCAAAGGATTAACTAAATGTGGCGAATACTTTCTACATTTCGGGAGATGAATACCTGCAAGATTTCGAGGTATTCTTATTTTGGAATAGCCGGAATACGTCCCAAAAGAACACGAGTAAGTGCCATAATTGTACGGAGAGATAAGTGCACAAATGGATATGATATCACTGCATCAGACTTTTTGTCCGATTGTGGGAAGTCTTTATAACTTGAAAACATGATATTGCGGTTTGGAGGCATGTGTGTGCAAGAAGAAGATAATCTTTAGTGTAAAAATGTAATGACAAGTTGAAAACGTTCTCAGTAATTATGTGTAGAGAAACAACTCGACTCTGTACTGGGTATATAAAATGCTCCCACTCGTATTCAAGCATATACATTTCCAAGAAGCAGTGATTGTTCAGTGATGCATTCATTCCTTATGATATAGTCGTACACAAGAGTCCAACATTCCAGTTCTTGTGAAAGTCCAAATAGTGGAGAGGCCAGCTAGGCTGCAGTAATCTCCGGTACATAGCAATTAGCATTTTCGACTAAAAAAATCAACTGCTGCAGTTTTCTCATAACTTGTAACCTCCCAAGCCTTTATAGCAGATTCATATTAACCCTTTTTTGAGCTCATGGTTTTCTCTAAAAACCTTCAGTTATAAGTTTTATTAGGGACTGTGTACATGTAGGCAGGTTGACCATAGTGCATGCTAGGACCAAACATTCTTGTTGTTGAAATACAAACAGTCTCAAGAGATTTCAAATATAAACAGTATGTACACTAACCAATGGAGATAGCCCTGGTACTAGGGTCAACAACAGGCCCCCTCTCAGCTTCTGGCTTTTGATAGCTTGAATTTTTTGCCTACTCAAAATTGATGTTTGAGCAACAAATTTATACAAGACTTTACTAGACATATATTGTACAATGTACACATTGCACTTGAAGCTTTCATATATCAATTTTGCATCCATCTTTAAAAATGCACTAGTATTGCTATCTTCTTGTAAGACTTTTTTCTCACATATCTATAATCTATTTTGTACTTTATTTTTATTACTACTTTGTCAATATTGTAATATGAATAATTGATGACTATATTTAACCTTGTATAGTAAGAATAGGTTATCCAGTTGCATATCTCAAAGGGACTAAAATTGAAATTTCATTATTTGACGTGATCACATTATTACAACAAATTATCATAAGTTTTGCTTCTGGCTTTAATTATAATGTTATGGAGTTATATTTGCTGCCCTAGAAAAGCATACTTGAAATCAAAAATCCTGAAAAAATATTCTGTAAAATATTTTTTATATACTAGTGACAGACAAGCCCTTCTTTCCAGATTGGATAAAGTTTCTCCATCACATAGAGGTCATCGAGGTGTTAACTGACAGTCAATTCATCAATAACCTGTAAAGACAATACTGAGCATGTACCCAGTTGTGCATAGCTTAATCATAACTTCAACAGCCTTCTTAGTCAAGAAATGTAAAAAATAGTCAGAATTGTTTTAACAAGACCTGAAACAACCATAGGGGCTGATCAAAGTCAGGACTCAGCTAATCCACAGATCGAATTGGAATTTAGGAAATTGTATCTGTTATTATATCCTTTTTGCTGGTTTTTGATTTGCCTCCCTGATCAGTGTTTGAGATGGGAACACTTTATACACATACTACTAAACACAGCTTTCATGAGACTCCCCTTCAAGCTTGCAATTCCAATCCCAAAGTAGTTGAGAATTATTTAATGTATTCTGCAATAAATTATTGTTACTTTTCAGGGCTCCTACAGTCTTTTGTATAATCAGTTTCATACCTTCAATGTTAGCTCCTAATATCACCGTTATTGGTGGTGGATTGTCCATCCCTGCATTCCAAGATGGATTATAATATACCTCCTCAATACACGAGGAGTCAACTCAGTACGATACCATAAGCAACAGGATAGCAAATAACACACTGGACAAGATTCAGACAAAATCATTTCACTCTTCATTTTCTCAATTTGTGGAGAATGAAAGTCTGTTTCTTGGGATTTGGGATGCTATCAGTCTCAGGGAAAAAATACCCAGTTATAGTTACTTTACACAGATTACAGAATTGGGATAAATCCAGGGATAAATAATCATGTTATTAATGACTAATATATATAAAAAAAAAATAAAAAAAAACTTGTTTGACATTCATGTATGAATTACAATGTAGATCTCTGTATTAGATAATAGAGGTTTTGCACCACCACGTGATGGCAGCCATGTTGGTGGCCAGAACAATAGAATGTTATTCCTTTGAGATTTAATTTTTCACATGATTGAACAAATCTCATTGTTCTGGCCACCAACATGGCTGCCATCACGTGGTGGTGCAAAACCTCTATAGAAAATGTTAGACCAGTTTGGGTTTTCAATAACTATTGTAAGGTCATTCATGTTGAGGCTTTTCATAATTTATGATCTACTGGCAATGCTGCATGTGACATAGCAATATATAATTATGGCACATGTTAGTGCTACAAGCTTTGTATATTATCTGGTCTGAATGTGAAAATTATAATAATGTGGGTGAATACAAAACACTTGTGTGACTGCTGGCTTTGTAAAAGAGCCTAACAGTTTCCTTGTTTGTTTTGTACTTTCATTAAAAGTAAAGTATAATAAGGCTTAACAAATTTTATAAGCATATTTAATACATAATCAGTACAAATGTATTTCCTTGTTTACATTATAAGTAAAAGTCTGAATTATTACCATTCACTGAGCCTCGTCGACCACGAGAACCAGTAATTTTGTTCTAGTGTGCTGCATCTATTTTAGGATGTATAACTCGGGATATAATAAATAATCTGATTCTGATGAGTGATGTCTTCTCGAGCCGAGGTCTTGTGAAGAAGCTGCATCGACATAATGCTTGCCAATCCGTCCAAAACTCGTTGCATTTACTCCAGTGCGACGAAGTTTATGTTTACAATTCGTCGTAAATCTACTGTTTTTCCACTCTGATATGATGACTATAAGTATAACTGACTATAAATGAGCTTTGATTTTTGGAAGAGACTCTTTCCTGTTCACAACTTAACTGTCTCTTGTCACCTCCTTTTGTTTCGGTTTTGCTTTTCAACTGCAGAATTTCTAGACTCCAGAGCTTTCTTTAAAGTATCCTTGAACTTTTTTTTGCCCAGATAAGAGAACAATTAAGGTTCTTTATGAAAAGAATTCACTTCCACAGCAATACAACTACGATTTCGCAACAGGCCGGTATATTCGGCCTTGCGATTACTGCGCATGTGTTGAATTCGAACTTTTCCAGATCTCCCTTCCCTGTGACCGTGAGTAGAATGGGAGATCTGGGTACGAGATTAGGGTTACCCTACTGCCCAGGTCAACTCGACATGATGCGGCCGCCAAAATCATTTAAGCATAGAAAACAAAATGGCGGACACGAGTAGAGTTTTGGCGGGTTTTGGCGGGTTTTGATGCATGATGTTGATTCTTCTTTCTGTGGTGCTCTTTATTGCTGCTGTCTAGTGTCCTAGAAAGCTGTGATGTCACCGCATACTATTTGCTAGAAAACCCCAGCAACTTGCAATGTGAAATTTAGCTCTAGAATAGAGTTGTCCCTCCTATCATGTAAACAGCCCCTTATATGGAGGTGCGAATAAACAATATACACCTGTTTATCAACGTTTGTCGAATAATGATTGTTTGGATAAAATACACCAGCATTGCTAAGGTTATCGGTTTTACGAACCAACAGATTTTGTTTCACAAAGTTGTCCTTGTGGCCTTTAAACAACAACAAGTTTATGTCTGTACTCATAATTTACAAGAGCAATAGACTAATAATAATAATAACAACCAGATTAGTACAAGGAGGCTCAGAATAACTGAAAAGCTAAACTCAGCTGAGCCACTCGTGAATGAATCGTGACTCTTTTATTTTTAGACTCTACTTCGTCGTGCAGTAAAGAACAAAGATTCGAAGCAGACATGGAAAGACTTGACCACGTCATCGTTGGACCGTTGCTACTGACCTTTGCTGCCTCCAGTGATCACAACTGTGAGGTCGCTTGTAAGATGCGTACTCAATGCGCTGGGATTAACATCGGACCAAACGAGCTGAACAATGAACTCTTAACCTGCGAGCTGCTGGACAAGAACTTTCAGACAATTAAAGTGAAAAAGAAGGAGGGATGGAAGTTCATTGCGACAAAGGTACTCTCTTCAAATTCAAAATAAAGTCAAACATGTACAGAATGTTTTGATCGAACAATAGGAAATCGAAATATTCGTTTTCTAATCAACTTGTCTCTATTATCTGGGATGAATTTCAATGCGCTACACGACAAGAACATTCTCTTCATTTAGATTCATTTGAGCATCGATACCGAAAAACCCGAACATGCACGAAATGTTTTTCTAAATTAATCCTAACATCGACATCTCTAATAATGAAATTATGGGATAGCGTTCAGAGAAATTATGGGACAGAAAGGACAGAAAAGTCAGAAACTGCCATTTGCTCTTTAAATAACACACTAAAAAGTGAGTTATTTTAATATTTTAGTATTATAAAACATCCAGGCATTGTTATCTAAACTACACTGATTGTACTTCATAACAAATACGTCAAATCTTTTATGCTCAGTGCGATGAAGACAACGTGCGCAAATGTGACAACGCTGGAGGTTGCTTCAGTTTGAGAAAAAGTCATTCTAGATGTGTTAGATTGACAGGTGAGGCAATGACTAATCCCACAGTAATGAACCCTATATGTGTCTTAGGACACAAGAGCCTCCTAAGATAGACTTTATGACAAAAGTGTTATTCACGAACACTTCCTAAGTCGGCTTAAGACGTGTCCTAAATTTAAGAGGTCAGAATCGATGTCTTAACTTTTAGGATATGTCCTAAACACAAAAATGGCGGCCAAGTTATTGGCGCTCCAACGTCGGCGAGTCTTTCGAGATCGCGCCAATCCCTTGGTTTTGGAAGAGGAAACCTGTTGAGGCAGTATCGCTTCACCCATAACATTTAAGATTTTCTCCCCTATTTTCTTAAGTTGTGGCGGTGGAGGACCTCCCCCGGTCTTCCTTGCTTCTTTGCGGTTCGAAGCCGATTTCTTTTTTGTTTCGCTCTTCAAGGTCCTCCATTTCTTTCGTACTTCATCCACCGACCGATTGTTGCCAGACAAAGCCCTCACCTCTTCGCATAGTACTCCCCCCCCCCTCTCCAATGCGCGTTTCTTCTGGACATTTGTGTCCGTGTTATTTAAGGAGTTTTAAATAAAATTTATTTCCTACTTTGTACGGCTTCTACCAAGACCGCTATTTCTTGTTTGGTAAAATTGGGCCTTCGCCTCTTTGCGTCCGCAGCCATAACGACTGATTTCGCGAATGACTAATTTAAAGACATAAATATTAATTATAGGCCATATATAAGGCCAGCGCTGATTGGCGTTTTCATTGTAATTGATAACTTCACGGAGGCTGGAAACGTAAGAGATATCTTAGCTGAGAACATCTTATAGGAGTACTCTAGGAAAGAGTTGCTGAATCGCATTTACGACATCTCTTAGGACAGTCACAAATCTTATATCTTATGATATGTCTTAGGAAAAGTTTCGTGAATCTGGCCCCTGGTCAAAAGTATTAGGACACTTGACACTTTGAAGAATTTACGACATCTCAAAACTTTACCCCCACTCCCCCAGATCAATGTTGTTGTTTTTCAATAGTGAGGTCGCTTGTTATGTCTCGATATCTCAACATTGTTTGAATTATATTCTAATGAAATACTAATCGAACATTCTAGGTAATTAGACAATACTACATTAGTATAGAAGAAGCGTGTCACTTGTGATTTTTTGGTTCCAAAAACTTAAATTTGACCAGGATTGTAGCTTACTGTCATCGAATTCCTCACTTTGACCAGTTGCTCTTCTTTCATAAAAGGTTTCTCTGGTTATAAAGTATTACGAGCTCAGTGTCTTCAAAGAATGACAATTGATGTTCTTCTTAGTCTAAAGATATGCAGCTAAATCTTCTACTGAAACTTTTTTGGAAACTGAAATAGTAATAAAGGTCATTTAACTTTATTGTTATCTTGACCTTGCTTGTTCTGGTTTACTCTTCTCACTTCAAAAAAATCAAGGTTCATTCATCTTAATCTCCTCCCTCTCTCCTTCTCGAATATCTTGATCTTTTATTTCTCTTCCGTTGTACTAAAGGCGAGATTTAGCTTGACACCTCCGAGTTCCTGTACTTCTCTAGCTCTAGGACTCGTAGAGGCTCGTCTGGCTTGGATCTATCTCTCCATCCAGTCCTCATTGGAATTCCCTACCTCTAACTGTCCGTGCTTCAGAATGTACTGCTGCCTTTAAGACTCGTCCGCTTTGTCGTCGTCCTAACTTATCATCCGTCTGTAAAGAGACCCTATGCATAAGTCCTGGTAACTAGCATGTCAACGAGGCCGGTAGGTCCTCTGGAATGTTGAAATTGAAGCGCCCGGAAAGATTGTGAAATGCACTGAACGAAATGCACTGAACGAATGCCGCTAATTTTCTATGCGCCTGGCTGGTTGTACTATAAAGAAATATAAAGGATAAATGAGGGCAGATTAGTAACATTTTTCAACTAAACAACTCTTCAAAAACTCATGAATAATTAATGAGCATTTTGTCCAATCAGATGAAGCAAATCAGTCACGTGCATGCTCCTTTATACCTGATTAAATCTCATCATTCTAAAAGGCCCGCGGAGGGATTTGAATTCTGTCCCAGAGGGAAACGGGGTTAATGATTGAGACAATGGAATTTCTATTGATGTTTCAGCTTTCTCATTGAATTGCTAATTAGGATGAACGTTTTATATAAAGAATACTAATGAACATGAAATTTTATATAAAGTTTCATCCTAATTAAGAATTCACTGATAAAGACCCAAAGATAGCAAAAAGTACACGGAACATAAGGTACCTAGATAAAAAAATTTGCACTAAATTTACTAATATCAGCAGACTACCGAGATACACAGATAATATTTTTTAAATGAAGTTCTCCAACTACTTGTTTACCGAGCCACTGTTTAGTTCCAATTATGAAACCAAACTCAAAGCCGTAAAATAATAAAAACGTGCATTAAACTTACATATTTTGTGCCGGAGTCAAAAATTTAGAGTCTGCCGTCATGTCAGTCACATCGCTTTCCAAGTCTTGAACGTTATCGTGGTAAACCACGACACCAAATCCTTCAAGTGCAGGTTCTTCTTGCATTGCGAAACGCCGCTTCAAACAACATAGTATGGTAATTTCTTCATGTCATTCCCTTGAGATGTTCGTAATTACAGGCGGTGATTACTCGAATATTTTGCATGGCGTTGTGGATACAAAGGTTCAATTTCTTAAAGCGTTTTTGAAGCCGTTTAAAACACTCACAGCACGTGTTTTATCAAGTCTAAAAATTCTCGGGCTTCGCCCTCGAATTTTTAAACTTGATAAAACACTGCTATTCGTGTTTTAAACAGTACTTATGCTTCGATAAGTGCTTGCGTTTTTTTCTGTTATAAAAAGAAGATATATATATAACTGTTCTAGGTTTTACGCTCTAACAGATTTAATAGATTGTATTCTAGCGTCTTTATCCCTTATCGTTTTCATTCATTCTTCATTATTTGTGTATATTATCTTTCACATATATTGTTTCCACAATCGTTTACCGGTGCTCGCGTAAACCTTCTCCCTTGTCCCGTTATCTTGTGTCCAAATGTCATAAATAAATAAATAAAACCACACTGGTCATACACTGTTGTGAGTTGTATTGAGTAACTATATATTCAATAGAGACATATTACATAGATAAAATGTATTTCACCTCGTAGTTGTGAGATTGGCTAAACCTCTAACAAACACAATCTTTTGATAAAATAGAAGTAATAGCTAGAGCCTGGCGTGTGTATGTTATTGACAAATACAGACACGCGCTGACTGTACGATGAACGTAACAAGATAGTTTAGTTTATTTAACTTAAGGTGGCTCGTCTGGATTTTCCAGGGACGCACCATACCCACTTTGAACGGCTGATACTCCACTGTCAGAGCTCGGTCGGGCTAGCCACTTCACCAATTTACTAGAAATAGAATTAATGTTTCAAAAATGTAGGTTTGTTTGACATTGGTGTTACCATAGCAACACAGCGTTGACGTCATGTATTTTACATATTATCGATTTTCTCGAAATCTAGACCTAAACTTTTAAAACGACCTAGTGTCCCTTGTAGTCTAAATGTAGGCCTTCAAGACTGCAAAGTTTAAAAAAATTGTATGAGAGCGTTTTCGAAAAAAAATACGCTGAATATTTTCGTCAAAAAAAATACAAATCGCCTTACTTCCTGTTTAGTCGTCGGGAACTGTGCTTTCCGGACCGATTCCAGCTATCTGTTTAGCATATTTCATACATTTGGCATAGGACTAGTCCCCATGAAAATTTCATTCCATTTGCTTTATTCGATTTCGGTTGATGGAATCATAAGTAATGTCATAAATATGCTCATTTTACTCAAAATAATAACGTATTTGCTAAGGAAGCTGTAATTCGAAAACTAGTCGATAATTTTTTTTAATCTTTTCACTTGAAATTCAACATGTACTACCCTGTCCCCGTAAATTTCAAGAGCATTGAATCATTTTAAGGGCGCGGAATAAACACGAAAACATAGGGAACTTTTGTTGACAGCTTGTCTTTCCGAAATTTCTCTTTTGGCTATATTATACATACTTGCTATGCTAACATACTTGCTTGCTATGCTTCACTACTGCCCAATGACATGCAATTATCACAGTCACGCTGCCAGTTGTAACGCAGTTATAATATATATAACTTATAATATTTATTTACAAAACGTTTTATAATATCACTAATACAAAATCTAGTTTTTAATTAATATTTAAAAAATGTGTTTTCAGGTATTGTGTTTAAAGGTGTGGTCTAGACGTCACGGGCACTTTTTCCCGATTACACTTATTCAACATTATCATCCCGCACTGCTAAGCTTCATGGTCAGTTTACTAATTTGCATGTTATTGTACTAAGAACAGACTTTGCATGAGCGTTCCGGCAGTAGCGAAGCGTAGCAAGCGTGCATAGTAAAGTTGTTAATTCAAAAGCATGTAGAATTTAGACAAGAGAAATTTCGGAAAGACACAAGCTATCAACAAAATGATACAGCAATGAAGCTTGCGTGGATGAATGTAAAAGTTCCCTATGTTTTTGATTTTATTCCGCGCCCTTAAAATGATTCAATGCTCTTGAAATTTACAGGAACAGGGTAGTACATGTTGAATTTCAAGTGAAAAGATTTTAAAATATATTTATCGACAGGTTTTCGAATTACAGCTTCCTTAGCAAATACGTTATTATTTTGAGTAAAGTGAGCATATTTATGACATTACTTATGACTCCATCAACCGAAATCGAATAAAGCAAATGGAATGAAATTTTAATGGGAAGCAGTCCTATGCCACGGGCATGAAATATGCTAAAATCATCGCTTGAATCGGTCCGAAAAAGACAGTTCTCGACGACTAAACAGAAAGTAAGGCGAATTGTTTATTTTTTAAACGAAAATATTCAGCCAAAGTTTTTTTCGAAAACGCTCTCATACAATTTTTTAAAACTTTGCAGTCTTGAAGGCCTACATTTAGACTACAAGGAACATTAGGTTGTTTTAAAAGTTTAGGTCTTGATTTCGAGAAAATTGATATGTAAAATACATGACGTCATCGCTGTGTTGCTATGGTAACACCGATATGAAACAAACCTACATTTTTGGAAAGTTTATTCTATTTCTAGTAAATGGGTGAAGTAGCTAGTCTGACCGAGCTCTGACAGTGGAGTATCAGCCGTTCAAAGTGGGTATGGTGCGTCCCTGGAAAATCCAGGCGAGCTACCTTAAAGGGGCCGTCTCACCCACAGTGCTTAGCGCGCTCACATAGCATAGCGGCCATTTTCGATGGCATCGAAATCCAGAGTTTTATGGTAGTGGTCTTAATCTTCTCTACATCTCTGCCATCATTCCAGCTATCGTCAGAAAAATAATTCTAGGTTGAACCTTTTTTATTGTTCTTCCTATTGAGTCCCTTATTTAAGTGTTTTAAATTATTTCGTGATGTAAATTTTAGTTTTATTCCAGGTGGCTGTAGTTCTCTGATGGATGCCAGTCTCGTTCTTCCTCAGCGAATTAGGAAACAATTATCCGTTTGTGCCCACGATTTCCACCAACAACATGGAGAAGCAATTCTGACCATTAATCTTTATATGTAAAGACATATTAGCGCGAGTATCTACTATCTTTGAGCCGATTTGGGTTTTTGAACACTGTGGCTGGCTGACGTGACCACAATTTGCAACAAAACTCGACTTGAAGAACAGTTTCCTAAAATCATTTTCAGGGCTTTGGCGTTTAACTTGTGGAAACAGGACTCTCTCTGGTTCGAAGGGCGGAATTCGGGCTTTTAAACAGTGATTTTGCCGAGATTTTCGGATTCACCGGGTTGACCATTTGAAGTTTATACTCGCACGAAATTTGACAAACAAAGCCGCCGAGACTGCATGATAATAATTTCCTATTCAAGCGAGCTGTTATTCGTTCACTGTTCTCTCTTGAATTGGTTCTCTGGCACCAGCAACGAGATTGCCTGCTAGCAGATGATCTCTCTCTCTCTGCAGGGAAAAATAAAACCGAGGGGAGAAACCTCTCTTTTCATAATTACAGTATTAGTATTCTCTATAGTACTGATGACAGGGTTCGGGAGCGACGGGTGAGCGGTAAATATTATAGGCAACGAAACTCCGCTTGGTCGACCCGAAAAGAATTGAGCAATTTCCTAAGATCATTTTGAGGGCTTCGGCGTTTAACTTGTGGAAACAGGTCTCTCTCTGGTCTCGAAGGGCCTTCACACAGTGATTTCACCGAGATTTTCGGATTCACCGGATCGATCAAAGTTTATACCCGCACAAAATTTGACAACAGAGCCCCCGTAATAATAATTTCCCATCGAAACGAGCTGTATTAAATTCGTTCACTGTCCTCTCTTGAACTGGTTCTCTGCTACTGCCAGCAACCAGCTAGATTGCCTGCCAGCAGATCTCTCTCTGTCTGCAAGTAAAAATAGAACCGAGGAGAGAAACCCCAGAGAAAGCTTTCATAATTATTAGTATTACCCGGAGAGAGTGTTCTCTGTTTATAGCAGCGACGGGTGAGCGGTAAATGTTATGGTAGATAGATAGATAGATAGATAACCTTTATTTAAACACGATTAATGTAAAAGCTGAAAGCTTGTGGGGTCGTGTAAAAGAAATGTATATAAAATTAAATAAAAACACTATCAAAGTAAGACGTATATATATACATATATATACTATTTACAATATCATATCAATATCAATAATGCTTAGGGCTGTATGTAATTTATAATCTTTATAGTTAATAATAAGTAATAAAACTTTTATATTTGATCCCTAAAGTTAGTAATATGTAAATCCTTCGGCTCTGAAGTTCGTAGTAGTAGCTGAAGTGATATCAAAACTAAAATTCCCAAATGATTTCGAGCAGCTAAGACGGGATATTGTTTCTTTAAGACCAGTGCTTTTAACGTCATAGTCTCTACAGATAGTGTTCCATAGCACCGCACCTCGATATGTTAATGAATCCTTCATGTATCTAGTGTTAAATCGAGGTGTCGAGAGCGAATCGCGTGCCCTTAAGGCATAGCCCTTTTTCCGTTTCAATACAATCGCCTTAATTAAAGTATTCGGTAGACGTTCATCGTAAGCCTTATAAAACAGTTTAAAGATGTCTAATTTATATTGAAAGAAAAGAGTGGACCATTGGGCGTGCTCTAAGACATCAGTAGAAGGCATGTCGTTTGGTAAATTAAATATAATCCTAGCCGCTCTACAATGCATCCTTTCTATAGAGTTAAGAACTTCCTTATTACAACACGCGCCCCACAAGATTATGCCATATTTTACAGAAGGCAAAATGACCTTAAAATAGAAATCCTGTAGAATGCTCTTTGATAAAAACCTAGAACGTTTTAATAAGTTTAATTTTGTGGCAAAACTCTTCTTAAGTTCTAACGAATGTGGTACCCAACTCAGTTTATGGTCCACAGTCATTCCTAGCAGACGCGTTTCCGTAACCCACTTAAGGGTTGAGTTCCCCAAGAACACTGGAGGGGCTGAACCAACAAAGGTCCCCCTGCTGAACAGCATCGCCTCACTTTTACCTGGATGTGGTGTTAATTTGTTATTAAGACACCATGAGTACAGTTCTTGAAGGGCCTTGTTTAGCTGCGCTATAGCCATTTCTATTGTATCGCTGACACAAAAGATCGTGGTGTCGTCAGCATACATATAAAGTGAACCCGAAACAACAGATGATGGTAAATCGTTCGTAAACAAGGTAAATAATGTCGGACCTAAGACAGACCCCTGTGGGATTCCAAATGAGACCGGCAGCATTCCAGATTTAACCCCATTTACCACCGTAAATTGCCGTCTTCCATTTAGATAGCTTTTGAGCCAGTCGAGAAATGTGCCCGTAATGCCAAAATGCCGTTGTAGCTTCGCTTCTAAGATAGTGTGAGAAACACTGTCAAAGGCCTTTTTAAAATCGACAAAGGCCACAGCCACAACCTTTCCGGCGTCAACAGCTTTTCTCCATTCCTCAGTCAGATGTATTAGCAACAGTTCAGTGGAGTGTCCAGGGCGGTATGCCCACTGCCTGTCTGACACTAAATCGTTGTCCTTGAATGTGTGCCGCACGAGTGTATCATTCGCTTCGGACTCCAGTATCTTACTTGGCACACTAAGTATTGATACCGGTCGGTAATTACCTCTGTCAGATTCGTCGTCCCTTTTGAAGATTGGAGAGAGTCTAGCCGTTTTCCAACAAGAAAATACAGTCGGTACAACCAAGTTGGTACAACCAAGTACTGCTGTATAACACTTTGTTGACTTCACATTCAACTTGTAAGGTACTAGTAGTTTCATCAAGGTCATCCATGTTCAAATCAAAATTATCATGTCACCAACATAAAGAATAAGCTTAGTTCGTGAGGTTCCCGCCGTGAACAAGGGTCAAAGTCCCGTATATAAACAACAAAAGCACGCTAAGCACTGTGGGTGAGACGGCCCCTTTAATACCTTCCATCCCCAGGCCGGCTGAATTACATTAAGCTTTACAAATTCATTAAAATGTCTAGTCAACTAACATACTAATTATAATAAATAAGCTACGAAGAAAAGATGTGTAAGTTATAATAACATGAGGATACATTTTATGAAAGAGTAAAATATGTACAATAATCTAAAAACTAAGTGTTGATAATTGAAGTATATCTATAAGAATTTTGCATAATAAAACTGTTCTTAAAACTATTCGTTTTACACATTGGAAAATGGAACTTACGCTTGTTTCGTAAAGTCCTTGTACTACTATTTAAAGGTGAAAGCAATGCATGCAGTTTATGGTGGCCATCATTGACAATTGTGTCAAACAAACCGGTCCGGCGTCACGGCTGCTCTACGATCATACAGAGTCGTGCGATTTATAGGGGCTGTGTCATGGTAATAGACGGGCCGGAACAGCTATTTCCACCGATTTTGATATGAACTAAGGAATCTCTCGGCCATGTGGGATGATTAAAATCAAAGCAAATATACAGGTCTCCAGAGAAAATATTAAATCCTTGCAATCAAGCATTGAGGGAGGGAAGTTTAACTGTTTGTATCCAATTAACAGCCACCAACCATTAACAGCCGCCAACAAATGTAAAACCTATAAACAAGTGTGTAATAAAATTGAACTTGAACTTGAACAACCGAGCGATTACTCGATACACGCGCAGTACCATGACATAGCCCCTTTAAGGTTTATAATGCTTCTAGATCTCTATAAAACAAATCGGGTTAAAGGATAGGATGCGCAGCGCGCGCTTCTGCAGCCTTTCCAACACATCGTTCACGAATACTGCATGGGGCCGATTCCATCGACTTATAAAACCTGTTTTGCTTTCATTGCACCAGGTTGTCCTGCTGGATGGTATCACTTTCAGCTCCAAAACAGGTGTTACCTGTTTGCCTCAGATAAGACCTGGGAAGCAGCCCAGAACCACTGCAGGAGCCTGGAAGCTAATCTTGTCACCATTAACGACCAACAAGAAAACCAGTACATTCGCCAAATCCTACTTTCCAACCAACATCAAACAGCTTATATCGGCTTAAATGACGAGCTCAAAGAGCCGGAGGATGACTTCGTTTGGGTGGATGGTACGGCACTTGGATACTATAACTGGGACAATGAACAGCCTAACAACACCAATAACAGGCACTGTATCACGATTAATAATAACAAGGGAAGGTGGTCAGCCAAGAAGTGCTCCGATTCATCTAATTATATCTGCGAAAAGAACCCCTATTAATCAAACAGAACTAAAAAACCAAGTTCGATTTCTTTCAAATATAGCAAGATTTACAAAATTAAGTTTTCATGTCGGTGCACGGCACACTTGTAAATGTGTTGTACTTTGTCTGTATATAGTACATATTAAGGTCATGAGATTGGCATCAGCGCGCACCTGTAAATGTGCTGTACTTTGTCTGTATCTAGTACATATTAAGGTCATGAGATTGGCATCAGCGCGCACCTGTAAATGTGTTGTACTTTGTCTGTATATAGTACATATTAAGGTCATGAGATTGGCATCAGCGCGCACCTGTAAATGTGCTGTACTTTGTCTGTATCTAGTACATATTAAGGTCATGAGATTGGCATCAGCGCGCACCTGTAAATGTGCTGTACTTTGTCTGTATCTAGTACACATTAAGGTCATGAGATTGGCATCAGCGCGCACCTGTAAATGTGCTGTACTTTGTCTGTATCTAGTACATATTAAGGTCATGAGATTGGCATCAGCGCGCACCTGTAAATGTGCTGTACTTTGTCTGTATCTAGTACATATTAAGGTCATGAGATTGGCATCAGCGCGCACCTGTAAATGTGCTGTACTTTGTCTGTATCTAGTACATATTTAGGTCATGAGATTGGCATCAGCGCGCACCTGTAAATGTGCTGTACTTTGTCTGTATCTAGTACATATTTAGGTCATGAGATTGGCATCAGCGCGCACCTGTAAATGTGCTGTACTTTGTCTGTATCTAGTACACATTTAGGTCATGAGATTGGCATCAGCGCGCACCTGTAAATGTGCTGTACTTTGTCTGTATCTAGTACACATTTAGGTCATGAGATTGGCATCAGCGCGCACCTGTAAATGTGCTGTACTTTGTCTGTATCTAGTACATATTTAGGTCATGAGATTGGCATCAGCGCGCACCTGTAAATGTGCTGTACTTTGTCTGTACCTAGTACATATTTAGGTCATGAGATTGGCATCAGCGCGCACCTGTAAATGTGCTGTACTTTGTCTGTATCTAGTACATATTTAGGTCATGAGATTGGCATCAGCGCGCACCTGTAAATGTGCTGTACTTTGTCTGTATCTAGTACATATTTAGGTCATGAGATTGGCATCAGCGCGCACCTGTAAATGTGCTGTACTTTGTCTGTATCTAGTACATATTTAGGTCATGAGATTGGCATCAGCGCGCACCTGTAAATGTGCTGTACTTTGTCTGTATCTAGTACATATTTAGGTCATGAGATTGGCATCAGCGCGCACCTGTAAATGTGCTGTACTTTGTCTGTATCTAGTACACATTTAGGTCATGAGATTGGCATCAGCGCGCACCTGTAAATGTGCTGTACTTTGTCTGTATCTAGTACACATTTAGGTCATGAGATTGGCATCAGCGCGCACCTGTAAATGTGCTGTACTTTGTCTGTATCTAGTACACATTTAGGTCATGAGATTGGCATCAGCGCGCACCTGTAAATGTGCTGTACTTTGTCTGTATCTAGTACATATTTAGGTCATGAGATTGGCATCAGCGCGCACCTGTAAATGTGCTGTACTTTGTCTGTATCTAGTACATATTTAGGTCATGAGATTGGCATCAGCGCGCACCTGTAAATGTGCTGTACTTTGTCTGTATCTAGTACATATTTAGGTCATGAGATTGGCATCAGCGCGCACCTGTAAATGTGCTGTACTTTGTCTGTATCTAGTACATATTTAGGTCATGAGATTGGCATCAGCGCGCACCTGTAAATGTGCTGTACTTTGTCTGTATCTAGTACATATTTAGGTCATGAGATTGGCATCAGCGCGCACCTGTAAATGTGCTGTACTTTGTCTGTATCTAGTACATATTTAGGTCATGAGATTGGCATCAGCGCACACCTGTAAATGTGCTGTACTTTGTCTGTATCTAGTACATATTAAGGTCATGAGATTGGCATCAGCGCGCACCTGTAAATGTGCTGTACTTTGTCTGTATCTAGTACATATTAAGGTCATGAGATTGGCATCAGCGCGCACCTGTAAATGTGCTGTACTTTGTCTGTATCTAGTACATATTAAGGTCATGAGATTGGCATCAGCGCGCACCTGTAAATGTGCTGTACTTTGTCTGTATCTAGTACATATTAAGGTCATGAGATTGGCATCAGCGCGCACCTGTAAATGTGCTGTACTTTGTCTGTATCTAGTACATATTAAGGTCATGAGATTGGCATCAGCGCGCACCTGTAAATGTGCTGTACTTTGTCTGTATCTAGTACATATTTAGGTCATGAGATTGGCATCAGCGCGCACCTGTAAATGTGCTGTACTTTGTCTGTATCTAGTACACATTAAGGTCATGAGATTGGCATCAGCGCGCACCTGTAAATGTGCTGTACTTTGTCTGTATCTAGTACATATTAAGGTCATGAGATTGGCATCAGCGCGCACCTGTAAATGTGCTGTACCTTGTCTGTATCTAGTACATATTAAGGTCATGAGATTGGCATCAGCGCGCACCTGTAAATGTGTTGTACTTTGTCTGTATATAGTACACATTAAGGTCATGAGATTGGCATCAGCGCGCACCTGTAAATGTGCTGTACTTTGTCTGTATCTAGTACACATTAAGGTCATGAGATTGGCATCAGCGCGCACCTGTAAATGTGCTGTACTTTGTCTGTATCTAGTACATATTAAGGTCATGAGATTGGCATCAGCGCGCACCTGTAAATGTGCTGTACTTTGTCTGTATCTAGTACATATTAAGGTCATGAGATTGGCATCAGCGCGCACCTGTAAATGTGCTGTACTTTGTCTGTATCTAGTACATATTAAGGTCATGAGATTGGCATCAGCGCGCACCTGTAAATGTGCTGTACTTTGTCTGTATCTAGTACACATTAAGGTCATGAGATTGGCATCAGCGCGCACCTGTAAATGTGCTGTACTTTGTCTGTATCTAGTACATATTAAGGTCATGAGATTGGCATCAGCGCGCACCTGTAAATGTGCTGTACTTTGTCTGTATCTAGTACATATTAAGGTCATGAGATTGGCATCAGCGCGCACCTGTAAATGTGCTGTACTTTGTCTGTATCTAGTACATATTAAGGTCATGAGATTGGCATCAGCGCGCACCTGTAAATGTGCTGTACTTTGTCTGTATCTAGTACATATTAAGGTCATGAGATTGGCATCAGCGCGCACCTGTAAATGTGCTGTACTTTGTCTGTATCTAGTACATATTAAGGTCATGAGATTGGCATCAGCGCGCACCTGTAAATGTGCTGTACTTTGTCTGTATCTAGTACACATTAAGGTCATGAGATTGGCATCAGCGCGCACCTGTAAATGTGTTGTACTTTGTCTGTATCTAGTACATATTAAGGTCATGAGATTGGCATCAGCGCGCACCTGTAAATGTGCTGTACTTTGTCTGTATCTAGTACATATTAAGGTCATGAGATTGGCATCAGCGCGCACCTGTAAATGTGCTGTACTTTGTCTGTATCTAGTACATATTAAGGTCATGAGATTGGCATCAGCGCGCACCTGTAAATGTGCTGTACTTTGTCTGTATCTAGTACATATTAAGGTCATGAGATTGGCATCAGCGCGCACCTGTAAATGTGCTGTACTTTGTCTGTATCTAGTACATATTTAGGTCATGAGATTGGCATCAGCGCGCACCTGTAAATGTGCTGTACTTTGTCTGTATCTAGTACATATTTAGGTCATGAGATTGGCATCAGCGCGCACCTGTAAATGTGCTGTACTTTGTCTGTATCTAGTACACATTTAGGTCATGAGATTGGCATCAGCGCGCACCTGTAAATGTGCTGTACTTTGTCTGTATCTAGTACATATTAAGGTCATGAGATTGGCATCAGCGCGCACCTGTAAATGTGCTGTACTTTGTCTGTATCTAGTACATATTAAGATCATGAGATTGGCATCAGCGCGCACCTGTAAATGTGCTGTACTTTGTCTGTATATAGTACATATTAAGGTCATGAGATTGGCATCAGCGCGCACCTGTAAATGTGCTGTACTTTGTCTGTATCTAGTACATATTTAGGTCATGAGATTGGCATCAGCGCGCACCTGTAAATGTGCTGTACTTTGTCTGTATCTAGTACATATTTAGGTCATGAGATTGGCATCAGCGCGCACCTGTAAATGTGCTGTACTTTGTCTGTATCTAGTACACATTTAGGTCATGAGATTGGCATCAGCGCGCACCTGTAAATGTGCTGTACTTTGTCTGTATCTAGTACACATTAAGGTCATGAGATTGGCATCAGCGCGCACCTGTAAATGTGCTGTACTTTGTCTGTATCTAGTACATATTTAGGTCATGAGATTGGCATCAGCGCGCACCTGTAAATGTGCTGTACTTTGTCTGTATCTAGTACACATTAAGGTCATGAGATTGGCATCAGCGCGCACCTGTAAATGTGCTGTACTTTGTCTGTATCTAGTACATATTTAGGTCATGAGATTGGCATCAGCGCGCACCTGTAAATGTGCTGTACTTTGTCTGTATCTAGTACACATTAAGGTCATGAGATTGGCATCAGCGCGCACCTGTAAATGTGCTGTACTTTGTCTGTATCTAGTACATATTTAGGTCATGAGATTGGCATCAGCGCGCACCTGTAAATGTGCTGTACTTTGTCTGTATCTAGTACACATTAAGGTCATGAGATTGGCATCAGCGCGCACCTGTAAATGTGCTGTACTTTGTCTGTATCTAGTACATATTTAGGTCATGAGATTGGCATCAGCGCGCACCTGTAAATGTGCTGTACTTTGTCTGTATCTAGTACATATTAAGGTCATGAGATTGGCATCAGCGCGCACCTGTAAATGTGCTGTACTTTGTCTGTATCTAGTACATATTAAGGTCATGAGATTGGCATCAGTTTGAAATCGCGTAAATGTGACCTTTCCTGACCCATGACCGCGTAAGTAAAAGCCTGGGGCGAAACCTGGGAAGACGTCATCTTGACGTCATATAATAATTTGAAGAAATACTTAACATGTTGACTAAAATGACTTTTTTCTTTACTAACAACTCAAAAACTGTGTATATTTTATATGCATCGATGTTGTTGTGATAAAAAGGCGCCATGGAGAATAATGCATTAATGAGATGACGTCTACCCAGGTTTCGACCCAGGCTTTTACTTACGCGGTCATGGGTCAGGAAAGGTTACATTTACACGATTTAAAACAAGCGTAGAACATAAAGTATTCACTTTAAACCAAAACTTTCTTAACAGAAGTACTCAAAACTTTTCGGAGGTTCATAAGCTGTCAAAATTGAAAAAAGTGTGATAGGCACTTTAAGGCCTTGGTCACTGACCGAAAATAGAAAAACACATTTTCCAAAATTATGAGCCAGAATCTTGACAAAAACATGTGTTTTTGAGTTATGGGTGATCACGTGACCTGTTAACACGAATATCAAAGGTAAAAAGTTTAAAATGGGGTAGCAAGTTACTATCTAACCATTAGACATCTTGACTGTCGGTAGTATCGTCGTGTACCGTTGAGATCCGTGGGGGAATCACACCTCGCGCGCTCGGAGGGTTGTCGTACCGCTATTATAGTATATGTTATACTATAATAGAATATGTTATGAACATGCTAATGAAGTTGATATAAATCTGGTAAAAAAAAAGCGAATGCAATCAACGATTTCTCTCGTGGTCTAATGGTTATGGTTTGTGTTATGGTTTGTGTTGCATCGATTCTTAACCGGCCCGAGTTCGAATCCTGGTTCAGACGGTATAATTTTTTTTATACTGAGGATAACGTACAATCGTTCTAGAATTTCTAAGTGTCGATTCGGTTGTTCGTATAAAATTTCTGTGTCTCAAATTATTCATAGCGAACGGGAGTAACAAAGGGAATTTTATGACGCAGTTGGTTAAACGGCACACGACGATACTACCTGACTGTCGATTACTATTAAGGGGACATTCAGCAAAACAGGTGACGTTACCACATTTCCCCATTAATGTCGTATCCCCCACTCAATAAAAACATAATCTTTAACCTTGAGTCTATTTGACTTGTTAAAGCAATCTTATTTTCAGAATCAACTTTCTCCGATGTACAAAACTCGCTGCCTCATCCTTTATGTGTTTCTCGTAGCTATGACGTCACTGATCATGTGATTACCCTAAGAAGCAGCATAAAAGTTGAGGAAGTCAAAACCAACGAAAGTGTAAGTTACAATTAAAAAAATAGTAGCTATCGGTCAAGCAAGAGAAGAAAACGTTAAATCTTTGGTGGGGTCTGACAACAAGGTCAAACACAGGCCTTAACTTGCTTATAGTTTCGAGTGTTATTACTTGAATTCAGCCGTAATTGTCGAATACGAAACGGTATTATTGCACATTGAAGCAAGGTATTCCACTGTTATTGTTACACTTTACCTTTTGAAAACAGTTATGGGGACAATTCAATAAAAGTTTACACAATATATTTTACAAGTTCAGTGATTGTTTATACGCTGGGGAGGTACTAGGAGGTTCCACCGATACCTGAAAACCCGTAACCTCTAGCATACGTTTTCAGTTCAAAAGTATTAACGTTTCACATACCGTAAGTAAAAAAATGTATCCCTCACATATTCTGTGAAAAATTTACAATGACTTATATTGACTTTAAAGCATTTAATATGTTACCGTGAACAATTTGGGTTTCAGTTTATTATGCTTCGAAGCACCCCTTAAAGTATCAATTAATTTTCCTTACCGTTCATAGATTAAAAGGGACAACTGTCGGCGAGCACTTTAAAAAGCCCCCCTCCCCCACCTCCGTATGCATGGCCGGCACTAGAGGGAGTACCCCAGAGGTTTATACATTTGAAGTTAGACAGGATTGTAATAAAGTTTAAAATACACGTGTGAAAATTTGACTTGCTACGCTTTACCACACGAAAGTGGATGGAAAGCCTCAACAGGATTAGTATCCAGCTATGGAGGCCTCCAAAGGCCTCCTACACTTAACGAGGATTTAACGAGGTTCTCCGAGAAGGCGTTAAGATCTAACCATTCGTAGTACGAGAATGAAATTGTTTCACAAAGGTAGCACTTTCTACTCAGTTACTTTGAGACCTTGAGTGTTGATACGGCCGGTGTTTGAACGATCGACCTCTCGCATGAAGTTTTAGGTCTCAGCTAACCAGTAAACAATATCAACACATCTTGGTTCTTAGTAAAAAGAAAGCTGCGCGGAATCTTCTTTCTTATTCTTTCACTGTTGATGTTCTTCATTCACTAAAGCAAATTATATAACTGTCCACCAATAGTGATCGAGTACTGAGGTTAATATACAAAGCTTCATCAGTGTTCCGTGTATCCCCACGGGGGGATACATATATCACTAGAGATAGGGTACGGGGGATACACACAACACGGTGGATAAACACATCACAAGGGATACAGGTGCGGCGATACAGAAAATACGGTGCATATACTTATCACTAGGGATATAGGTATGGGGATACACAAAACACGGTGATACACATATCACTATGGATATGGGTACTGTGGTACACAAAATACGGTGATACACATATCACTATGGATATGGGTACGGTGATACACAAAACACGGTGATACACATATCACTATGGATATGGGTCCGGTGATACACAAAACACGGTGATACACATATCACTATGGATACAGATACGGGAATACACAAAACACGGTGATAAACATATCACTATGGATACAGATACAGGGATACACAAAACAAGGGGATATATAAGTCGCTAGGGATATGAAAGCGTCCCATCAATCCATACAAACGTCTCTTATTTTTGCGATTTTTGAAAGCTCGCCACATGGTCAATATCCGATGAAAGGTCCCCAAACTTGATAAACTTACTAATTTCTTGTGGTCGAGTTCATTTGGTATCAGATTATATTTCCAACTCGGTCCCAGGCCCCTACTCGTTACTAAAGTGGCCAATACAAGGATGAAAATAGGCTATAGGTGTTCTACTGAGTATTAGAGCGGTTTTCAGTTGAGTGTAGTAAAACCAAACGCAAATTACCCACAGCCAGCCAATCATAGGAGCGAGTAATCAAATGTAACTCATAAATGGCTTCCCTGTGACTGTGAGCCAATGACAAACCAAAGCAAAACCAAAAACAACTCAATTGAAATCCGCTCTAACTACCACTTTAATTATCTATTCGTGATTTTTATGTTGACGAAGCAATACAACTTAAAATATTACAGTCATGTTTGATAGTGTTTTCGCGTGAAATGAACTCCGCATCTTGCTTGGATACATGAGAGCTCGGAGTCAATCAATACTTGTTCGAAAATAGCGCGATGGTTGCGTCAGCAGCTCGCGAACTAAAATTGAAAACTGTTCACTCAATCACAGGCATCCCAAGCTCTGTATTACTAATATTCTACACTATGTATATATCTTACTACAGTTTTCCCGTTTCAGGTACATCGTTTCTTAGAGAGAAAAATCGTAAACAATGAAATATTGAACTTTGAAGAACTTATCCGTGTGTCTTTATAATAATAATAATAATAATAATAATAATAATAATAATAATACATTTATATAGCGCCAATTCCCTACAGGCCATTAGCGCTTTACATATAATATAAAAATAAAAATCTTAAGAAAAATTCCTTAAAAAAAAAAATATTAAACAAATATGCCTGTCTAATAAGATAAGTCTTAACATGCATTTTAAAACTCTCAACTCTTATCTCTTATAAAGTCCGGTAGTGAGTTCCAGAGCCTTGGCGCGGACACAGAGAAGGCTCTATAGCCATACCCTTTCAAGTTATATGGTGCGAATTCTAACAGATTCTTAGAGGCAGATCTTAGTTGCCGTTTCGGTACATAAGAACGGACTAGATCTTTCAGATAAATAGGGGCCGTGTCATTCAGGCACTTATATGTAAGTAATAATATCTTAAAACTGATCCTATATTCTATTGGCAACCAATGTAGCTCCTTTAAAACGGGTGTAATATTGTCGTACTTGTTTGTCATACATATTAATCTGGCTGCTGAATTTTGGACACGTTGAAGTTTCTAGATCAATTGTGTTGGCAGTCCACAAAGTAATGAATTGCAGAAATCCAGCCGTGATGTAATAAAGGCATGCACTAATATCTCAACCGAGTGCACTGAGATATATTTTCGCCATATGTTTCGTAGATGAAAAAATGCCGATTTACAGATTTCATTGACCTGGCACCCATTGACATGGCTGAGTCGAAGTTTGCACCAATATTCTCAGCGGTGGCAGAGGGTTCAATAACCTCGCCACAGATAGAAACGGAAGTTATAGGGGGTCGGTAGGGGACGATGTCGAGCATTTAGAATCATAAGTTCAGTTTTGCCCCTATTTATTTTAAGCATATTCTGTGACATCCACTGGTCAATATCCTGGGTGCACGCTTCTACTTTGGCCCTAGCCAAGTCTGCCTCTGAGAACTTGAACGAAATATAAATTTGGGTGTCGTCTGCATAAAGATGAAAACCCACTCCATATATGATTGCGGATTATGTCTGCGAGGGGTGCTGTATATAGTAAAAAGAGCATGGGCCCGTGCAAACCAAGCACATCGTCAATCAGACCAAATCGGTTAGCCATTCTTGTTAACAAAATTCGGTGATCCACCGTATCGAACGCAGCTGATAAGTCCAATAAGAGAAGTATAACAGATTGCTGACCATCTAGTGCTCGGAGAACATCATTGTGTACTCTAGTAAGAGCAGTTTCAGTACTATGTTGCTTCTTATATGTAGATTGAAGGATCTCATGCAAGTTGTTTTCATCAATATGATCGTTAACTTGACTCGCAACAGATTTTTCGATGGCTTTCGAAATGACCTTTAAGTTAGGTATAGGGCGAAAATTACCAAACTCTTCAGTGTCTAATGATGTTTTTTCAGACGAGGATCCCCGGCTAAGGACTACGGCAAACGTCGAACTAGCCATGAACTTAATTCAGTCGAACCTATTAATCTTAAAATAGGCTCATGGATACTACGACGTTTGCCGCAATTTAGATCGACCTATTCAATAGGTACGAGTCCAGCATAAGGTTCGAGTAGCCAAGTCGGGAATTACGACTTTGGTGCGACTTTACGGCAAACGTCGTTCTTAACACGCGCCGAACTAAATTCATAAATTATGTAAAATAATAAATAAATCACGCAAATAGTATGGATTGTGCCAAAACCCTGAAAACAGCATCTCCCCCATCTCCCAAACACTGATTCCCCCCCCCCCCCCTGGTGAGCATGCGCTGTACAAAGGCGATTTCGAAGGCGAAATGGCGGCCTATCGGAAGTCATAGCCGCATGACGCTCTGTCAGAAATGTGTAGTTCGTGCTTTAACGTCACAAAATACATTTGCCTCGAATGCGAAATGCCCTTTTGCAATAAATGCTCAGTATTCGAAAGTAATGAAGAGGTGTCTGGCTGGAATGAAGGCAGAAGTATTGGCTATTGCGAATGTTGCGATCTAGCTCGCTTTGAAACGCTTCTACCATATGAAGTCAAACCATCCAGAATGTCGTTGAAAACTGCGGCATGATCGACTATTAACAGAGGTTTCGATGTGTGAATCGCAACCGCTAGAAACATGGCCAATAACGCCACTTGCAGTGACAACCATCGTCTCCTATACACGGCACCGAATGCTGTGTAGAACGCCATTCTTCTGTTTCTGTTTTGGACAATCATTTTCCACAGAAAGGCATTTCTTTAATATATTCGACCGAGCGCTGTACTTCGCCATATCACTAACCGCGGGCGAAAAGTGAAATGCACCAGGACACGTGTTAGTTCCCGTGATTTAATTAGGCGCAAGTGAATTAAGATCAACATAACGGTTCGACGTTTGCTGCCACGTCGGCCCTAAGTCGATCTTCTACCGAACCTATTTTTTAATAGGATCGGCGCGATTTAAGTTCGACGTTTGCCGTAGGCCTATAGCTAAGACCTTTAAGCTGCGAGGCATAACACAAGTAGCCAAGGACAGATTAACGATTTTGGTGATAACAGGAAGCAACAAATCAAAACAGTTCTTGAGAACTCGACCGGGGACTGGGTCTAAGCAGCAGGATTTGGACACATTAGAACTTATTAATGTCGCCATCTGGTCATCAGTAACTAAGGTAAACTTTTTCACGGGCAAGTAACTGTTCAGTTCTTGGAAATCAGGTAAGGCACATGATAATACGTCGCTCCTGATCTTCATAATTTTATCAGCAAAAAAGTTGGCAAAATCATTTGCTAGTTGGTTGGCAGAGTCACATGTAGGGTACAGTTTTTCCATGGTTCTATGTAGCATATTAGTCTTTTTGTGTTCATCTATAACACTGGAATAAAAGGACATTTTTGATTCAAATATTGCGATGTTATAGTTTGAACAATGCTTCACATACAATTCCCTATCAGCTGGTGACTTAGTAGCGCGCCAGCGGCGGTCAAGCTTGCGTTTTGTTATTTTCAATTGATCGATGTCATCAGTGAACCATGGACAAGACGGGCGCGCAGTCTGGTTGTCTTTTTCTGGATAGGCGCGTGAGAATCTAAGATCGATTTCATATCTTTCATATCTTTCTACAACATCTGAGGCGGATGAGATGCTCGCGTGATCACGTAATATATGGTGTCCCATCGCCGCCAAAAATCGAAGTTTGCATTCTTCATTCAACTTTGTGTATTCTTGCCGTGTTTGTGCATTCGACATTCGCCTTTGCGCATTTGAATGTTGGTTTATACTATTCGACTTCGAACTTTCTGTATTCTTGCCGTGTTTGTGCATTCGACATTGCTTGGTTTTAGCTCGCGACATCCGTTTGTGTTCATTCGATATGCTTATCCTATTGTTCCGAGGTGTAGTAATGCAATATGCGTGATTTGCCTATTCAACATTCATTGTTTCGCATGCGACATTCATGTTTGCGAATTCGGCTTGCATGAATATCCAACCGCAATCCAGTAAAAAGCAGTACCGCGGGCTCAATGTTTATAAACAAAATGGGCGGAACCAATTCATCAATAATTGAAAGATATCTTGTGCCGCTGATGCTATTTCAACTAAACGAAGGAATTTTGGAATCCAGTTGATTAGGTATATCTATCAATCAAATAAATCGGACTCGATAATGTCTGTTTTCAAAAGCTGAAACTGAAAGTATTTGGAGTTTTATTCACTAGTACTTACCGTAAATGATTTCAATTATAAATAAGACCGTAAATCCAGGACTGAACACATGAACCATGCAGACGAGTCTACAGTGCACCTCTCCGATTTCCTTCAAACTTGGCACACATTTATATCTTAACTAGCTAATGTCCCATGTGAAATAGTTTGGCTGAAATGTAAAAGGCCTTTGAGATATGATAATCAAACTGTTTGACCCCCTGAAATGCTCAAAATCAGAGCAAAATATACCTTATGTTGTAACATGTTGCAATCGCAAATGATTTTAAGTAGAAAGATTATATTTTTACCTGCTTTAGTACTAAGTCCCGTCAGCATATTAAAACCAAAATCAACTAATTTTATTCATATTTTGTCGCTTCTGTCGAATTTTTATTTAACGCTACTTTAATAGGTCTTTTAAAAACCCGATAAATGCTGTCTGGCAATGGCCGTTTGCAGAGTTGCGGCGTTCTTTTCTTTGAATTTAGAAATATTTCTAGATTGACTTACAATAGATCTCTGCATCTGGTAAAAAAATATCTGTAAAGTTAATGCTGGGTTAGAGAGTACGCACTCTCAAATTCCGCAATGTTCAGTTATTGAACACATGACGATATGGTGACACGGCGATTTTTTCCAGATTAAAATCGAAAATACGGTGAACTTCACATATTTTCTTCCAATAATTGCTTTAAGAATTCGAATGCACATTCATTTTCAATATTATTTTAGTTTTGAAGTGTGATCAAGTCCATCACCCAATATTGGGATGTCTAAAGTGACTGAATTATTGTCGCGTTTGAAAAATAGGTACTCATAGTTTATGGCAGTATCTTCGTTTAAAATTGTTTGATTGGATCAAAGACAATAAATTTTCTTTGACTATGATATATAGAGGATTTCAAAGTACGCTACGCTTTAAATACAGCTTGTAATCCGAGTCACTCTGAGTTTTGCGAGCCTCTATAGCGGGGTGAATGAGTGACAAGTAGAAATGGACGTACAGTCGTATTTAGGTTCTTTAGCCGATTAATATTCTCTATTCAAGTCTTTAGTTTTATTCTGTAAAGAAACGATGTTTTCTTTTCATAATAAAAAAAACCCTAATGGTTTCGTTTTCTTGGAATCCCTTTATTATATACTCGTCATGCTAGTTCGCACCGGATAGTTGGCCAAGTTTATAGAACCGTTTAGATTCAGCGACGGGAAGCCATTCTGATGTCGTTACTACCTTGTTACGGACTCAATTTGTTTCAATCTTGTGCATAATATTCTGTTCGTTCCGTTGAAATACCAAAATTTGTGTATAATCCATGAAATCAAATGTGGTATCACCGAAATAGATGAAATCCCTGTAGTGATATAATGATATCTCAAGAATTGCGTGACAGGAACTGCGTGTAACGTCTGCACGTGTATTTCCCGCCCTATCCACGAGATGGATTCGCACTTGATCGAGTGCTCATTTTGTGTATATTCAACGAAGGAATGTGGCATACGTTCTCGTTACAAGGGAAAAACAACTATATTACCATTGAAGGCTTTCTTCACTTTTTTCTCTCTCTTCTAAATCAATGATTTTTTTTGCTATACTAAGAATTGTAAGAAATGCCTTGGGACTTGGCGGGGTTGTTGTTGATGGCGTGTGTGAGGTAAAATTATCATAAAATTTATAAATATTTCACCTGTACTGTACTATACTATCTAGACAGGGTATTTTATTCATTTTTTATTTTAGGGCGGGGTGGTAATGTAAACCCCCACCCAACCCCCCACCCCCACCACCTCCCCCAACCCGGGACAGGGTGGGGATTAGTGGGGAATTTGAAAAACGGGGGAGACAAATAGTGGAAAATGCCCCACCAATTGCGGCAATTGTAGACAACAAAACGTCCCACCCCTGGGGACTCGTTTAATAAAAACATCACTCAACAAGCTGTTCAAACATTTAATTAATAGCCTAACGTAAGCATGACCTATGACACATTTCAATCATGCTTGATCAAGACAGATTGGACAAATCCACTTCCCTTTTGGAGGTGTAGTGAGCTTGACACATGCCAAATGGAACCATTCAATAGCACAGTCCTCATTATCACACGCTATCATTTATCATTCCTTTGGAATTCCACAAGTGCAATAAAGCACAGTCTCATCGTCACTGTAGTTGTCTGGCTTCCCTGTCGTCTGTCTGCCTGTAGTTGTCTGGCTTCCCTGTCGTCTGTCTGCCTATAAACATGAACCAGACCTCCTCGGCCATGATCAAATCCCCACGTTTTGCCCCACATAGCAGGCCCCACCACAACTAGCGAGTGGTCGAATACCTGTTATTTCCCCACCCCCTCGGGCACTCTACCTCGATAAATGTGATCCTTAGCCCCACATTTCCCCCACCCTGTCTCGGTTTGGGAGGGGGAGTGGGGGTTTACTTTGACTAGTGCATAATGGCTCACTCTCCGCTTATAGCTGCCTGTGATACACTTATATGCGATTTGTTACTGGCGTCATCGTATCTCTTTATAGCGGAGCTCGTTGCATAAAAAAACATAGAAAATCAATATCGAAAACAAAAGATAAAAGAACAACCCACACAAGTGAAAACAAATCACGCCGCGCGCCTCGCCCGCTCGCAGACATAAAGGTTGGTACACACGAAGAGACAAGTCACGTGTCCTGATATCCTGTTCCACGCGGACACCGGACATCCTACAGCTGAAAACCTACCAACCTCGTACACAAAGAAAAACGTATTTCTTTACAGTTTTAAGGTAATAAACCAGTTCGCGGTTAATTCCGACATTTTGAAAGGGGTGTAAATATGACGCGAAATACAGTGTTTGTATGGGAATCCGACGCCAAATAAAATCTGTCTTGTCTTGTTCCATCTCTTCGTTTGTTTGTTTGTACATTCTTTTGTCGGCTTTATTTTCATATTGTAATGCTAGTGCCATCCGAAAAACATGTAAAATTACCGTACAGGAGAAGCACTCGTAAAATCGAATTTCTGAAATATTCTTCAGATACAAACTTAAGATACCAGGTAAAAGATTAACTGAACGAAATTTGAGGGATTTTGCTGTGCTGGGAAGCGTGCAATCGTGTTTTTAGTTTTCCATACATTTGTCTGTAAAAACGAGTCAAAGTCCGCGGGAAATTTGCGCAAAATCAATCTTCCAGGAAGTAAAACATGTTTCTGAAGCATTTCAAAGACATTTTTTTCTTTCGATGAGGCAAGATTTGCTTCCGCAACAATGTTTCCACGTTGGCTATGGAGGAAACAATGTTTACTAGGCTCCAGGGACACACAAGTCTATGTGTTTCAGTCTTAGCAACACAAACCCAGACCCCACGCACCGGCAAGACAATTTGACACAGTGCGCATTCGTTAGTTTTTTTCTGCAACAACGTTTCCTCGTTTATCCACCCGTGCAGCAAAACATTTGTATGCTTCCTGCTCGTTCAATTAGCCACCCAGGCAACATTAAGAGAAACAGAGAAGCGCAGTTTTCGCAACTCCGCCTTTTCGATCCCTCGCCGGTGCCTCGGATTATCACGTAAAATGGCGGTCCCATCTCACGCAATCTCGTTCTCGTAGCCCGCGATCGTTTGGCCAGTATCTTGGCGCTGGTAAAAAGATCGCGGGCTCTGGGAACGAGATTGCGTCTCACGACTAAAAATAGCAAAGCCAACACAACGTAAATTTTAGAGGTTTATAACGATATTTCGGCTGGCCAAACCAGCCTTCTTCAGGTAATATGAAGAAATGTTATTACATTGGCGAACGTGACTAACTAGAAATATGGGTTACGAAATACAGGAAATAGATGACAAATGATTGACACTATAAATATAGAAATAACAAGATAATGAGGTTATATATATACCAGCTAGTATGACTCGTCACGGATGTTGAGACCATAAGGTACGAGTGTTCTAGCTTGTGTAATGAGAGTAGCTTCTCTGGCCTTACGAATTGAGTCTCTATTAGAGAACATTTTTTCGATGGGGATTAGTTGCATGTCCCATCGAAAAAATGTTCTCTAATAGAGACTCAATTCGTAAGGCCAGAGAAGCTACTCTCATTACACAAGCTAGAACACTCGTACCTTATGGTCTCAACATCCGTGACGAGTCATACTAGCTGGTATATATATAACCTCATTATCTTGTTATTTCTATATTTATAGTGTCAATCATTTGTCATCTATTTCCTGTATTTCGTAACCCATATTTCTAGTTAGTCACGTTCGCCAATGTAATAACATTTCTTCATATTACCTGAAGAAGGCTGGTTTGGCCAGCCGAAATATCGTTATAAACCTCTAAAATTTACGTTGTGTTGGCTTTGCTATTTTTAGTTTTATGTGTTCAGCCGATTAGATCAATCACTGATCCAACGTACACCAGCAGGATCGTCGTCCACGGTTGCTTGCATTCTATTCGTCTCACGACGCTCGTATTCATCAGCAGCTGTGTATCACAGGACGCTAAGGAACCACTTTGGACGTTAAACAAATATCTGACAGTGACCACCCTCAGTGCTTGTTGGTCAGCCGCATTAATGGGGAGATAACTAACATAACTACTCATGCTTGTAAACTGCGTGGCTTACCGTGTGTACCTATAAACAGCAGTCTGAACAAGCGCCCCGCACATACATGTATATGTAAATCCAGCGTAATTCAGATTCGTGCTGGCGAGTCTGGATAAAGTCTGTCACGATCCACACAATATGTTTCATCGTTCACCCAGATGTTTTCTGAACCCCTTTCTAAGATAGTTTGTAGCAATAGCAACATACGTCAGACATTTCTGAACTTCGCTTTCCGGGATGGCACTGCGCTCCAGTTCGGCACCGACACAGCTGATTAGGCCATCCCAATAAAATGCAAATACGTAGAGAGATAGGAAAAGAGGTGTAGTTGAAATTATGTTCTTCATTCCTTTTTTTTTAACTTTTCCCAAAAATTGGGTCAATGTCAAGCTTTGTATTTTTGTTAACTTTTCCAAACAAAATTGGGTCGGTCGGGCAATGGGAAACGGAACATTTTATTGGGATGGCCTTATGTGGGTCGTGTGAATATACAAGATATATGCATGGGATGTTAGAAACCATTTATAATTCATTGTTGTGACCTTGTGTATGAATGTATGCAAACATTTGACCCCATAACAGTTACATATATCAGGTGTATCATGGGTAATAATAACCTATAATCAGCTTGGAAAAAAAAGGTTTTTCAGTTCTGTTTCATGAGATTCATAAATATTTCAATATAAATTACCCACACTGGTATATATGTTGGGCCCACATGGAATAATAGGAAAATTGGAGGGACCACAGACGAAATGATAAAACACCGGATCTTCTAGCGTGTAGGGATCTGATCAGCAATATATATATGAAAAGACAAGAAAGGAAAGGCTGATTGAACGGTAGAGAGATTTTTTCTTCCAATATTGACCCCCATATCTCTTACAGTTTTTGGAATTTTTCCAAAATATTCTACCAAGTCTAATGCCAGGCCAATAGTAATATATTTGCAAAATATGAACAAAATCTGAGATGTACCATGTAGACTCATTTTTTCAGGGTGCATGGTTTTCACATGGATGCTTCACATGTGTAAGTAATTGTTGAAACGCGAATAAAATATATGAGAACTATTATCAATGCTTCTATTAAATTCTATTGTCTTAATTTGCACAGATAAAGTATAAAGTAAATGGTTCTATCTCATTCTGGATCGCCTTTTTGTCTGAACTTGAAATCAAATGAATTGATGTGAAGAATTATTGCAAGTCCGAGGCATTTTCACGGTTGTTGCTTTTCACCTTGCAGTACTGTGGTGGTATATGCGTTTGTGCAAGTAAGCATAATTAGTAATTAAGTGAGTGCTGAGTGATAATTTTTTATAACGAACTAGAAGGGAACTTATGGGATGGGAAAGGGGGCAGGCAATTACTTACACATGTGATATCTAAGTTTAGTTGCAGTGGACTGGATTTACGGTCTTATTTATAATTTAAATAATTTACGGTAAGTGAATTAAACTCCAAATACTTTCAGTTTCAGCGTTTAAGAACAGACATTATCGAGTCCGATTTCTTTGATCGAAAGACATACCTAATCAATTCATTCGTTTAGTTGAAATAGTATCAGCGGCACAAGAAACCTTTCAATTCTTGGTGAATAGACCATTTTCTCGAGTATGCGCACGCAACAGGCTTGACGGGCTGGTAAATACTTCACGTGGGAATCACGTAGTGGTTTCCTATAACCCTCCCTATTATTTCAACCAATACTAAATCCAAGCTGCCTACATGAAGTATTTCTTGGTGGGCCGTGAGTTTTGTTAGACTCGTTCTGATGCGACAGTCTTTGTTATTCAAATTATCGGCTATTGTACAATTTCATCACTGATTCGTAAACATTTTCATGCACATACTGTTTTCTTCTAATCGTTGTAAAGACGTTTTTGTTAACCTGCCTCTCGTCGCTCACCGCCGTTGCCCTAACCTTCGTGACCTACTTGTCAAATCACAACTACTTAATGTGATTAACAAACCTGCTCTTCCATCTGGCTCTTTCCGCTGCGGAAAAAACTGTGCCACTTGTCCTTACATTAATCATGGCCTCGTTAGCTACACTTTTTCTTCCACCGGGGAAACCCGTTTCATTAAGTCACACATCACTTGTAACACCAGTAACGTTATATACATGGTACAGTGCAATCGCTGCCGCTTACAATACATCGGTGAAACTAAACGACGGCTCAAAGACCGATTTAATGAACACAGACGAGCAGTTGACAAATTTAATATTAAATCTAAACCTACCACAGTTTCTGAACATTTCCTTTCTTGCCCTAACCATTCTAATACTGACATGCAACTTATCCCCTTAGAAATAATTTATTCTTCGCGAGACTCTATTCGTAAAGCCAGAGAGTCATATCTTATCGACATAGCTAAAACCCCGGGGGGGGGGGGGGGGGGGGGGTACTCTACCTAAAATTGGGTAGGGGTGTGCCGCTGGGGCTCTGAAACCCTTACCCTGTTTAAGACAAAAAAAACTCAAATTTTCATACCCAGTTCAAGACAAAGTGTTAAAATTTTCCCTCTATAAGACAAATAACAAATTATCTATACTTGGATGTCAGTGTTTATTGTGATCTTGTATAATGAGTGTCATAACTAAATAAGTCTTCAGCAAGCACTAGACTAAATAACGGCACTAGATAAATACCATACCCTGTTCAAGATCTGTCGATGTGAAAATGGATACCCTGTCTAAGATCAGAAACTCGAAAAACCATACCCTGTCCAGCGGATCATCCCCGTATAGTCCATATATGGGAGTACCACCCCCCCCCCCCCCCCCCCCCCCCCCCGGGGCTAAAACTCTCGAACCTCTCGGCATGAACAAACATGATGAAACTTAATATGTTATCTTGTAGACCCGTATCAGTTACTTACGTCATTTCCTTTTTCCTCTTAGATTGTGTAATCACCTTTATATTTATACTTCAGTGCCATTGTGAAATATTCATTTGTAAGATCTACCTGAAGAAGGCTGGTTTGGCCAGCCGAAATATCGTAGAATTATCAATATATACGTTGTTCGATCAGCTTTTCTGTAGTCCTTGGACTTGTTTACTTATTAGTATTTTTGGCTGATCAGATCTCTCCGCAAGATCCAACGTACCACCGACAGAATTGTCGTATACGGTTTTTGCTATATTTTATTATTCTATTTAGTCCCGCCCGGAGCTGAGGACCGCTGAGGACAAAAGGCAATCGCCATTTTGTTTAAAAACATTGAGCCCGCGGTACTGCTTTTTACTGGATTGCGATTGGATATTCATGCAAGCCGGAATGGGTTAGCGAAACAATGAATGTTGAATAGGCAAATCATGCATATTGCATTACTACACCTCGGAACAATGGGACAAGCATATCGAATGAACACAAACGGATGTCGCGAGCTGAAACAATGCTGAAACCAAGCAATGTCGAATGCACAAACATGGCAAATACAGAAAGTTCGAAGTCGAATAGTATAAACCAACATTCGAATGCGAAAAGGCGAATGTCGAATGCACCAACACGGCAAGAATACACAAAGTTGAATGAAGAATGCAAACTTCGATTTTTGGTGGCGATGGCACACCATATTCATATACCATTCCACATACCCACAGTAGAAACACTGCATTCCGTTAGGTGCGTCTGTCCGAGATATTTTGAAAGGCCCTTTTAAATACCTAAATGACAGTTTTCCCTACCCTTTTCAATACTTCAACTCGTGAAATCCCTATCTTTTTATATGCCTCCAGCCTCAAAAGGTACCCCTTTCGGGCGGAGCCTCCCCGTATAGTCCATTATAGAGATCCCCCCCCCCCCCCCACCCCCCACCCCGGGAAACAATGCAACAAGTCCCTGCGCTTGGGGGTTCTCCCATGAAAAATACTATTTGCATATATTCCCTGAGCGTAAGTAGGATTTTGATGGATCTTCCTCTCGGGTCAGATGTTGCTGGATAACTATTCCCTCCTGTGCCGAAAGCTGAATAGCAAGCGATGAAGAAAACTGCTGATTTTGAGGTGATCTTTGAGGTAAGTCTGTGCTTTGGCGAGGTCAAGTTGCCCATGCCACCTTTCTAAGTATTTACACACGCTGGCTAACCGTCAACTTCGAGGCCTAATAAACTGCTTTAGAAGGCCCAAAATCGCGATAAAACCACTCATACAACATCATTAATTATCAGTCTTTCATTTTTGAAGATTTATTTCGTAGGAATCGGAAAAGAGAATTCACTCGGAGCAATTATATAAACTCTTCTGAGTTCGCTTATGAAACTAGACAGATATACCACAGGTAACCCAACAGACTAATCAGCGGTAAATATGCGCCTGGTACTGAATTGAACTAACTGCGCCCACACCGCAGCAAAACATTATGCTCCGCTGACCGAAAGAACGAAGGCTCTGCAGTACAAAATACAAGTTTCCGAGGTCTTAAACTTTTTTAGGGAATAATTTTATAACTTAGTAAACTCACAGTGGATTGCAAATGAAGAAAACTTCAACCTGTTAAAGTCTTCGGCTTAGCTTTTAAGTAGTTTTCTTATTTTTCTCGAAAGATTTCACGTAAACACGCGTACGTGCTTAAAACTAGAAACAGGGGTGATTGCCTCTGTTTTCTTTTAGTTTCGGCGGGAAACTAAGTTTAAAATTGGTACTGATTCAAGCTTATTTATTTAATTAAAATAAATAGCGTACCGTAACTACTATAGGTCTGAAATTGCATACATGTTATTTGAATGAAAATCGGATTTAAACTTCGCAAGATACGGTCTAAAACATTCTGGCTATAATTATATGTTTACAACCAAAAATGTCACACTTTCAGATTTTGTTACTATTATTTCAAGTAAAATCTAAATTCTTCACGGTGCGATTGCCAAAACATTGCCGACTAATTAGATTTGATCGCAGTTATAGTTTTTCTATAATGGCGATGAATATGAGAATGACTTGCATATCTATGGCACAAATAACATAAGCAGAAATGTTCTTCTCAATTGACCGATTTAACTTGTACATTTGTTGTCTCAATTCGGGTCACCTGACTTTTCCCTTGAGTTATGTTTTTCGTTTGTCTGTATCATTACTTTCTCTAAATGGAAAACAAAGCACTGAATCCTCTGGAGAGCTGTCACATGATCTGATGTACAAGCTAAATCGATCTATTCTAACTGCAAACAATAATCATAACAGCGTTTATTCAGATAAGTGGAGACTGGTTCCCAGGTCCCTCACGGGCGATTTATATAACAGTCCATATTTCTAAATACCAAAATTAAAAACGAACGAAAACGAACGCAAACAACCGATTCTTGCTTTTTTGCTATTATGTTCAACCAAGAGAGGATAACTAAGAGAGCCGATCTGGCCATATCCGTGACCAACGTGAATGTTTCAAAATCTATTTTTAGATTCCGCAGTTAAAAATAGAAAATTCGGTCCCAGGAACTGCGCGGTTCGGTGTATAAAAATGGCGCGTAACCGAGTCGAAGGCCGTACGGGTGCACCGAGGAAAAGCTAAATTGGCATCCTTAAAGAAGAACCTAATCTGCTGGAGATGAGACAAAATGGGAAAAGCATTCGCCTGATATTTTAAAGGAATCACCGGGGGAAACGGTGTTAACAAACCAGGTGAAACTTTCGTGAAGAGACTGTGGACTGTGTTCCCTGCTAGCAGAGGTCTCTCTTTGTCTTGGTAAAATGGAAGGCGAGGGAGAGACCTCTGCCGACATCCGACACTTGCCGTCCACATTCATGGGCGAGTCAAACCAGTTTCGAAAACACGTTTTACCGGAAATAGCTGTACGCGTCAGTTATTTGTTACAGTTGTTTCGTGCGCTCATAAGTACACGTGAGATTGCGTCACTTGTTGCCAAGGAAACTTCACGCATGCGCGACAGAGAAAGCGTCTGATGTCGGCAGAGGTCTCTCCCTCGCCTTCCATTTTACCAAGACAGAGAGAGACCTCTGCTAGCAGGGAATGGACTGTGGTCTTGTGGAAGCTGACAGAAATCGGCCGTCGGGTGTTCCACTCCTCCCGGGACTCCTGCAAAAGCTTGAACGAATATTTTAGGGGAAACCTTTTAGTCTCCCTTTTCTTCTATAATTTTGTAGGGATTAAAAACAAATTTTCTAGCCAGTATTTCAGAAAACAATTTTCTAGGGGACAATTTTTTCAAATCCAAAAGTTTTAGGCTAACTTACTCTCCCGAACAGCTTTTTTAACCGAAAACTTCGTTGGGTGCCCTTGTATCTACCATACCTCTCAAATTGGGTGGGAAACTCTTGATGTTTAATAAGTAGCAATCTACTGAAGCATCGTCGCCCTGCTATCTAAAAATAGTAGCTATATGTAACAATTAAGGTTATCGTATACCTTCAGGGTACTGTTCCGGATAAAATTAAGTAGCGTCTCGAATATTCGTCGTATTTAGATAAATTATACCTCATTTTAAAGCTTATAAAATTGGCTACAACGATATACCTAAGGTTTGTAATTTTGATAAAAGTGCGATTTTTAAATAAACTTCTTTTCCGAACAAGCGAGTTGGTTTCCAAAAGCTCCAACTCCACGGCAATTTAATGAATTTAAGATCGATTTGCTTTTCTGGACTCCCACAGTCCTTGTTTACGAAATCGTGTCGGCGATTGTGGAAATTCGAAGCCGTTCTGAAGATATTTTGGTCTTCGTGAAACTGCTAACGCACAATCCAAGTATAGTTGCGAGAATCGCTCTCAGCGCCTCTCTTTTGAAAATTTAAAAAATCGCCGACACTGTCTTTTAACTGATATAATTGTAAACAATCTGTGAAAATTTGGAGAAATTCGCACAAATTTGCGTCGAGTTGGAGCTTTTTTCAAACTATGTTTAGAACGAAAATAGAAAGTCAAGAAAACGCTCTGAAAAGTTTTAGCCGGCCGGCGAGACTGATTCTGGTGCCCCGCCTCTTTCACAGCAATCAAACACCTTCTATAAAAAGCAGCCAATGATGTTCAACCAGTGACTGGGAAATGTCACAGTCAAAACTGGCTTCCCACCAGCAGCATGAAAGCAACACAATCAAAGGTCTTCGCGCTCAGTTGAGTTTCGCGTTTTCAATCACTCTTCATTATGGGCAAAACCAAGAATAAACCGGTCAAACGCCAGAATAAGGCAATTGAAAACGGCAAAGGATAAACCAGCTAAAGACAAGAAGAAGGCAAAACCAAAGCACAATGAAAGCAGACCAAACGGACGCGGAAGACGAAAGAAAAGCACGAGGACAGATAAATTACCCGAAGAATCAGCTCGTGAATATATGCTCCGGAAAATGTCAGAGATTGGGCATGTTGTTGTAGAAACCTCAGTCCTATCCACTACACTATATGCCATATTTCTTGAAATGACCGGGGGTATAATTATTTCACCCCCCTTCCCTCCAGGCCAATAACCCTAAGCAAAGAAACGTTAAATCAAGAGTGGATATTCATCGTATACCAGGAGATTAAGCATTGCAATAACTATTTACCGGTAATCCCCATATAAGTAACTAGTAATTAGTTGGGATTTCTTCATCCATACTTAACTAAGGAAAGTACATGTAAACAATTTTTTTAATTAAACTAAGCCGAAGAAAGAATAGCTGGCATATGTGCTGCATAATGACCTTTCAGTGGGAAATTGTTACAGAATTGCATACAATGTTTTAAATAATGCAACAGCTTTCCAGCCTTATAGGTCATTTTGACGGTTGCATGTACAGCTAGAACAATGGTTATGCTTTAAATAACAAAAGGCTGGTGAACGAAAATGAGTCTTAGCAGCTCGCATCTATTGTTCTACTGACGCATGCACAACATCATCAAAATGGTCAATTGGCATGGCATGGGATCACTTCTGCATGCACAATGCTTTTAATGTTTTTGTACAGCCTACATGTGACACGTACTGATATTTTAGGGTGTAAACAGACTCAGTTAATATTATAATATTAATGTACAGTATGCAGTAATTTATAATACATTAAACAGGTTTCTAGGGTAAAAATAATAAGCCACTAAAACTGAGGTGGTAGTAAAATGAAGAAAGTAGAAAACACAAAACTGACCCCAAAACAGGTGGTAGATGTATTAAACAAGGGCATAATGAGACACTAATTATTACTGGTTAATGGCTCCTATATCAATATCAATATATCAATATATATATATAAACAGTATAAAGAAGAAACCATCTCTCTATATAAATAATCAGAATAAAGGTGAAAGAGAAAATATGTGTTCTGAGTGGGATTTGAACCCTCGGCATACTAGGCCGCTGTGTTACCACTACAGGACCAACCATGCTGACAATGCAGCCAGCTGATGGTGTCATTGTGGAACGTAACCGTGGGTACTCCCGGGAGTATTTTCTCTTTCACCTTTATTCTGATTATATATATATATCTAACTTGATTTTTTCAAAAGGTGGACTGCATCACACTGGATTTATCAGACATTTCAGACTAGCTCCCAGGCTCCTGGAAATCAGATCTGAGCAGGCGATCGACTCTATTTTCAGGACCCACCATGTACTGACAGTATACCATTTGAGTTTAAAATGCTGGTTAAGGGCCGTAGGCGACAACGGGCATGCTCGGTGCCTGGTGCATGACCCGGCCCATCCGATCCTGTATATATATCCCCCCCCCCCTTCCTGGTTATTGGGGTTAAAGCTAATGACATAATATGTTATGGCCTAGCTCTTAAAGACAGGGCTAATGCATGCATATGGCTCTAATTAATGGCAGACGTCCTGATTGCATGTGGCCCTAATTACATGTACTTCAAAAACTCATGAATAATTAATGAGCATTTTGTCCAATCAGATGAAGCAAATCAGTCACGTGCATGCTCCTTTATACCTGATAAAATCTCATCATTCTAAAAGGCCCGCGGAGAGATTTGAATTCTGTCCCAGAGGGAAACGGGGTTAATGATTGAGACAATGGAATTGCTATTGATGTTTCAGCTTTCTCACTGAATTGCTAATTAGGATGAACGTTTTATATAAAGAATATTAATGAACATGAAATTTTATATAAAGTTTCATCCTAATTAAGAATTCACTGATAAAGACCCAAAGATAGCAAAAAGTACACGGAACATAAGGTACCTAGATAATAAATTTTGCACTAAATTTACTAATATCAGCAGACTACCGAGATACACAGATAATATTTTTAAAATGAAGTTATCCAACTACCATTACTTGTTTACCGAGCCACTGTTTAGTTCCAATTATTAAACCAAACTCAAAGCCGTAAAATTATAAAAACGTGCATTAAACTTACATATTTTGTGCCGGAGTCAAAAATTTAGAGTCTGCCGTCATGTCAGTCACATCGCTTTCCAAGTCTTGAACTTTATCGAGGTAAACCACGACATCAAATCCTTCAAGTGCAGATTCTTCTTGCATTGCGAAGCGCCGCTTCAAACAACATAGTATGGTAATTTCTTCATGTCATTCCCTTGAGATGTTCGTAATTGCAGGCGGTGATTACTCGAATATTTTGCATGGCGTTGTGAATACAAAGGTTCAATGGTTCATTAAGTAACCATTCCCTTGAGATGTGCGTCTTTCTTTCATTGCATTCTTAAAGCGTTTTTGAAGCCGTTTAAAACACTCACAGCACGTGTTTTATCAAGTCTAAAAATTCTCGGGCTTCGCCCTCGAATTTTTAAACTTGATAAAACACTGCTGTTCGTGTTTTAAACAGTACATAAATTAAGCAGTGTCCCAGAAATAATTATTAATGAGACCACCTTTTGAAAAATCAGGTTAGATGTATATATGTATATACTCCCGTTTTCAAAAACATTGCACTGCAAATATATATATACCTTTTGTATTCTTGTCAAATTTGACAGCTAAAACATTGGAGAACAAAAGGTATATATATATAAATTTTCATAGAAATGTTTTTGAAAACGAGTGTATATAAAAATAGTGCTTGTTCTATACTGTATTTTAAATTACTGCCGTACTCTTGGATTTGCATAAAGATGTTGAGGAGAGCTATTACATTTTGTGGATAAGGAAAAAAGTAGAGGGACCAGAGAGCTGCTTTAATTTATTTGAGCAAATGCCAACCTCAAAATTCATAAATTGAATGCATAATATTTTTCTTTTAATCTTTGATATTCAAGATGCCCATGTCTCACCACATTAGTAAATTCCATTACTGACAACCCTGCACTTTTTGTTGGGCAGTATACAACGTAAATGTTTCAGTCTATTCCAAACCCCATGAATGCCCCCACCCCTGGGTATTTAAATTTCAGATTTTTTTAAGTTAAATGTTTCACTTAGGGACCATCAACATGTTCTTGGTGTTCTGTTTAACGTCCAATGGGTGTTAAGGTTGGACACCCCTTAAAGTGCCAATAAGCCTAATTTTTATCACTGAAATAGATTCTACATATAAAGTAAATAGGTGATTATTAAAAAAATTATTGATTTGAATATTGCATCTACAAGTTAGAGGTTTTGATTTCCAATATGTTAATTACGTGATGTCACAGGAGGCTTTATTTATTATACAAAAATGTGTTGGCAGATACATTTTTTCTACACATCCATGTTATATTTGGGCCTTATAATAGCGGTTATTTTATCAACTATATTGTATAAATCAGAAGTAGTTTCATCCTGTGACATAACATAATTACCATATTCCAAATATAAACTATTATAACTAGTTGTAGGTGCAACATTCAAATCAAATATTTTACTATCCACCTATTCACTTGCTGTAGAATTGATAAATATTAATGATAACAAATTTGGGCTTATCTATAGGCACTTTAACATCCACATAAGTTACAATACTGTAAAGACACTGTACAGAGAGCTCAGTCAAATATCACAGTGAGTTTAGTTGATTAGAAGCTTCAGGCCACATGTATCGATCAATTGCTTTCTCAGTACTAGGTCTATGAAAACATCTGCATGTTGGTTGGTTCTGTAATTTGTGTTGAAAGTCCAGTTTGCTTCAACTTAAAGCCATGTGCCATGTTGGTTCATGAATTTGCTCCAATCTCGTCCACACCTGGACCCACTCCCCCTAAAATGTCCGATGGTCCCCAACAAGTCCAATGGTCCCCAACAAGTCAAAATGCCCCACCGATTGAGATATGTTTGGAAAATTTCCAAAGTACTTGTCAAACTCATGAATAATTAATGAGTTCAACAACCAATCAGGTCATCCCATTTTGGTCAGGTGCATGTACCTTTATACACAATAAAACTCCACATTAAGATCAGATCTCCAATCAAATGACAGATGAATCTTGATCTCCAATGAAATGCCAGATCAAGATTGCTCGAATGAGTTCAAAAACTGATCAAGACACTTGCATTTTAATAAAGAATTACATCACAGGAATGGTGAGAAGTAAAGGAAAAGAAGGAAATAAAAATCCATGTCTGGAGTGTGACTCGAACCTTGCTTGCAACCGGCTGCTAGTCCTGTCTTGTCCACTACACTATCAGTCCGTTTGTTGAAATGACCATGAGAAAATAACAGTCACAACCCTTGTAGTCTATAATTGCATGCAATAAAATACCAGGCAAACAATACTTTCTAATGATTTATGAATGCAGGCATTGAGTCATATCAAAAACTCTAGCATCGTGTTTCACCAGGGGATCCAACCACCTCGAACCAATAAAAGCACTTGGCCGAAGTCATCTGTTCTTGCTGTTTGGATCCCCTGGTGAAATACTGGCTCTCATTTTCGAGCTACATGTATTACATCAACAGTTAGGGCCTGATTACATGAGGCAGACTCAGAACCGGTTTGGAGAGTGCCTCATGTAGACGCAGAGTAATTTTTGGTGTGTTTCACAGCTAAAGCAAGCCAGACCACCAAATCCATCAGCCTGGTAAACTGGGCCAGTCCACATCATGTAATCAGGCCCTTACTCTACTGCCTATTGACAATAATAGAGGTATTCTTGGGTTGAAATGACATTAAAATATTTATTTCCAAATGAAATAAAATGTTTTTGAGTTGAATAGAGAGATCAAAACTTAATCACTGGAACATTTTTTTAAGTAGAAGAGCATTTTGTTTTAGAGTTATGGCCAAACAAATATGAAGGATGCCAGAATTGTTGGCAGTCGATTCCAAATCCATTAATCTATTCTTTATTTTCAGTAAGGTTAACCAAGCTCTAAGTGAGAAAAAGTTTTGATCTCTTGCTGACCTCATTGTTTTCTCTACATCCAAATTCACCACTTCTCTCTTCTAGTTATATTAATCTTCGATTTCCTCAGTCTCCAGGTCGACGACATTTGTGACTTTCGACGCGTTGCATTTTTTACTGCAAGGCGGCTTCAGCAGGCCTTTTTTAGAAGTTTTACGAGATTTGTCTTTTTCCATACCTGGGTAAAAATATTGTTTAGAGGAGCTAGAGCTTGACTAAGATCAATGAATCCGATAACTGAGACTGAGAGCTTGCCGAAGGCGCGTCGTCTCCACTGTCTTCAAGCTCAAGACTCAAGATTAAGTTCCGAGGGGCTATTCATCTGATTCTGAATCACCACTTTCTGCTACAAACCACACTGGACGTTCTCTTAGCCGTCTGAGTTTTCCCTTTCGCCACATTTCGTCCACAAGGGCACTGAAAAATGAAGGCACAACTAGTCCACTGCACTGGAGGTCCGCCATGTTTGTTACGTAGTCACGTGACTAAGCGAACCAATCCGATTGGTTTCTATTTTTGTACATAAGTTCTAAAAATAGATTTTGAAACATTCACGTTGGAACAGACCCATGTATTGGAGATCGGCTCTCTTAGTTATCCTCTCCTGGTTCAACTTAGAGCAAAGAAAACGGCATTTTTCAAAGATCGGTTTAAAACTGATTTTGTGATGCGTTAGACAGTTACACCAATTCACTACGCCCAGTCATTAATCATTTAGTTATACAGGAGAAGTGTTTGGCTTTCCAGCACGATACAGTTTTAAGGGGAGCATGCTTATTTGATTTGATTTGTTGTAGAAAGTAGAAAAAACGTTTGTCAGCGTGTTTTTTCTCCTTTAGAGATGATGGAGTCTCAGTCAATTTGGTGGTCAATTTGAAACCACCGTTTTCAAAAACCTCCACTTTCAATTACCCTACTGATCATTATGACGTCACGGCTTGTTTATGAGGGGGACAGAATCGACTTGAACAATAGAATTTTGAACTAAATCTGCTCTGCTGAGGAAAATTTAACTTCGAATTGTCTGGTTTCCAGATATCAGTTGTATCAATGTTTATCCCACAATATTTACCGTATTTGGTGGCTGTTACCGCTATTCTACGTTCTTAAAAATGCATTTGATAGCGATTTCCTTTGTGTTGTTGCTGTTTTGTCCCTGTTTTGTCCCCCTCCCACGACCGTGATCCTTAGCGTTTAAACAACAGATTGTTTTGATATGACGTCATAGTGATATAGGTCAATTGTTTAAACTTTTTCAAGAAAATGCATTTTCGATAAGACCTCCTCATTCGGATGGCGAAAACGGCTCAAAATCAGCCAGTTTTCTGGCATAGAATAAAAAGAAAAGAATATATGTGGGACATACTTAGATCGCATCCGTCTAACCCATGTGGGACATACTTAGATCGCGTCCGTCTAACCCATGTGGGCCATACCTAGATCGCATCCGTCTAACCCATGTGCCGGACATACTTAGATCGCATCCGTCTAACCCATGTGGGACATACTTAGATCGCATCCGTCTAACCCATGTGGGACATACTTAGATCGCATCCGTCTAACCCATGTGGGACATACTCAGATCGCATCCGTCTAACCCATGTGGGAGATGTGTTTAGTCACAGCTGATACTTACGTAAATGCCCGATTACGCAACGCTGAATAAACTGGTGCAATCACGCTTTCCCGACTCAGGGTTTGTTGGGTCACCTGTGTTCTTTGCCGCGAAGTTATATACATAACGTTTGAATCAGGCTCGTACCTTCACCCTGTGTGAATGGTCGTTCTCGATACCTACAAGCACAACATAGGAATAAAAGCAACATACAGAAGACGACCGATACGGTTTCTTCTATACCCGGAGTTTTCAAAGGATCTGGAGAAAAATACGAAACAACTATTCGCCTGCGTGCAGTTTAAATACAGAAGTTATATAAGTTCCTGTTTAAAAAAAATATTCATCAGTATATTTTATAAGTAGACACTTCACTAGATGCTAAATTATTTATACTTGTGAGACAGGCCAGCTGCTGAGGAGAACAATGGTTCATATATGAATAACGAGGACAATACAATGAATAGGAAATCAATTCACGTTCTGACATAATGATGAGTTCTTTATTTATAACACGGGGATTACCATGAATGCTATCAGAGGTGTATCATCGATTGTCGGGTTTTTCCCAGCGCATTTTCAGCTTTCGTGTGCCGTTCTTGCACTGATAGTGGAAAATCTAAATTAGAAACGCCTTATTTTCACCGTTGTTAACGATAAACAACTATATCCAGGCTGGCATGCACGATTTTCAACATCTGATAATTGAATAACGTCACAGCGCTGGCAACCTGAGGAAATCATTTACCTGTTGTTGAGCATCTTGCTATATATCATCAGTGTTCCTTTCCATTTTTTAATATCATGTTTTTATTACATCGTTTATACGAATAAGTCTAACACACGTCATATTACGAATACTAATTATATTTTAGGAGGAAAATGGAGCATATCTATAGTTATTGTTTTTCAATTTGATTTAGATTAATCTGGGAGCTATTTTTCCACATTTTTTAGATGTATTGCACTTTTGTAATTTTTTTCTGCTCTAGATTTTTCAATGTCATGGTAGCTAGTGTTTCATTTTCGTTATAGATTCATCTAAGGTAGGCCTTTTTCTATTTGGTCTAGCCTAAAATAACATAAGTTTATAAATATAGATAGTAAAATTAACTAGACTAATATCTTTCCTTCGGTCGACTCCTATTATAACATTACAGGCATTTATAGGAGGCAAGTTAACGTTACAGGAAGAGAGCCAAGTTTCCAAACTAGAGTAATACTTCATTGAAAAAGGACACTGAACAAAAAAATTAACCATAGTTTCTTCTTCTAGCTGATCAAATAAACAGCAAGGTCTGTCGACCAAGTGAAATCCATATAAATATTTGTTTAGCAGTTATTTAATTAGTGGTCTATATTGTAAGTTCTAAGGTATGATTCAATTGTAGTGTTATGGATACGTGTGTACACTGATTTCCAATCAATATCTTTATCCTTTAGTCTACATTTCAACTTAGATTGAGAGGTTGGTGTTTCAGCTTTTGAAGATAGAAAAATATCGTATATTGTCTCTATCTTATAAGGAGTACCCCTTAAGTTCATTAAGATCGACCGCATTTCGTTAATGTTAAAAGGGTGATATGAACTCAACATTGGCTTCCATTTATTGAGTGTCCCTTTCCTATTATTAGTGTTTCTTGTGTGCTTCATTATGATTACCTGCTGTTGAATATCTTGCTATTATCAGTGTGTCTTGCTATATATTGAGTAATATGAACCGTATCTTAATAGTTATAATGATACTATAGTCCTCTGCATACATGTTTTCCTACTTCCCGTCACACTTTCTAGCCTCGCTTTCATGCAACCGGAAGCAGGAACCCCTATTATGGAAATGCACTATTGCAAAGAAAGTTTAATAAAAGTTAAAACTTCCTATTTGTGGTTCCATGGGAGTGAGGCTAGAGGTATATCTTGATGTAACCGGAAGTAGGATTGTAGTTGTTACCCATGAGTTCTCCACTGGGAGCCATGTTTACTTACTGCACCACTTCGTTAACACTTCCTATTTCTGGTTCCATGGGAGTGAGGCTAGAAGTATATCTTGATGTAACCGGAAGTAGGATTGTACTTGTTACCCACTAGTTCTCCATCGGGAGCCTATGTTTACTTATTGCACCACTTCGTTAACACTTCCTATTTCTGGTTCCATGGGAGTGAGGCTAGAAGTATATCTTGATGTAACCGGAAGTAGGATTGTACTTGTTACCCACTAGTTCTCCATCGGGAGCCTATGTTTACTTATTGCACCACTTCGTTAACACTTCCTATTTCTGGTTCCATGGGAGTGAGGCTAGAAGTATATCTTGATGTAACCGGAAGGAGGATTGTACTTGTTACCCACTAGTTCTACATCGGGAGCCTATGGTTACTTATTGCGCCACTTTCTTTGAATAACTCGCTTCATTTGACGATAAAATTATTTAACTTTCTCATTTACCTCCGATCTCCAGATATTAAAGGTATTTTGCACTTAGAAGCTGTTAAATCACACTTTTTTTGTTCTACACTGATGAGTTTTGACACTTGATGTGTTTGCTTATTATTTGCAAGTTTTAATTAGCTTAAGAATTTAATGGCATTGTTTCTCGGGTATTGTTAATGAGTTCTATGGGACACTCATGTGATCGCATCTAAATAGATGTGTAAACCATCAGTCGTTCATTCGCTTGTACTACCACATCCTTGAAGAGACGACGACAGCTGAGATTACCGTAATAAGTACATGCTAAGGCCAGCTTCCAGGCACAGAGTTTCTGCTAAATGGTAAGCGGAACCGCCCAAGAAAGCCTAGCTCTGTTGTGCGCCATCCCGCCTCGTATACGTATTAATATTGTCGTATATTCATTTTGCAAGTGGTCAAAGTACTGTAAATAAATAAATAAAACGGTACTAACGGCAATGGTATTACACTTTCAATCTCTGAATATCATACGAAATTCGCTTGAGTCGCGCAAAGCTTAACGGTCGATATACGGTCTTCAAAGTATTCGTTATTGCATAAATCGATTACCCAAATATGTTATGCACTAAGAGATCGTAAATGTGATTATAATAATAATTAGTTATTTTCGCTTTAATACATTGATCGGAAATTCCGAATAATTTAATGCGCGAATTTTTGGCGCTTAATTGCCCTCTATAATCTCGTTTAACGCACTCTCAAATATTGTTCTTGTTGTCAAGAATGTAAATGAAGTTGACACGTCAGTTGAACGATCGCTGTCTGTTCTTCTAAATGAATTCAACTCGCTCTTTCGCGTAAGGCCATTAACAGTCATTATGCTGTCCCTGCGGAAACTGGCTCTGCGGGATCCCTGTGGTGTATTTCCTGTGACGTCAGAGGATTGGTGGCAGCATATGTGTGTGAATGCTCTTCGGTACTCTCGGCTTCGTAGAGTGTAAATAGCGGGATTTATTACAGCGTTCACGTAAGCGAGAAATGAGATTGCTTCGGCCGCCTGCTGGTTAGGACCGTTGCTAACTTGATGTAGAACCATGATCATCATTGGTAGATAGCACACTATGAACGCTCCAATAACCATCCCTGAAACACACAACATCAGCGATACATTGAATATTGATCAGATAGTGACCATCATTGGTAGATAGCACACTATGAACGCTCCAATAACCATCCCTGAAACACACATCAGCGATACATTGAATATTGATCAGACAGTGACCATGATTAGTACATATCACATGATGAACGCTCCAATAACATCCCTGAAACACACATCAGCGATACATTGAATATTGATCAGATAGTGAATTATTGGAGCGTTCATAGTGTACTATCTACCACCATCCCTGAAACACACAACATCAGTGATACATTGAATATTGATCAGATAGTGAATATGATTGGTAGATAGCACACTATCAACGCTCCAATATTGACCGTATGAGAGCCTGATGCATAAGTATGAGGTCACTAGCAGGTATGCCACTTCGACGGAGGACGCGCAGAAAATGGAGGCGCTTTGCGGCTTTCTTTGTAATCATCGAGATGTGGTCTGCCCACCGTAGGTCGCTTTGAATGCATACACCTAGGACCTTGTGAGATGTCACGATCTCAACAGGGTTTCCATCTATCGATAGAGAAGGGAAAGATGGTATCTTGCGATAAAAACATACTCGGATTTCCTTACATTTCTTGGGGTTGAGCTTCATATAATTATTAGAAGCCCACACCCCAATATTATCAAGATCGAATTGGATGAACGAAGGGCCATTTTTTGGTATAACTTCGGAGATGGTGACGTCATCTACGTACTTCCAATAATTACAATGACATGGAGCCAAGTCGTTCACCATAACTAAGAATAGTAAGGGGCCTAGCTTTGTTCTCTGAGGGACGCCAGCATTAGATATATTGTTAGGGTACGAGCAACGAGTGCTAGTATTATATAGGGTGCCATATGACTACATTGTGATCCGACGTCCCTATAGGGGAGCAAGAATACTTGGCTTATTGTAAAAGAACTGTGTGCATATTATTACTAGTGATTATTAAATCTAGAGTAGCCTCTAGTAGGATTGCTAACTTCCTGTGTTAAACAGTGACTAGTTAATAAATCAGTGACATCTAACTTGTTAAAATCGTCTAGTATAGTGATACCACAGTCAGGTTATTTATTACAGACAGTATCTAAAGTCTCTATTAAGTAATTGACAGGGTCCAGCTGTTCCTGCGCGGGTGTGTCGGGGGGGGGGGAGGGGGGGGACTGTACACGATGCCAGTAATGATGCCGGTTACAGATCTAGGGAAGGGAGCCGGGGAGGTCTCAACCACAGCCACATACACTCGAAGCTAGGGTTCTCAAGATCAGAGCACCGTTTACAAGGCAGGGCTTCATAGACGAATGCGCATACACCACCTCCCCGGCCCTGAAGCCTGTAAACGCAGGCTAACTGTGCATTTGCGTGATCAAATGTTGAATTCTCTCCAAAATCATGAGTCGGCCAATCAGAGCATCCATAAGAGAATTCGAGCTTGCTGTGGAGTGAGATTCTCAACAGGTTCGACTGCTAAAAATCACTAAATAATCGGGAACAAAACTGCTGGAACAAGTGTAATTAATGCAATAAAATCAATGCAATGACACATACAGACTTTGAATTTAATTGAAAATAGGCAAAATGTGCGACTAAAGCGATACAAATTATGACGAGTGAATTTAAAACATAAATTTCACGGCAATAACAACTGTGTAATGACCAATGAAGGAAGCTACTCCATTTCTCAAACTAACAGACTGTTTAGTTACGAAACCTCTTTAGCTTTATACCATCACGAACAAGCAGTTTTCAGATTCAGTGTCGGCTGTAAGTCGACCTTTATTCAGGTATTGAATCACAGAGACTTTACATAGTTTCACAAACGAATAGTTTTAAAATAAAGCGATAATTAGAACTAAAAGTACATTAATAGACGAACTGAGAGGAAATCAAATCAAAACTAATTTACTTACTTATAATCTTTCGTTTTGGGCCTCAAAGTATGAAGTTGTGTGAGAGCAAAACAACAAACTGCAGAAGTCGCCGCTCCGATCCAAGTGCACTGAATGTCTTTATCTCGAAGTGCTCTGTGTTATTACATCCAGCTTTCAGCTAAACTAATAGAAATGTCAATTCCTGAACTGTTTTCTATTATTCCACGATGAATAACTCGTGAAGTAATAAGCTCGTAGCTTCAATTTGCCAGTCGGAGTTGAATGAAACAAGCTCGATCAGAAGATATTTTACTAGGTCAGTACAAAAACTGGAATTTTGATCTTCTTCACTCGTTTAGGCTTCACTTTCTTCACTTGCTGACACAGTAACGTCTCGGAAATGATATTTTCTATTTCAGCTGGAATAGCCGGGGTGGCATGGAAGGGACATTGTTCTTTGAGAACACCACCATATTGTGGCTATTCAGTGTACGATAAGTACATTTCCTCTTTAAAACCCGAAAAAATACTCAAATATATATTTTTTAAATACGTTTTCAAAAATCTCTTTTTCACTGTTAATTTTAAAGTGTTTCCTCTCAAATATTGAAAATTCTAAAAACATACGATTGTGGATACCGATTTACTAGATTTGCTAGATTGTCGTGAACAAATATTTTAAACTCTAAAAGATGAATGAAGAAGTTATTTTGTAAATGGTTCTGTGTTGTATATTTCCCGCCAAATTTTACTTTGTTGTCAACATGATGGGAAATCGAAAATATAAAATTTACTGATGTTAAAGGTAATTAAAAATATCGAGAAACCTATTATAAATGGATACATGACGTAACTGCGACGTCATCAAGATGGCTACGGTAGTTCAAATCATCGGATTTTGTTTTGGTCATCCGTCTTAATCCTCCCACAAAAATTCAATCTTCTACGTTGGAAACTTTTGAAAATATAGCAACGTAATCGATTTGAGGGTCATTTGTGCCAACCGTAATCGTATTATTGTATTCTAATTTTTAATGTTTAATTTAGTTGTCATATTTATTATTATAATTCGACATTATTAGAACTTAAATTAGATGCATGTAATTAGACTCGAAAATTCAGTCGACTTGACTGCAAGATAATTTTTAACAAGAGGCCCTGAGTGGCCTTAACGCGGGCCAGCTAGGAATAGGTGAATACATGTAGTTCATGGAGTTCTAGCATATTTTTGTGTCATACATGGTTTGTGCTAAGGGAGCCGGATAATTGATTTACTACTGATGCTCGTGATAATTGAAGGGCTGTGTGGAAAGAGGGCATATATAACTAACTCTTGGTCACATTCTAAATTCTCCTTCAATGTCTTGGACTTGAAAGGACTTGAAAGTGTATTTGAACTCATGACAGTATTTGATGGGGTATCAAAGCATGTGGCACAAAGTTAGAACTCTGTTTGGTGGTGATGTCTTTGTTTTCTAAGGGAGAATTTAGAACGTGATCAAGAATCACTGACGCCCTTTTTGCACATAGTCCTTCAATTTATATACAATGAATAGATCTTTGGCAGGAATGCAATGACATCAGGTTGTACTAGATGCAAATAAATCTTAATTAAAGGCATTTGTACGAGTTTGGTAGTGTTATTAGCAAAACATGTTTATAAATGCTATTTTCCACCTCCAATCGATTGTCAATCGTTCTAAAACAGCGTTTTAAAAAATTAAGATAGCTTGCCATCCAGCATCCATGGCAACGGAGACCACAATCTCAATTCATTCGTTAACAAAGTATTATACCAGCACATGACTGTTTCCTGCAAAAGGCCTATTTCAACTGCTTCCAGTAATTATAATAAATCAACTTCACTGTCTCTGAACTTAACTTGCTCAAAAATATTACAATATTAATTGAGATTTTTTTTGTATTTTAGAAAATAATTCTTTTTAGCGGGGTTTAGCAACCCATACTTTTCAACAATTTTATAAATCAATACTTTTCAGTAGGATTCATGGACTGATATTATTATTTCTAACTTCACTGTCCAAGCACAGGTGCTATTGTAGTATGTATGTACATGTAACTTTTGCTTTAGCTAATAGCTTATTTAAAATTAAATTAAGTGTTGTTCTAAATGTGAAATAAAGTCATATATCTAGATCTGCATGCAGTTTTATTTTCGAGTAGAGTGGTGACTTTTCAAATATTAGTGCTAGTGTTCATTTTCTACATCTTGAAGGAGACTGAAATTTATAACGAAACGTGTTTTCCACTCGTTCTGGGGTCGTTCCCGAATTCTTACTCAAGTCATGAAGTGACCGAGTGAAAGTACTATACCGACGCTGGCCTGGAACTACAGAGGAATCGGGCCATTTACTACTACATTTGATGCCATTACTTTTAACAGAAACGAATATTAAATAACAACAACGCAATCTGGTAAGTTTTATGTGTGTTTTACTAACGAATGTCATTTCACCACGTCAGGCCACGTGCGTTTAGGGGCGCCATTTAATCCCTAATCCTTTCGTAAAATGTAAGAAATTTCCGTCTCAAGTCCTCCTAGAATAACTCAATATCTTGCTATTTCCATCGAAGAAACTTTTGGTTTCAGCAAAACTTCGCTCGCGTTTTGGCCACTCATGAGTTGTGGTGTTCGCCGTCTCGAATAGATAGGTTAAAAAACGTCCTTCGGCTCCGACAGGGCGCCAGTTGAAATATCCTGAGCCTGTTGGAAGGCTTTCCCACGAATGAAGTTAAATAAAACATTGAGCTGCTTCAGGAGCCATTACCAGGAGCGTCCATATATACTATATTCGTGAGTCGGCGTATGACCGGATTGAGCTATTTTTAGAATATGTTTCCTGGGTAACTGTCTTCTGACTCCACTGCGATCCGTGCACACTTGCCGTAATTATCGAGATTGATAATGATCTACTGTTCTTTGAGGTGATTTACTAACACTGCATTGTCCTGACTATGGTTTGATTGGATTCTCAAAGTGTGGGCAAAAATAAATTACGTTTATCACATTCATACTGAGATTTACGAATGGAATTATTCATGCTAAAACCCACTTCACAATTTTCCTTAGCCAATCAGAATCGCGAAACGAATTTTTTCACACGTGCGAAAAGCGTTTCGTCCAATCAGAAAACACCTGCCAAAACATATCGGGATTTGGAAACTGACTTGAGATCGGAGGCGCCACTTTCATTCACTACGAAAGTTGTAGCTTTTGACTTAAAAAAAATAATATGTAATATTGATCTGTAAACAGCCAACTGACGATGTTAAAACTTCCAAGTCAATTGAGGAGTATATTATCGACCAAGAAAACAAAATCGCAAGAGCATAAACTTAGAGAAACAGACAAAGAAGCGAAATTCTACCAAAAGAACTCAACAGATAATGAGATATTGAGATAATCTATGTGAAATCATTATTAGTGTCAAAAGAAAATACGGCGAAGATTACGAGCTTTCAATCCTTCGTGGAGTGATTTCAACTTCCATAGACCATCGACATTTGAAAAATCGTAAATATTCTGTGAGTAGAGAAAACCTACAAGCCGTGGAGATGTCTGGAAACTCGTAGCAAACAATTTGGAAAAAGCAGGTATACTAATCTATTGACGATGTAAACTTGTAAACTTTATTTGTTGAATCAAAGACAGTTTCATATTGATGTTGAAAAACTATTTCAAGGCTGATGTCAGTTTAGAAAGTAAGATTTTCTTTCCATTTTGATTGTATCGAGCATAAATTTTTAGTCTACGTTCAGTACGTTGAGTCGGATTCGAAATGCAAAACAAAAATTTGAAAGCTACAAATGTTACGTGTTCAATGACAAGACCTAACTAAAACCGGTTTGATATTGGAGAAAAATCTCAGTATGTATATAATAAACAAATTACAAGATGGAAAGTGCTTTTGTATGGTATTTACACACTTGTTTGCTTTCACAAAACTCACTCGCTCGTACCTCGCTCGTTCGTTTTGTGAAAACAAACTCGTGCGTAAATACCATACGCCAGCACTTCCCATTAAGTAATCTCTACATCCCGCAGTGTCCCGAGCGAAATCGAATCTCATTGGTTGACGCTGTCACGTGTTGAGCCAACACAAAAAATATAAAGAATAAAAAAAACACTTGCTTTACGATTAATCTACTTTCCAAAGTCAAGAGATCATGCAGTTCCTATTTTTATTAATGTAAATGTACTCCCTATCTCCTTTATATATTTGAGCGTGTTTCTAATATGATGTGGGATATTTCTAATAATTCTGCTCATGAAAACCTTATTCGTGCCTTTATTAAAACAACTGATGTCCACAAATATAAAACGCGTTCTTCTACACAAGATGATTTCTTCATTGAACATACCAGACTTGAAAAGATGAGACAAACGTTCTTGAGACTTGGACCACAAATATGGAATTCTCTGACTCCATCTATACGTACCTTACCAAAACGTACTTTTAAAACAGAATTGAAACACAGACTCTTTAATATTTTATTAAAAGCTGATGACTATCTTGAAGTCTCCCAGATAATTAATTAATGTAAATATTACATTTTTCCTTGAAAATATGTCATGTAAGTAAATTAAATTATTACTATGTTATCATTTAATAACACTATTTTTTACTGGATATGTATATAATATAGTCACGCAAAAAAAAAAACACGCTAAATTCCAATTCGATCTGTGGATTAGCCGGGACCTGGCTTTGATCAGCCCCCATGGTTGTTTCAGGTCTCGTTAGAAATTCAGAGTTTGTTTTTTTTCTTTCCTTTTCTTTTTCTTCTCTACATATACGTCACAGTCAGATCTGTGCTATAATTAATTAATTAACTCAATTTGCAATATAATCACCTTTTTCTTCCCCCGCCTCGATTAGTTTAACTATTTGCGGAAGGAAGTTTCTTGTAATTTATAATAGCATCTTCTAATTGAAATAAATTATTGTTATTGTCACTTGCGATTTCTGACTCGTGCCGGCCAAAGGCCTGGCCCGAGTAATAAACAGTTTATTATTATTTTATCTTATCGGAAGAGGAAATATGAGAACAGAAAATATATGTTGATCACATTCACTATATTTACTTGTTTGAATTCTAAAGACGTTACATGATATCTATCCTGGAACACGCACTGCTCATTTAACCATTACGCACTCTTAAGAAATGTGGGCTGACCACCCAGCAGCTGATTCAAGTGTACTGTTCTATTATCAGGTCAGTTCTAGAATATGCCTCCCCTGAGTGGGCTGCGTTACCTGAGTATCTTAGCGATCTTATTGAGTCAGTGCAAAAGGGGGCTTTGCGCATTATCCTACCCGGCCTAAGCCAAGTAAACTCGTAAACGCGCTTGTCCCGTGTATCCCTGTCTCTCGCCCCAATAGTCTTCGCTCTGGCTACATTAAAGTTGCGCCTATTGTTTCCAAAACCAAGCGTTTCGCTGATTTTTTTTTCACCATTAAATATCTAGGCATTTACTGTCCTGATTAGTAATTGTAATAAGTAATTATCGTACAGTACAGCCGTAAAATAATGCACGCGCAAGAAGTGGCGCAAGTAACGTCTTGCGATGCAAGAACACGCAAGCTGCCGCAAGAAACTTTTTGCGCTTCAGACGCAAGAACTACTGAACCGCAAGAAGTTCAGGCTGAAGCGCAGGAACTAAATATGTTGAGCTTATCGGCAAGAAGTTGAAACGCAAAGAGTTGAAGTCTTAAAGCAAGAACTGTTCGCTTCTTTGAGCTCGGGAAGGACGCGGCTGTTTTCGCAGGCTAAGATTTATGTTTCCAATAATGTATATATATTGACCTCTCCTTGAAATTCAGCTTATGGTGCAAAAGGGATGAAATAAACTATTTTAGTATATAATTATCGATGAAATACCAGTGTATATTTCTTTCTAAAAAGTGATATCTTCACACGTGAAGAAAAGATTTCTAGCCTTTTTTAGTAAGAGATTGAAACTGGTGTTTCATCGATAACTATATATTAAACAGAACATTACATGGCTGCTTAGAGATACGCATTTTATCTTCTCGTGTCGAAGATAAAATCTGTATCTCCGCGCGGCCATGTAATATCCTCTATATTATTTTTATTATTATATTTTAGAGCGAGTCCCTCTTGTGACGTTACCAAGTGTGAATTGCATTGGCTCTTGAAACGTTAAATACGTGAATAAAAATAGGTCCGCAATGCGAACATCGGCGACCATTATTATATCTTTTTGAGAATATAAATTTGGGAAAACCTCCCCTTGTTTAATTTTATTATAGGGTACCCCCTCCAGTTGTATTATTTAATTATTATAGGCCACACCCCATTTAGTTTGAAATTACTATGGTTTACCCCTCTCGTTATATTTTTGATTCGATATTGCCTACCTGTCTACTTCGATTATTTAATTATTGCCCATTCACTAGCCAATCCTCTATCATAAAGTAATTATATATATATATATATATATATACAGCGAAGTGCAAAAACTTTGACCCCCCGCACCTCAACTATATAACTATATCGGGTGCATTATGGGTAGGAGTAAGTTCATTAAAATGCAACTACAGCCAAATATCCGCGCGCGTTTGCAAATCATCATAGCGAAGACTTGTGTAGTTGATTTAAAGTTCAAGAATTTATCTAGAATACAACACTTTTACTGGGAACAGGCAGGAAAGTTTAAAGTAAAGTAAATGCACTCTCTATTTACTGTTTGGGCAAATATTTTTCCTGATTTTATATTATAAATTAATGTTTACGTTAGCAGAACGTAACGCGGACGGAAACTATCATGCCGATTTTCATCTGCGAAGCAAGAATTCAACGCTATTTTTTAAACTGTTTCGCGGAAAATTGAAGAGATTAAAATAGCGTAAAGGTTTACACAATTTCATAATTTTATTGACAACAAATTCATAAAACATTTAATTATTTTGATTAAGAAACGGATAGAAATTAACGTATCCCATATCATTGCCATATTTTATGGTATTAAACGATTCAAAAAAATTATTATAAACTCTTAGTTATATTCCTCTTGAAGTCTCTTTTCCAGTTTTTATTCAAGGTTCGGAGGGGATACTGTTTTTATGATATATTAATATTTTTTTAGTAAATGCTTATATGAAAGGTACGTTCGATAATTCTTGGATTCGCATCGCTGAATGTTCTTATTATTGTTGCACAGTTTTCTTTCATTCTTAAAATGTATTTTGTATGCTATTTAAATCTCATAATTGTGACGAAACTGTTTATTATAGCTTCGTCATTAAACCAAAAACGTTAGCAGCTATGGTCCCATTTAACAAACATCACTTTATTGTTAATCCTAGTTTCCTAATTTCGTAGATAACTAGCCGCGACAAACTTTTGAATATTTATTTTTCGAAGTTTCATTTTGTAATTATATTGCAGCTCCAAACAACAGCAGTTTTTTCTCAGATTGTGAATTTCGTCTCATCGGGCCGGATCAGCTAAAAATAAACATTACACACGGCAGTTAAAGAAAACGATTCGACTATTCAAACTGTAAGAGGTTTCCTTACGTTACACTATAAAGTGTTTATTTTGCTTTGTCGATACGTTTTCCAACTATAAGCCAGGCTCTTGTGCAATCTGTGCATCCGGTCAGCTCCGGTCAGTACATATGAATCCTTTCAAGACAATGTTTAGTCCAGAACACAGGAAACCAGTGTTTAGAGAGCAGTAAATCTCAAAAATTTAGGCTCGGGCCTTCGAACATTTAGGCACAGTCTGCTTTGTTTCCTTCATACGCAGGATGGTATTCTCTAAGCTCATGCTCAAAGGCACATCCCCATAGGACAGATAATGCATCGGTGTCCAGGAGATTAGTTATGCCAATACTGACTAGCTCTTTTAAATTTATTTGGGACTACAGAACAATGCAATATGATGCAATATAATGCGCGAATTAACAGTAATTATTTCAAGTACCCATGCGGGAAGGAGGGTGAGGAAGATATTTTCAGAAGAATACCTGTATATATATGTTTTCTACTAAACAAAAGTAATGTACATGTATCATAGAAAATACCATAAATCTAGAAACATTATAATAGTAAATTTGATAGATTACATATGTACAGTATATGCAGTTTGCATTCTTTCTTGCACATCCATCTTTTTTGTTGCTCAATAAAGTTTTGAGCGATTTTATAGGGGGTCATCTAAGTTTTAATTCATTCATAGGGGGGTCATAAAAGTTTTAAAAAGAGAAGCAGATGAAATGCCTACCCATAATGCAGCCGAAATAGTTATATAGTTGAGGTGTGGGAAGGGGGGGGGGGGGGGGGGGGGGTCAAAGTTTTTGCACTTCGTTTTTAGCACACCGGCGGGGCCCCCTCGGTCTTGTCGTTAAAATAATATTTTTATTCGAGAAACTACGAAGAGCCAACACACCAAAACATTTTACTTGCAATAAAACTAATTTCGTTGTCGAATATATTAACTAAAGAATAAATTAGGTAGATAAAGATCTACTCAACAGTACCCCCCTGGGTTAAATTGTGCACTTTATCGGTTGATGCCGAGGCATAGAAACGTACATAGTTGTCATTTTTCGTTTCATTAGCACTTGGTTGGTACCCCTCTGTTTGAATCAACAATTCCATCTTTAAAAATGTTTTTGTTTTCCTATGATATTTTAAATGACGTCGGCGCCATTGGCGTCTATGATAGACTGAGCGGAACTGAAAACAAAACAAACTAAATTAGATTGCTCTGAATGTGTATGATAAGAAATCGGGAATAGAACTGAAATCTTTAGAGAAATGGAGCAATTCTTGCCATCAGTCCATAGCATCAGACTAAAGATAAGAGAGGCAGAGAATAACGCGTTGTGTAAATATACGAGAAATTCCTTCTGAAAAACATGACAAGGTGCGGTGAATTCCTATTCAAAAGAACCCCCCCCCCCCCCCACCCAACCCCCAAACCCACCCCCATAATACAAACATGGAGGACCATGGAGAAGGAACAATACTCCAGAGTTAAACAGTCTACAGTTCAAAACTCCAGTCTTAATTTTAGCTTATATGTCGATTTCCAGTATTGTTCTCAGAATCAAGTAACGAGTAATGAAAAAAACCTGTAAGGAATAAGTAGCTCTCAGACAATAATATATTTATCTTTTGCGGCTGGCTCATGTCCACAGATCATCCATGTGCCGATGCCTCGTGGATATTAGTGACCTTTTGTCATATCTACTCACTTAAGGTTTCTACATCTCTCAACACGGTCCGGATTTAGTATAGTCAGAAGTCTATATATCTATCCGAATCTTAGATTGACTGCTTTCGGATAACAGAATGAATCCAATTTAATCTAAATCCGTCCCGGAATACAATTATTCCAGTATCGACGTAAACGCTTATGTGAGCTAGCAGAGGTTTCTCATCTTTTCTCGGTCTATTCCCCGTCCGGCTTTTCCCCCTTCGGCTTTCATTGTGCTGTTCCTAGATCCCCCGAGAGAAACGTCTGCCACGAAACGGTCACATTTCGTACTGAACATGCGCCACGGTTAATTTGGAAACCAATGACGTCACACATCTCATATTATGGTATGTCGTCAGTCAAACAGTTGTCATTTGTACTTTTAAGTAAAACAGCAGATAATTCTAGTATGCTGCGATATTCACCAAAAAGATGCGCCTCTCCAATCAGTCGCCAGGATTTCTGAGAAAACAATGTAATGTGTTTCTTACTGCTGTTTAGTATGTGATTTCAACTTTAAATGTAATTCAGACAAAGTTGTACAATTCATCGTGCGCTAATGCACTTATCAATTGAAACGCCGACCCCACCCACCCCCGCCCCTCCCCCCGGGGATGGGTGGGGATTTCATTTAAAAAAAGTCCCCAATGTAAGAAAACCCCCTTGGGGCACCTTATGCAGTGAAATGGGACCAAATCCCAACCTCTAGAGTGGGTATTAAATCAGTGAGTCCTATTGGAATACCTACGAAAATATCTCATCCATTTAAAAATGAAAACAACGTTTATTACTGATACACAGTATTCTACTTGAGCTTACAAGCGATACTGTGGACTCAGATGGAACCAGCGAAGGTCACCAACAAGTCATGCTCATTTGATGGGAAAACCAGTTTTAATACTGGTTTCTCACGTGGTTACAGTGAAATAAAAAAACGACACGGTTTCGTGGCAGATATTTCTCTCGGGAAACCAGAAACAGCATAATATATAAAGCCGAACAGGGAAAGATCACGACGAAAAGGCCGAAGAAGGATGAGGAACCTCTACTTGCAGGGTAGGACAACTAATTAAAAGTCCAGCCTGTAAATGATTCAGTTACTGAGGGTTTATTCGAGTTAAGGTACAATCCTTTTATTTGTGCTCATGTTTCCAGTAAAATCTCTACTGATCCAACGCAAAATGTTCCTACTGCAGAGCGTATGTTAGATTCTATAAGACGTGCCTCTATAGCCGAGTGACTTGTTTTCTTAGCACGGGGGGAGTAGTGCGGTGTTAACAATTTTTCATTTGTGAAAGGCCGGGCGTGAACTTCCGTTATCAGAGAAAAAAGGTCCTATTTATGGTTTTGATGTTTTGTCTCGCTTGCTCTTTCCATAAACAGCGCAAAAGGAAAAAAACATTTCCAAGAATGTAAACAACCGAGAGATTGCCAAAACAATAACCATTTCAAGTATCTAAAACAACTAAGTAGACCGATATTTAGTCTTGAGTCTAATATTATCGAACATTCGTTTGTATAACAGTAGCTGCGAGGTCATCCAAACATCCGATACATTAGAAGTAGAAGAGGCTGTGTCTATTTTTGGTTCCTGAAAATAACTTTAAGGATTTCAATTACAATGTACAGTTTGGTATTCAGTTCTGAACATTGTTCTCCAACTCAGTAGTTTTAGAGAAAATGAGTAGTTCAGGAATAAAATAAATTTCAGATTGTAGTAAGATGTACGTGGTTTTACATGGTCACTCAAAGAGGTAACGAAGTTCTATCGAATCGTATTCTAACATGTTGCAGTTCTTTGAAACTCCAAATATATCGACATTTTGAAGTACTGATAATTTAACTGTGCTAAAAATGATAGAGATAGATTAAATCACCTTTCGGATGCATTAAAGAGCAACAGGACGTACGAGTTGTTTGTGTTCTCGTATCATTCAGTCAGGTTGGAAAGTTTTACTGGATATTCGGAGCTACCTAGTCAGTATTCTATTCTTTATATCTTCAGCAGTTTATTTTTACTCGTATAGCCTTTATGGCCAGTGCATTTATTTGACACATTATCAAACTCATTAATAATTCATGAAACAAAAACAAAGGGAATAACATTTCTCGACCAAAATAAGTCGTATCGCCAAAATAACTAAAAACATGACTCTCTACATAAGTTTGATAAAGAATTCACGTCCGATCTCGCTTTCAGCTCGAGTTTGTAAATCACATAAAGATCGTCCGCTCATTCTTTATCTAGTACTTAACTTTACAGATGGATTCTATGCAATTATGAGCGATTAATTTACGTAGTTTCATATTATAACCCGGCGACCTTGGTGGACAGGCAGTCGTATGGACCTGAGAAACATCCCATCACGAGTTGTACGACTCAGAAATTGCACAGCAACATGAACTCAAACTGGCTCCTTCGCAAGTACTTTTACTTAGAGAGCGAAGACCAATTAAAGCTTTACGCAAGCCAGTAAGCTGAATAAGTGAATATAACAGAAAAGTTGTGAGTTCCGTTAAATTATTGAGCCCCGATAGCCCGGTAACCAAACTGTAGTCAAATATCGGGAGTTAAAGAGTGTGTACTGTACATAGTTAATAACTTGAGTGGAAAATAGTGACCAGGGTAATTGCCTCAAATTTGAGATAGCAAGAAATTCGAGATATCCGCTAGTCGAGATTAATCTTCGAGAATCTTCAGTGGTAAACTACCTTTTTGCTGCTTTCTTCTTCCAAAAACTCACAACAGTTTGGAAGTAGTTCGTTAAGTATATAGTCTTGCTCCAAACACTTTTGTTTCAGTTCGATACGTCATTGATATAGTTTATCGAAGGAGACGTGCATTTCTTGGGAAGCTAGTATCAAAATACATGAGAGAGGAGAAATATATGGTTTTTCAAGTAGGGAAGCCGTGTCGGCTCAGTACTGAGCCAATTTAGGGTCCCTAGTTTAGCAGGCAATATGATTTTAGTAAGATAGACAAGAAAGGTTTTCTCATCCTTATACTTTATGAGTGGCTAAAATAAATTGCTCACCATTGCTGAAAGTGTCATGTTACATCGTGCATTCAATGATCTGGTCAAGCAAATGCGAAAAAGTGTTGAGGAAATAGTAAATTAATTCCTAATATTTATGAACCAAATCTGACCTGTTAGCCACATGCGGACTTGACCAAGCATACATCCGTGACATTATTGACATTTCTTGAACGGGCAATGCAGAGACGTGAAGCAGCCAGCCGAGCGGCGATGGTTTTTGAAGACAGGACGTGGAAATGTATTTTCTCGACAAATCTTGTGTTTATTGTTTTTACTATTTACCTCTTGTTGCTGTTTACATTCAGGTTTTTCGAAAAATAGGATGCAAACAAATATTTAGGCCGACCTAAAACGAAAATACCAGAATACTTTAGTCGTTTTTACGTTCACGTTTTCTACTGAAATGTGTGTCAGGACTGCATGAATTTTTACGTGCAGTTATTGTGCTGTAACACTGGGCTGCTGTGTGTAATTAACTATTATTATTGGTCCTCGTAGACGACGAAACATGAAACAAGCGAGAGACAACCTTTGGTGAAATATCTGTATGCGTGACGGTAGATAACGATAGTTATCTGTTCGTCAGTCACTGTCCATTCGTATTCCCGCAATACAGCAGACATTATGGGGGAAGGTAATTCATTGAACGTGTAACTTACAAATCCAGTGAGCATCAACCCTTATTCTCTAAAAAGAAAATTCACTTGACCTAGCTAGCTATCAATTTAGTATGTAGTACATTTTATTTCGATCTGTAAAACTGAGCAGTTTAAACTTTTCTTGTTTCTTGTAGAACATGAACTTCCACGAAGTCAGCAGTATATATATTAAACTTTCTTTGGATCGTCTCACGTGAAAATGCCTTTTTCACGGTTTGATGAGCATCAAGAGATCTGGTGTAATATAATGCTAGAAAAATGAGCAGATTGTTTTTCTCGCAAACTTATCAAGGACATCTTGGGTCGTTCTGTTTCGTGGTTACTCATGATTGCCATTGAAACAATCATTCTGTACCGTTGAAAAGCCCAGTAAACTACACGTAATTTCTAAGGCAAAATCAGTTCAGGGGAGTTAGCGCACTGTTTATCTAGATTTACCTCGTGCGGAGCGGCTTGTTAATTTGTGTTAGTTGTTAGTAACTAGAGCGATTGTCAAAAACAAGGACTGGAGATAGTAAGAAGGTAACTCTTGCTTTTATTTTTCAGGGTACATATGATCTCAGTTCTGTGAAATATATTTTGGTCGTCTTTATTAAAGAGTAAAGTCCTTGCACGGTCCCATCGGGTAACGTCCGTTGTTGAGCACTAAAGCACGTAGGGTTCCATCATCTCCGTACAAATCTTCTAACAGACGGCCTAATGCGCTGTTTCTGAAAACTGCGAGACTTTCTACATTCCGTGATATCCTCGTGATATCGTTTTGTTTCCAGTATTTCGTGTTTGAGTCAAAGGAATATCATTTAAAACCTGTGTACTAAACTAGCATCAGGGACACCCAACGACATTTTTTCGTAAATTGCATGAACGTGATAATACGCTATATATATCATTGTTATAATTGGATTCCGAAACTCACCAATCGTTCAACCTATCAGTTATGTTAACTTTGTGGCTGTCTAGTTGGCCTGGGGAGTTAGATGTAATCGAAATGTGCAGGTCACTGATTTACTTTCAACATTCTTTACGCGTGTGCGTTTCTCTTTAAGAAAACATTAGACTAACAAGTTGTGTTCATTGCACGGCGACATCTTTAGATGACCTGTAATTGTCGGGTGATCGTTGGACGCCATTAGTCTTTACTGCAGAATGTCCAGGAGTGTAATTATCGAGTAAATTCCATTATTTTATTATTTAAATCTGGTAAGAACACGCGCAATATGAACAAGAACGAAATAAATATGAGACGTTATTGAGGTTAGTAAAGATAACAGCTTCCCGACCAAATAGTGCGGATTTTTGCAGATTTATATAATAAACAACTCGCCTAAAGGCTCGCCAAAATATATACACAGCCGCATTAGCCGACTAATAACCTCTCTATCTTGAAAATATGAGAGAAACGAGAACCTCTCTTTATTTAATCACAATTAATACAAGACAAGAAGGGGCTACCTTTTGAAAATGCAAGATGTGTGTCTTTTGAAACTATTAGGCGAGAAGGAGATAAGATGATAAGTCGACGATTCTCGAGCCGCGTCGGCGAGCAATACTCTCAGAGTGGCAGATATTTTACCGAAAGCTGACTTGTTAATAGAGCTAGGCAAGTGTATTCTAAGCTAGAGAGCCTCTAAATCTCAGGGAATTAAGTTCTCCTATATTTGTAGGTTGTACCTAGCTATTAAAAAGTGTTCAGATCTTTAATATTATGGTGGTTTATATACTATTCTTTACCGAATCACAATGAATAACAAGACAAAGGTGACCAACTTTTGAAAATTCAAGATGTGCGTCCTTTGAAACTGTTAGGCGAGGAGATAATTTATATGTACAAGAAGATCCGACCATGCTCGACAAATATGTAAGTTGCGCCGGCGAGCAATACTCTCCAAGAGCAGATATTTTACCGAAAGCTGACGACTGTTAATAGAGCTAGACTAGTGTGTTCCAAGCTAGAGAGCCTCTACATCTCAGGGAATTAAGCTCAGTCTCCCTTTTTGTAGGTTGTACCTATATAGGTATTAAAAAGTGTTCAGATCTTTTAATATTATGGTGGCCTGTAGTATTCTTTACTGAATCACAATGAATAAAAATCAAGAGGGGACCAACTTTCGAAAATGCAAGATATGAGTCTTTTGAAACTGTTAGGCGAGAAGACAATTTATATGTACGGGAAGATCCGACGATTCTCGGCAAATATGTAAGCCGCACAGGCGCCGAGCAATACTCTCCCAGAGCAAATATTTTACCGAATCAGCTAGACTAGTGTGTTCCAAGCTAGAGAGGCTGCAAATGTCAGGGTAGTTCTCCCTATTTCTAGGTTGTACCTATATAGTTGTTCAGATCTGTTACGATTATGGTAGCCTGTATTGGTCTTATTAAATTGCTAACAACAGCTTTAAGCTAAATTATAATACATTGTGTACTGCATAAAAGTTTTCTTTTGTAAATATTAGTTAAAAGTTACCAGTTTACAGCTGTCAGCTGGTCTCTGCCAGTTAAGTGCAATATCAGTTATTAGGCAGTCTATGGATGATCTTTGCTGCATGCAAATGTATGATAGTTCAATGTCTTATAGTACTGACGGCTGGGCAAGCATGTATCCCCCACAAACATGCAGCAGATAGCAGCAGGGGCAATACTACTGAAGTCAATAACTAGATAAAATAATTTTGAATTAGCGCTGAAGTTACAAATTTTGATTTCTAAAAAGAGTCATGCTTTATTACGAATAATAACACTCCATGTTACTATTAAGATATAATAGCAATTGTATACCCTTGTGTGTTGGGAATTTCGGCCTACAGAGATGTGAAGTGTATTGGTGTAGTTTCATGTATTGTAAACCATTTCATTAATATAGATTTGTATTGTTTTTCTTTTATTTCGTATATATATATAGTTGTAGACCGTTTCAGCTTATAGCTGCCTGCATTTAGCTGCTTCGACAAATACAGGATGTATCTCTGTATGAATGCAATATGCTCCTCCAGCTTCAGGCGGACGTCTCACGAGCTTACACAAATTAAACTCGTGGTTTGATGGCTGCAAAGCAAGAGCAACGCTAGGTGGCAGCAATACATACTTATTCGATGTAATTTTTCCGTCTGAAAATTATCGTAGCAAATCACACTGAAGAAAAGGCTGAAGTGATAACCCTTGTGCTAAGTCTTGTTGTGCGACCAACCGAAATCTCGATGCTTCCATGCTTACGACTGAGGTTCCAGAGACGATGACTTGGATCGTTGTAATTCATTTGCATTTTCAATCTCCGATTTAAGAGAAGGCAATGCTAAATGGGTTCAACTCAGAGAACAACGATTACAAAGACGCGGCAAAAGGAACTTTTCTCACAGACGCGGCGTTATGTTACACTAAGCTGATGCCATGTTTTGTTGTCGTAGGGGCTTAAGCAACCAGGACGGCGACGGCAGTGACGACGGGACGTAGAAAAATATTTTTCTCCCGAAATTTGGTATTTACTATTTTCTTTGTTCGCCTTTAATTGTTTTTCACAGCCAGATTTTCGAAAAATATCACGAATTGATTTACTTTCTTATATGTTCGCGTTGACCTTAAAACGTACATTTTGGGGTCTTCACGTTGTGCTTTTGCACAGAACGGTGAAAACGTGGGCGATTGCGTGCATTTTCAGGTGCAGTTATGTAGTTTGTAATTAAGGCTATTATTCTATGCCTCGCCCCAGACATTAACATCCTGGTTGCTTAAGGTCCCTATTGCTGATCAGGAAAGACGTTCATGGAGATTGAAAACGTATTTGCTTGTGATTGTCAACTATTCGCGGGCTTGACGAAACACTTTATCGCCACTTGAAAATAGACTAGATCTCTTTACGCCTGCCTGTTTGTCTACTATCCCAACAAGCGTCGGGAACAAACTTCTGTAAGTAACCCGCGGTATTTTCAAAGACAAAATTACACCTTAATTTCTAGTTTTACTCACCTATAGTTTTAGCCCATTTCATTTCGCGCAGCCTTGGATGTCCACTGCTCACGTTCACGTTACTCATGCGATCAACTCGGTTGGACTGATACCGAGATACTTTAGCAATTCTGACATACGCCACGATCATACAGAAAAGAGGTACCGCAAACATGAACGTAGCATTCAAGTACATTTGGATTTTAAGGCGACTGTCTAGCTCGTGGGTAACGAAGTCTGTACAGCCAAAAAAACAACTTCGTATGATGGACTCTTCGCTGTCTCCCATAAGAACGGGAATTACACCGACAGAAAAACTGGGCACGAGCCAGACTAGCGTGAGAACGAGTGCCATTCGTCTCGAAGTGACCATCATTCTATAGTGGAGCGGGTAGAACACGGCTATGTATCTGTCAATGCTTAGGACAAATAAATGAAGTATGCTCACATAGATCAGTATGCCAAATAGTTTTGCAAAAGCATCACACGCATATATCGAGTCTTTACCTTCACCGAATATAGTCAACACTCGGAACATTGCAATAAAAATCATAAGTAAATCAGATATAGAGAGGCTCGCGAGGGCGGAATTGCGAACTGTACTGCGGAGCTGACGATCCTTTAGAACCACTACACAGACGCTTGTGTTTCCAATTATGTTGAGGCCCACAAGGAGGATTAGAAACACTGTCTTGATAACTTTTTCTGTTTTTGCATTCGTGAATTCTGTTTCGTTATTTAAGGGAGCAGTAATGGATAGAGTTTGGTTCAAGACTGTAGTTTCCATATCCGACTGCTATTCCTCGTATTAAAAAAGCATTTACCTGTCTACTTCGGATATTTTCAAGCTTTCCTGTAATATATAAGGACGATCACTTTTTACGTGTACATGCCCTAGGGGATCTCTTCTTCTATCCGTGGCGCCGACATGTTGACGAAAATAGAGTGCCATTCACGTTTTGTAGCGTATTTGTGCGGAGGCCATGTAACGAGTCAATATCCACTGGTATAGACCAGTTTACGGTGCATGCGCAGTTGTTTCAACTTGCGGGTCACCATTGTCTATCATCTTGTAGCCCGCCAAATAAACAAATAATTTGTAGAACTACGCATGAACCGTAAACTGGTCTATACCAGTGGATATTGACTCGTCGTGTTTAACGTAACCGAAATTCCAATTCGTCCATGTTCCCGATTGGTGGACTACTCGTATAGGTTCAGCTTGAAGACTACACATGTAAATATAGTTGTTTATTTTTACATTTACAAATATTTGTTTATTTTAACATCAATTTGTCATAAACTATCAAAACCTATTGCCCCCTAAATAACGTACACCACACACAATGAAGTTCGTCCTGCTCGAGACAGGGAAATACGAGACAATTAATTTAGAGTCGCAAGCTACAGTAGTTTGGTTACCTGGATGAAAATGACGAGGTGACGCTGAGTTCTCAGTCGTTAAAGAACAGGGAAATATGAGGCAATTAATTTAGAGTCGCAAGCTACAGTAGTTTGGTTACCTGGATGGAAAATGACGAGGTGACGCTGAGGTCTCAGTCGTTAAAGAACAGGGAAATATGAGGCAATTAATTTAGAGTCGCAAGCTACAGTAGTTTGGTTACCTGGATGAAAATGACGAGGTGACGCTGAGGTCTCAGTCGTTAAAGAGGCTCCAAAGGCCGGTTATTCATAACAATGGAACTATTGTAACTTGTGGCTTTTGCGTCCTAGATTGAATGAGTTTTTTTGTAAACTAAAGCAGCTTATATACCATATCAAAGTATTAAAATGAGAATATATGATGTTCTTTTAATTAACGGAACTTTGTGCACTTTAAAACAAATATCGTTTTTGCCGTTGGAAACGAATCCATGTCCACACTGTTTGTCGTTTTTCTATAAAGCCAATAAATTTCACGGCGCGCTTTTAATTTTTTACGGAAAAAAGACAAGATTGACGTTTTCGCGCAACAAACTATTTCGCATTGCAGATTCGTTACCATTCTCCGTGCTGTCAGAAAACCCTTTCAAGCCTCCATAAACGTCAATCAAGAAACGTGGGGCCAATGGGATTTCAAAAATGGGTTACAATTGATGTCCCAGGAATAGTTCAGCAATATTTTCATGAAATAGCTATCAAAAGGCAAAAGTCCAAAAACTTGGCATGTAATAAATAATTATTGGAATTATTGGATTCGGTTTCCACACGATATCCATGTACACACGAATCCATGTACACACTGTTTGGAGTTTCCACACGATATCCAGGTACACACGAATCCATGTACACACTGTTTGGAGTTTCCACACGATATCTCAAATTATCAAGACCACGGTCTGTGTTATCAGTCGAAGCGGTTCGGAAATTTATCTTCGCTTCAAGTCTGGCGTAGAAAACATGATTAAAGCTTTCCGATCTCGAGTATGTTTTCACTCAAACAGTCTTCGTATAAAGCCTTGGCTAGATAGGTTGTTCTTTTTGGGTTTTATGTGTAACGTTAGCCTCGATGTATTTCTCCCGGTAGTAAGCACAAATTATTTCTCCTCTTCCGCCTTTTTCAGTCGCGCGCTCCAGGCTTGAATGCACTCGATACCACTGTCGCTATGGCACTACTACATATATAAGAATTATCACTGTAGCTATGGCGCGCAACTACAGCTGTTAGAATTACCACTGTAGCTATGACACGCAAGTACAGATATTAGAATTACCACTGTAGCTATGACACGCAAGTACAGATATTAGAATTACCACTTAAAGGGGAACTCAACCCTAAAATCAACCCAATGTCTATATAAACATGTATTCGAAATAAATAGGTTCTGCTATTTAATTGTTCTGTGTTGCGCGTCTAGCAAGAGAAAATCCGAAAACTTCCTCACAACGTCCGCTATGTACAGACGGCTCAAGTCTTGTAATTTGTGACGTCAGATACGGGGAATAAATTAGTTTTGCCATGCTGTTCCCGACATTGAATAGTGGGACTAACGGCTTCTAATTGCGGACCATTGTGTTTTCTTTGTGCTAGAGGTGTGATCGTTTTTCCTTGGTATGTGTGACGTACGTTATGGGGAAATTGCACTGAACTGAGCCGCCACACAATATAGATTTTTCAGCGGAAAATCGAACTTGGAAACTAATTTTCTTCTCATAGACGCGCAACACAGAAAAATAAAATAGCAGAACTTATTTCTTTCGAATACATATTTGTAAAGACGTTGGGTTGATTTTAGGGTTGAGTTCCCCTTTAAGCTATGACACGCAAATACATACATTAGAATTACCACTGTAGCTATGACACGCAACTACAGATATTAGAATTACCACTGTAACTATGACACACAACTACATATATTATAATTACCACTGAGCTATGACACGCAACTACATATACTAGAATTACCACTGTAGCTATGACACACAACTACATCGATATATTAGAATTACCACTGAGCTATGACGCGCAACTACATATATTAGAATTACCACTGTAGCTATAAGCGTAGATACAGATATTGAGAATTCTTAGAGTCTTTTCAGCCAATCAAAAACTAGATTGTGAGTTAAATGTATAATATAATAATTTTACTTGTCTGCAGTTGCGCATCACAGCTGCAGACAATAGCGTAGGGTAGCGTAGGTTGAGTTCCTTTTGAGCACAGAATGCGATCCTCCGTTTACTTCGAGATGCAGCTGGACTAGCACAATTCTGGGTACAACTTTAGAATACCCGGCCACTAAAACTTGGGAGTCGTAGCTACTGGCTACATACGTACCTGCAATTGTATGGTGTAGAGATGGCTACGTGGCTACTTGGCTTGTAAATACAAGCATGCCAGGTATGTGTTCCTTGCTCAATCCAAGTGTGAGTATGGCTAAATTACACAATGGTCTAGGTACACCAGTGTGGACACAAAGAGACTAGCTGAAGGTATATTGTAATGGTTTAGATTATTATTCAAGAATCCGGCAGTTTTACAGCAAGGTTCTACGCAATGTGAGTCTCTATCATTTGTGCAGCGCCTTTAAAAATGTCATCCTCTAAACTTCAAAGGCTTGGAAGACAACATGAGAGCACATAGATGGAGTTGCATCTATGGAGTTGCACTTACGAACTTAGTCACTGTGCCTCCCCGACGAGGCGGCAGATTGAAGTTAGGTTTTTAAGGTGTAAGTTTGGATAAGTTCACAGGAGCTTATGATATAATATCATATATCATATAATATCATATATCATATAATATCATATATCATATATCATATAATATTATATATGATATATCAGATATCATATATCATATAATATCATATAATATCATATAATATCATATAATATAATATCATATCATATCATATCATATCATATCATATCATATCATATCATATCATATAATATAATATAATATAATATCATATAATAATATCATATAATATCATATAATATCATATAATATCATAATATCATATAATATTATATATCATATATCATATATCATATGTCATATGTCATATGTCATATGTCATATATCATATGGGCCGCGTCAGGCAAAAAGGGCCCGGACGACATAATATGTAAATGTCTTGAAATTGTACCATGTTTTTTATACTTGTGGTGCAACTGCAATATGCATCGCGAGCGCCACATTGTGCTACTAACAAGTAGTGTTGATTTCATGAAATTGACAAGTGAAATCGAAGACGAAATTTACGATATTTTTACAGAAGGGTATGATCACAATTTTAGCAGAAGCAAATCATTCCCTATCATCAGACGATTGTTTCAAGGTGTAACTTGTACTACTGCTAAAATCATATTAAGAGCTACGGGGCGCAGAATGACTGCAGAAAAGACATTGTTTTTTGCCAAAAAGTGATCATCTGGTTCATTTTATTTATTTTTTGCTCTTTAATGCCAGCAGGTATAAATGAATGTCATACATCAAAATCATTCCCTATGACAGGATTCCTAATTTTTGTGGTCATATTTGTAATCGGACAATTGCATCAAAATCACGTAAATTTCACCCCTGATTTTTGTCGTCAATTTCATGAAACTGACATTTATTTTTATGAATGAAATGTAGCGCTCCTCGTCAAGATTACAATACAATCTTCAACCTTTTATTAGGAACACCGTTGTAGGAATTATTTAACTTGAATGTCGTCCGGGCCCTTTTTGCCTGACGCGGCCCATATATCACTGATCATATATTATATCATATCATATGTCATATGTCATATGTCATATATCATATATCATATCATGTAGGGTAAGGGTTTGGATTAATTCATAGAAATATTTAAGAAGCATGATATTTCTGTGTTTAGTGATAGCCCTAAAGAACCCTAAATTAGTGAGCACCCGTTGTTGACGGTTAGGTTTTTTTTATGTAGGGTAAGGGTTTGGATTGTTTCACAGAAACATTTAAGAAGCATTATATTTCTGTGTTGTCATGTAGCCACATAGCCATGTAGTCAAGCACATAGCCACATAGCCACTTAGCTAAGTACTCAGCCACAGTTTTAGTGGCCGGGTATTCTAAAATGAGTTGCTCCCAATTCTGGTTTTCTGGTCTTCAATGCAATGCAATGCACCTAGAAGGGAGAACGAGAGGGTTAAAATTCGTCGAAATCGTTTGAAATCGTCACCAGAGAACAAAAAGGACGTCAACTACTCTTCAGGCAAGTTCTATTTCATATTTCATTATTATTATTATACTTCGAGACTTCTTTCTATACTCTTATTTTAGTCCAAACGTGTGAAAGTGTTGTTGGGATACCGATAAACGCGATTTTGAATAGGCATGTTTATTTACATTTAACTTTCCTGTTTATTAAAATTGTTATTGTTATTGTTATTGGTATTGGTATTGGTATTGGTATTGGTATTGGTATTGGTATTGGTATTGGTATTGGTATTGGTATTGGTATTGGTATTGGTATTGGTATTGGTATTGGTATTGAAAATGAAACTGTCCCAACATGCATTGCGGCCAAAACCAAAATGGCGATGAATTTTTACGGATAGAAAGGAACATCGTAGAGACATGGGGTTTTCACAAAACTGTTACCCATGGAAAACTGCAGGGGGTTTTCGTAATTTGGTTGACATTAAAGTTCAGGGGGAGAAATGATAGCCAAAACAAAATTTGAAAACGGCTTAACCCCCCCTGAACTTTATTTGCGCGAATATCACCGGCACAACCAAAATTTCATCTAGTTGGAGTTTTGCAAGGTTCGCATTTCTTACTCCAAATTTGCAACCAATATGTTGTGTTCGTCGTGTTTACTACCAAAACTATAATTTTAACACTGCAACTTTATATAATCCAGTTCTGGACTGGGAAATAGAACACGAAACTCTCCCAGCATGCTTTGCGACCAAAACGAAAAGGGCGATGGATTTTTACGGGTAGAAAGGAACATCGTAGAGACATGGGGTTTTCACTAAAATGTTACCCATAGAAACCTGCAGGGTGTCTTCTTAATTTGGTTTACCTCAACTTTCAGGGGGGGGGGGGGTGACAGGCAAAAACTAAATTTGAAATCGGCTTAACTCCCCCCCCCCTTTAACTTCATTTGCACGAGTAGTACACCCATTTTTATTTCTAGTTGGGTGAAATTACATCAGATAGGCTGGATTTGATTTCTTTACCTATTGGCTATATATGAATTTGAATTAATTAATTATTTAATGAAAGTATTATTTCTATGATTATCGTTAGGAACAAGTAGATACCGCTAACGATAATCAAACACGCAATACAGTGGCCACTTGAATTTTTAAGACACCAACTCAAGGTAAATCTTCAAGTGGATATTTTTATTATATCTATTATATTACACAATTGGGTACCGCTAACGATAATCGAAAGATACTGAAAATTTTACACGATTTAATGAAAATAGGGCTAGAAAATATGTCGGCTGCACCCCCTAGAGTTCACCTTTCGCCAAAATAAAATCTAATTCAGAAAAAATCAATTGCGTTATTTATCTGTTGTTATTATTCATTTCTCTTATATTACAGAAGTGAGTACCGCTAACGATAATCATACAATGGTTTCCACCTCTCCCCCCTTATTTTTGTAAGCTTCGCAGATCTTACACAAAATTCGCAAATGATATGGTGTATTAGTCATGTTTAGTACCAAGACTATGATTTTGATACTGCAACTTTATTCAATCCATTTCTAATGGACACGGGGGAGGGTACTGCTATTAACAGGAAATGCATATTTAAAGTTTCAACAAAATGATGTCAAAATTCGAGCTGTACTGGATTGGATTGGATTGGATAACTTTATTTTGTCACGGTTGTTCCATCAGGTAATTTAGAAATTTTAAAATCCAATGAATAATCTAAAATTATGCCTAAATAAAAAAATTATAACTTTCAATTATACTACATGATATAATATTTACATAAATAATAAAAGAAATCCTGCTTTACGTGGATGCCGTGAATTAGTAATTTCAGAAGTCATAGCAGCGTAATTTGTCTTTTAGCGAGTTAAGAGATTCCGATTGGCGAATATCAAGGGGCAGGCTGTTCCACAATTGTGCGCCGCTATAGCTAAACTTCTTTTAAGATAGTCAGTGCGCGGATGTGGAATAGCCAGCTTATTAGTAAGATCGGGTAGTGAATAATTAACTAGCTCATTCCTAAAGATAAATTTCGAGCAAAGATAATCTGGAGCTAAATTATTTAGTGACTTGTACACCATCACTGCAGAATCTAGTAAATGTTGGTGTTTTATGTTTTTCCAGGTAAGAGTTTCACGCAGTGCCTGAGTATTTGAATCAAATGAAGCGTTCAATAAAACACGAGCAGCACGATTCTTCAATTTCTGTAGCTTGTCACATAAACCCTTGCCAGCTACAGTAAGCAAAGTGTGGTTGGACATTGAAAATAGTCAAAAGAGTCGAGAAAGGGACAAAAGTACTGCCAAACTACTTCAGATAACATCAATTGTGTTATTGATTTCATTATATCTATTATATTACACAAGAGATACTACTCTTCGAAGGGTTTCATTGCCTGCTTTGCGGCTCTGGAGTATCGGAGCGCAGCTAGCGGAGATTAGGGGGATTGGGGCGAGAGAAAAAAAGAGGGGGGGGGGGGGGGTGGGGAGGAGAGGAAGAGAGAGCCTGCCGGCAACCCATGGTTATTTTGATATCCACCCACTAATTAAAATGCATAAAATTAGTAAGTCATCCGATCGATTCATCCAATCATCATGCGGCGGAAGTGAAAACCATGTTTAATATCTGTCAAACCTCAACTCAAGCGTAAAATTCAAAACAAAAAATATACGAACTTGGAGAATGTCAGCTGAAACTGAAACAAAAAAACATGCGAAAACCATGCGAAGACCCAAACCTGTAAATGTCAACGACATTTGCAGGATATGTAATGTATGTTTTAAGGTAGCGTTTGGGAATTCAAATATTTCCACGGCGAGAATCTGTTCAAGCCGAAAGAAAAGAGAGCCTACGCGGTGCCTGCAAAAGTATTTGTCTTCATATTCCGAAATCTGCTGCTCTATCAGAGCGAGTCTGTCGCCGTTCCTGTGGAAGGAAGATTCGAAATGCAGTAGAGAACTACACCATTGTTCCAGAAAGTTTGCAGGAGAAGGATAACTATGATAAAGAGAACTCGTTGCCGCTGAATATAAACACTGCCAACCACAAAATACCGGAACGAAGTTCTCCCAAAAGAAGCGCTAAAAACCATCCACGCAGCATTACGAAATCATCAAAGCAGCTCATATTTTCGGAAGCACAAGCGTGTTCCTCGAACACACCGATCCATGTTTCAACCGTGTGCGATTCGTCGACGACAATACAAGCAAGCCGCTTGTAGAGTGCAGGGTTCTTCAGCTGATCGCGAAATTCGCTCTCTTCTTCAGAACTAAACAGCAATTTGAAGTTGCACTTCTGTAGTTCCTCGGGTTTTGGTGTGAAAGTTCGGAAGCAGGAACTTAACTGGTTCAATTGATCTTTCACAATAGCCTTGCTCCTGTTCTTTCTTTAAATTCATCGCTGAGGGAATTCTCGCTTTTATCACATGCCATGCATGAATAAAAAATAATGATTTCTGTCAATCACGCATTTTAGCCAATAGCAAACGCGGCCTTCTGAGGCCGACAGTTATCAAAATAACCATGGGTTGTCGGCAGGCTCTCTCTTCCTCTCCTTCCCACCCCCTCCCTCCCCCCCCCCCCCCTCCCCCCCCCCCCTCTCTTTTCTCTCTCGACCCAATCCCCCTAATCTCCGCTCGCTGCGCTCCGGTACTCCAGAGCCGCAATGCAGGCTAAGGGCTCCATGTTACGCTTTGTTGGAAGTAATGATTATGATAAGGATAACAACAATACAGAAACAAATCTAGGACTTTGTTACCTCGAAAGTTGTTTTTCACAATAATTTTGCATACGATTCTCAGACAGCAATATTATCTATATCAACCAAGAAACCAGTGTGTCACGAATGTTGACCGTGAGATGGATAGATATATTTTAGAAAAGCAATATGCCTGATGGCTGGTCCATATCAGACGTCCATAACTAGAAGTGTCCATCTCCCACTATAGGGTTTGGCCCATCAGTTTACAGAGTAGTCTATTTATAGAAAGCTTTTCTCGCCATCTCGCAGCCAATCATATTCTTCGAAAATTTATCAGCAGTACCTGATTGGCTAATACAGCGATTTCCTTTGTTTGTAATATTGTACAGTTATTTATATATGCGACAAAATGTTGGCGGACAAGCCGAGCGAATGCTACTTGCTAGTGTAGAAACGTCTTGATAATCAGTTATTTCTCATTTATAACAGGCAAGAACTGGTGAGCACCATATGTTCAGGAAAGACCATTATAAACCAGAACATGTGGTTCCTTTGTAACCTTTTATTTTTCCGTTTCATCCGTTTCAAACTTCGTGTTTACAGCACTTGTGTGATGTATACAGAACGAAGCTAAGTTTTTGTCTTTTGGTTCATAAACACAGATTTTTGTAGTGATATTTGGCATAAATACAGCAAGTGATAAATATCACATACAAATCATGCTATTTTTGTTTATAATATGACCTAAGAAATGTACTGAAAAAGACAATCACATGTTCTCTCAAGAGTAATTAAGTGCACCGAGTTTGTTTACTTTGAGTTTGAGCTCAAGTGAACATTTGAAAATCCTGTACTGAAATAATTTGCGTTTGGCAGATAAAAGAACAGCCCGGCAAATCTCCAAGCAAGGCTTAATAATCGACTGGAACTGAATAAAAATAGCTATAAACTGTGAAAAAAGTCAATTTCTGGGACACTTAACACTAGCAAGAAGCGAAGTTTGATTTCAGGCAGTTCATCAAGCACAATCAAACAATGAAACAGTTGTCACTTTGCTGTTTTATTAAAGACACTAACTGTTGTACATCTCCAAGAATAAACTTCACAATCGAAAACTAGAAAGCTGAACGCAACTATCACAGCTGGAAATGAAATTCCAGTTGTTAAAATTAGTAGAAACAAGGGTTTTTTCTTCAGACAACCAGTGGACAAGATTATTAGAATATTTGAATCAAATGCCTCACGGCAACGGGTCATATGCGACCGAGTTTCCAAGGCCGATTTCAATGGATTAAAAACAAAACAATTAAATAAAAAAATAAAAGTAAACTTGGTTTACTTTGAATTAATTTCGTCCTTGTATAATGTCAGTTGTTCCTGGCCAGATGAATGTGAATTTTCGGTTCCGTTTTCATTCATTGTCATAATTCAAACTTTTATACTCGTCGCTAGTCAACACTTGAAGACTTGAAAATCACTTTTAACTTTCTCAAATCACCCCAAGATCCATTAGCAGAGGCACAGATGATCAGTCTATACATTTCGTTTCATTACAATTCCAATATCTTCAATTTTAGTCGTCAAAAGCCCGACATTTGCCACCGTACTTAGCTTTGTAGTTTGTAGCACCGCTTGGCTAACTTTATGTACTGAGCTTCAAACTGGGGGGCACTGCTTGCATAATAAAGGGGAGGTATGTGAGGTATCGTCTTCAGAGCCCGACCCAGTTTGCAAAATAAAATGCAATGAAGGTGTTTTTATTAACCAGAATTTCCAATAAAATATGAAAATCAACCCGAATTGATAGTTGATTTGCTCCAAAACAAGACTTAGTTTGCCAAATTGGGCTCAAACCTTTATCCGGTACTGCCGCACATCTCATTTACGTCGTGTACACGAGTGCCCCCCCGGAGCCATGACTCTCGCATCTGACCCAATGTCCGCCATTGATTTCCCCCGCGAAATTTGAGATTAGCATTTCTAAAAATAGACTACTCTGTAAACTGATGGACCGCTACCCCAATACCAGATGGACACTTCTGGTTATGGACTTCTGTCCATATTGGTTCTACCTCGTTACCGTGCTGATTGACCACATGAGACAGCAAGCGCGTGCAGGAAAGAGAGATTTGTGTTTGTGCACGCAAAATCACAGAAAATACAGCGAATTCGAGCTTTGAATACACAAAATCCTCGCCAATGACTGACCAAAAAAATAACTGAAAAATAACTGAAAACGGGCAAATTTGGTTTTTGTGGGTCTAGTAATGATTAACTACAGTACAGTAGTTCCTTCTCACTGTTTACTGGTTGGTATAGTCAGGGTTTCAGTAATTTATAGCCACTTACGTTTCATTGCCAGACCTAGTCTCGTTGTTCTGTGCTTTTAAGCTCTCTTGTGCAAACATTTATCCAATGCTGACATTTCTCACTGAATTTGCTGTAAAGGTTATGGAACAGAAAAGCTCCTGTGAGTGATCACAAAGGCCGAGAAAAGATGAGAAACCTCTACTAGCGGTGTACCGATCGATGCTTCATAACTTCTCAGTGACATATCTCCTTGAGCGCCGGATTTATGAAGGTTTTTCACATCTAGAGTCACTCTTACATCTCCCCCAGCAACAATGCTTGGTAGTCACCATTACTGATATGACTGGGAATCTTATTGAAGGCATTGATTCTTTTTTTGATCGAAAACCTACGAATTCGGTCCTAACGCGACACTCGAACTCACTGAAATACTGTAAACAGCCGTGTGTGACACCGCGGAAATACGTTTTGTGACGTCACTTCCGTTGATCAGCAGTCATTGAACTAAGTCGTAATGAAGTATGGAGGCTAAGTATTGTGTTTATTGGCTAAGTCTTGGGGTTTTCCTTAGCCTGTTCACAGGCCCTGGATACTAAAAAAACTAAAAAATCGGACGCGAAGGAAGGGGGAATGGGGAGAGAAAGAGGAAAAAAATCGGACGTGAAAGAAGGGGAATGGGGAGAGAAAGAGGAAAATGGTTTTCGCCACGTTTTATTTTCGTCATTTCCCCCAGTATCTAGAGCCTGTGAACAGGCTAGGTTTTCCTAGGCATGTACAAAATACGAAAGTTTTATTTTGAATTTGCCGGCGTTTCTAATTTATTGCGAATTACCGCTGACTAGCAAAATAAGTGATCGCATCGGCAAAAACGTATTTCCGCGGTGTCGCTGTGTGTGATTGTCTGAGTCTTGCGTGGGGTCTTGTGTCAGACAATCTAGTTTAGTATTACCGCGCTCCGCTATTGATACAATTGGGAACAATTAGTTAATTGAATATCAATTGATATCAGCAATTGATAACAATAGATTTTCACTTAACGTTTCAATTAACGTATCAATCAAGTGATATCAATTTGTATCAATTATTCAGAAATGTGAGATGAGATGTTATTACCACAAAACGTAAAACCGATAATTCTTAGATCAGTATTTTTTAAACCGTGACTCCATCTTACGAAACTGACAAACACTAAATATTTTGGGGTCATAATATTCACACAGAATATTGCCTTCAGCGCCATACTCATCACAAGCAGCAAACTTCCCCCTTTCGCGGCAACTGGTGTAAAATATTATTTACACTTTTGTTCATGCAACACGTGCCATGCGCATATACGCCGTATGTGTTAATAGTCAGTTAATGTCAAACACGTGTACGTTATCTCATCATCTGACGGGACTGAATAGGCCGTATGTGTGCTAGTAGCTCGGTAGTTGTCAGGGTAGTTTAATATTTGGTCCAAGCCACGACAATGTCAGTAAAGGGATTAGAAACTAACACAGACTCAAACCGAGATTGTCCACACGAAACAATAGTACACATACACTTTGGATAACGAATTTCATCATTTCTACCGGATTAAAAACCCAATCGAGCCCACGAATTTTCCATGGATGCTTCGAATATGATTTTAACAGTACTCGGCAGGAAGCCAGTTGTTCTGTCTTTAGATTCTAATTCGGTTTACTTACGAGTGCGACTTTTCACAAACTCTGCAAGCAAACACATAGTCTTGTTACCTTGTTTTCATGTCTCCAGTATTGCTTAGCTGTATTTGAAGATATCTACTTTCCATGCGAATGATATATTTTGAGTGCAAAATGAAATAAGCGACATTTATCAATTGTCAGCGGCGTTACAAGTAGATCGGCTCTAATGGTCAAGTGGTTAGAGCGTGGGCCGTAAAATCCCGCGACCGGAGTTCGATTCCTACGCTGGACACGGACATTTTTGTTTTACTTCTTTTTCTCCTTTCTCAGTTTTATTTAAACTTTTCCTCTATTTTTAAGCTATTAGAGCCGCCTTCCATACTAAAATATTGTTGTTTACTCTCTCTCTCAAGCCTCAAAACGGGCACGAATGGGAGATATCGCTGACCACAATTAGTATCGCAGACTCTTCTCTATAGGTCCGGCTAGGGCCTATTTAAAAAAAGGGACAATTCATTTGAATAACTGCTGGTCAGTTACAAATACATTGCAGTTTCATAAGGAGAGAACAAGCTGTCCATCGGTATGTGTTCGTGGTGTTTTAGACGCTCGTGGCCAGAGATATGATGGTCTCAAGACAGCCAAATTTACAGGATTTAGCGTACAAAGATAGCGGATTCTGCCGGTTTATCCAAGATCGAAATATTCAACTGCAAAAACGAAACCGCAAAGGAATCCACAGCTGCTATAATGGCATTTAGTGACGACGATGAACCCTTCGTTCAGAAGGCCTGCTATAGACATTTTGCAAAATACAGTATATTCTACCTCAGAATCCAAGTTATAAACAGTAAGTAAGCTCTTTTATCGCCAATTCTCACTCTAGCTCTGTAATAATTTGAGTCAAAACACTCGTTTATGTTTGAAAAAAACGAAACCTAAAATTCACGAGCTAATTATAGAGATGTAGGTAGAACTATTTAATACATATTGTAGATTGAGATCCTGTATAGACATTTTTTAAATCGTACTCAGGAAAGTGAGAAATCGAGATTAAGCGTTTTCCCCCCATAGTTTTCTTGTAATTTATATGAACTGTGCTTGCTGACCTCTGAGCCGAAATTGATATTGCACAATCGACCGTGTCGCGTTTTTCTGGCGATGCGCACTCGAGTCAAACTCACAGCGAAGTAACAGCTGAACTCGGCAGATTGGAGTTTGACCCGCGATCGTAGTTTTGGTAGCAAGACTTTCTGGACGTACTGGAGGATGAAAAAATGAAAAGGTTAAGGACATTGTTTTCTCTGCTAATAAAAATGCATATACAGATAAGTCGTAACACCTCAGTGGAGCTTAGCCGTGCGAAATTATAATTACGAATGACCTTGATGCAAGAAGTGGTTGCTTTGTGCTTTGTATTTCCAACGAAGCCCGCCGGACCCTTAGTGCAGCAAATCCGCGGAAAACTCACGCAGTATTCCTTTTGAACCACAAGTGTTCTCTTGTAGACCTAGAGAAAGTAAAATGTGGACTGCTGAAGGATTATTTGTCGAGTCGCTTCGCCTCGCTGTCTCGGTCCTTTCTCCGGCATTCCTCTACTCGCCACTCTAGACCGGGATTCGAAAAAATATTCGAACTAAAGTTTCATTTAAAAAAGTATATATACAAAAGTTAAGATAAAAGAAAGTCAGTTAAGCATATATACCTATGAATAATTACACGATAGCCCAAACTAGGGATGGTTTCGAAAGATTCGAGAGTCACATAACAACAACAACGATCTTTCTGATTTTCGTAACCTACGAAAATGATTTGCGCGCGCAAAGCACCATGGGCTCGGACACAGGGTCTTTAACGTTCAATGTGTTGTCAAAGGATACCACGAATGTCAATTTCACGTAAACGTAGGAGAGGCATCTGTAGCCGTTAAAGAAGCATGGTCTCAAAGGTAAAGCTTTTCAAGTATCAAACAGTAGAGGTCAACTTGGACATCTACAGAGTTAGCTTGTAGCCCCGTAGTGGATTTAACAGGATTCTGATTCTAATTATTATCAATTGCTTATCAATTATTATGCTTGTTACTAAGCCAGTGTTGATAATAAGTTTGCGTGCAGAAGCTAAATACTTCTTAAGGCTAAATTATATTGTGATTCTCAGACGGTAACATGATCTATATCCAAGCAACCAATGTTTTGCGAAATATTGTAAAACTGCAGGGACCAACGGACGAAGTATAATACCGGCCATGATCACCTTAGAAAGATCTAATCAGCGAAAATGTGTAAACAATAACAACGAAGAAAGGCTGATTATACGGTAATGGGTAATTGCATATAAATTACCAATACCGTATAATCAGCCTTTCTTAGTTGTTAATGTTTTGCGACTGAATCTGGCCAGAAGGAGATACATCTTTTCGAGATATACAGTCTAGTCTGATGTAGTCTGCCTCAAAGCTGGTCGATATTTATACATGCAGATTAAAGATACTCTGCTTGTTTCAAGCTCATCGTGAGAGAAAATGATACATGCAAGTGTTAGAAAAAGCTTTCGTTTCTCTGGCCTCGCTTGTTCAAGTCACTTGAATGACATTCCAGACAACGCATTGGCTAACCATGGCAAGGGAATGTCATTAATAAATCAAGGGCATAAATAGGGACAGTTCAGGCCTTTCTATTTCACTTCAAGAATTACCATAAGCTTCTCAAGAATAACGAAGAAAAGGACAAGCTAAAGGTGAATTGACTCAAAATAATTATTGCATCAAATACTTCAGAATTAAATTCATGTATATCGTTAAATAGGATTCGAAGAACTGGTTGTTTTTCCTATAAGACAAGTGTTCTAGACGCCGGCTGATATTGTTATTTTCCATGACGTTGTATATTCTGTCTACGTTACCCCTATATCTCTAAAATGTTCGCTAGAATCGCACTCTCTTGATCAATTTAAAAACTGACTGTATTGAAATTTCTAAGTATACGATTTTAGCCAGCATGTGGAAAGGACGAGGCCTCATTTGGTTAACATTTCTCAACGAGTTGGAATACTAGAATCACTAAAGTGAACTGATTATCGAATTAGAACACGTTTAGCTTTGAAAGATTTCAAAGGGAACCTGTGGTTGGGCGCTTCAAAACGTCCTTGCTTGAGAATACCAAATTTACGGAACGTTATCTTAAGAAGCCGACTACTTTCCTAGATCTTATAAGCCCAAAATGTACCCTTCCTATTTCTGTCCTGTTTCATCGAGAATTAAAATGCCGAACTTTGTTTGGAAGGCAAAGTTATACCTTATACCGTGAAAACATGATTTAAAGAAATGAAATATGGAAAAACAGTACATGTTCTACTGCACTAAACACTCTTTAGAACCGTGAAATCATGGTCTGAAGAAATGAAATATAGAAAAAGATTACATACTTTAACCGAACTAAATACACCGTCCCGTAGGACAATGAGATGACGGTCTAAAGAACTGAAAAATAGAAGAACATATACTCTCTGCTTCCCGCTCCACTCTGAGCAGAGTCTCTGCAGAGTCGCATCTATACCGGTTCACCCGTATGAGGTTCTGATATGTTATCACATTCAACTGCGATTTTACAGCTCAAATGGGAGGCTTCAATCTTCCAGGTGGGAAGCATTTAATAGATGGATCTCAAGTGGAGATTGACTATCAAATTAATAGTGCTCTCAAAGAAATGAAGAATTTATATCAGAGTTTTAAGTTAATAAGTAATAGATGGACATCCAATTTATTTGCTAATCAACCCGATATGCTCTCAAGTGGATATCGAAGAAATTTAGTGCGTATGAATTTGTTTCCTATCAACCCCATATGCTTTCAAGTGGATATCAAAGAAATTGAGTGCGTCAGTACTTTGTTTGCTATCGGTCCGATATGATCTCAAGTGGATATCCAAATTTAACATAATCCAGGTCAACTGCGTGCATATAGCTGAAATGGGAGTGGATATAAAAAGAAAAATGCTTAATATATCCCGTGTGATTGTGTAATTGGAAAACTATTAACAAAACCTCGCGATCGATCGAGTAGCGAGTATAGTAAATAGTAGGAGGCAGCTGAACAGATTTAAGCTTATAAAAACTTTCACGCGCTTTATTAAGAAAACTTTGGTAACGACAAACCTGGAAAATTGGGAATGAGTTGAATTGAGTGCAAAGTTTACGTTGTAGACGTGAAGCAAGCGAAATCCACAAACCATCAAAGTGCGTGAATGGACCATCATATATAAAGCACTAGGCTCGATTACCAGCCGTTTGTGTGAGCCTGCGTTCCTCCTCCACAGTACACCACACCAATTCCGGTTTCCCAGCTAGAGCAGATTTCGTACTTAGAATTATTTCGTCAAAGTGCCGGGTTGTCCCGTTGACCCGGTCTCTCAGCTATACTCATTACTATGCATAAAGAATGGTTGTCCCGTTGTCCTGGGACAGTGGGACAACGACTTGAGACTTAGAATTATTTCGACGAAGTGGTTGTCCCGTTGTTCCGGTCTCTCAGCTATACTCATTAGTATGCATACAATTTTGTTGTCCCGTTGTCCCGGGACAGTGGGACAACGACTAGAGACTTAGAATTATTGGGAAAGGTCTTCCTCTTGTGCTGGTGTATCACTTGCAACGTTCTGATTCCAAAATGACAAAATCCCCACAAATGCCCGGGGGGGGGGGGGGGGGGGGGGGCATGGGCGGGCTTGGAATTGATAGAGACATAACAAGACAAGGATCTGCCGTAAACGTGAAACTACACTGAAGCAAAAGTTTATTTAGTGTTATGCTTTGCGCTCAGCGAGTGAGTCAAGCTTTAAAGCGGGCCACGTACCACCGGTCTGGGAACTAAGCGAGCAGCCGTTTTGTTTATTTTACGGTTCACGATGTGGTCCGAATTTACTTGAAAACTTTATGCAATGACTTTGACAAAATAGTGAAGAAAGTAAACTTAAACATGGTTAGGATGCTATATGCCCGTAGTAGACCATTTAAACGAAAACATTGCTATACATTAATGCATGTTAGTATACATTACACATCAAATCTTATACCGTACCGTTACCGTTTAAAACAGTTAAAATATATTAGTTATGTTACTATATAGTTTTATACCCGGCCCAGGGAGCCAGAGGCAAATCTTCCAGATAAGTCTATCACAAGGGTAACCAGTTGAATTGATATTCATACGATAATTGTATTCAATGAGAATAAATATATTCATTACTCATTTCTGTTTACTAATCCATTTCCTCTAAACGCAATCAGACAATCAGACAAAACGGAATGATGTAAAAAAAATAAGAAGAGGTATATTTTTTTCGGTACTTTCCTTGGTTTCACCAAACGAATACATTTCTAAAATCTGAATAAAATTTATATTACTTCAAAATATGATTCTTTTCGAACGAACGCACTTCCTAACTGATAGTTACTCTAGTATATATTATATTGCACAAGTGGGTACCGCTAGACAAGACAAGACATAGGCATACTTCTCCAATATTCTATACAGGGATGATTTGCCTAACTTTAAAACATTCATAGATGTATTTTGCTATTTCTGGCTTATGTTTTTTTGGTGCGATTAAATCTTTATAGTTTGTTATTTTTTGTTTATATCTTGAAAAAGAGAGTTTCTCAGATCAGAATATAATTTACATTTAGATAAAAAATGTTCTTCGTTTTCCATAATTTGACAATGTGGGCATATTCTCAATTCAGGACTCACATAAATTCTGTTATAACGGCCTCTTTCCATTAGTAAAATATGGTCGCTTATTCTTAACTTAGTTAGTGCTCTGCGATGATCTATGTTTTTAACTTCCAATAAATAATCTTCAAGTTTATATTCTGTTTTGAACTCACAGAATGTTCTTAATTTGTTTCCTCCCACTGATCTGGATTCATCATCGAAGATGCTTGATCTCCAGTCTTGAGTTTCAACATCCTCTAGTCTTTGTTTAGCATAATTTTTATTTATAAAACCGCTTGATCTCGTTTTCATCAATAACGGCATCTTGTTGGGATTCCCAGCAATAGCCAAAGCCATAATATAGCTTTAATTTGCATTGCGCAGTTCTTCGGATTTGTGTGATTAGCATATCTATAAAGTAGGCTTGCTTTGCGATTCTATTTTCGTCTAATGTTAGAAGGCGGGCCCAGAATGATAATGCCTTAGATTTTACTTCGATAATGATGGGGAAACGGTCTAATTCTGCACGGCAAGCTTTGTTCACTGCTCTTTTTCTTACACCTAGGATTTGTTTACAGAACTTTGTGGGAACTTGTTCTATTGGGTCACGTGATTCATTAAATATTTGACAGTATCAAGACCCCAAATTTCAGAGCCATAATATAAGTGAGAATGGGTTTTATTAAGGTATCGAATAGGTGTAAGGTAAGTGGCAGGTCTCTTCTAAATGAGATTCCCATATTCTTGCGGAGTAAGTAAAAAGCTTTTAGTGCAACCTTTTTCAGCTCTTGTTTTGCTATAGTAAATGATCCAGAGGCACTTAAAGTCAATCCGAAATACTTATATTTAGTTACGTTCTCAATCGGTGTTGTCCCAACGTTGAATAAATAACGATTTAGTTTTCTACCATTAGGATTAAATATTATTACTTTTGTTTTATTTTCGTTGATGTAGAGACTGTTGGCTTTGCCGTAATCCAGTAGGTATTTTAAATTGTTTTGTAATCCCAACTGAGACTTTGAGATAATTACTAAATCGTCTGCATATAGTAAGCAACTAACGGTTCTATTGTTTAATTCGGGGGCGTCTTTGTCTTTGTTAAGAATGTTTGCTAGATCACTTAAATATATATTGAAAAGGGTAGGCGGACAACACGCATCCTTTCTTAAACTCCTTTAAGGCACGCAAATTCCTCCGAGATGTGTCCGTCAAGTTTAACACACGCGGCGGAGTCTTTGCTGTACATGTCTTTAATAATGGCAAGAATATTTCCGTTTATACCAATGTTGTTTAACTTTGTGTATAATTTGTCACGTGATATGTTATCGAAGGCTTTGCTAAAATCGATGAAGCAAGTGTACAATAAATTATTCCTGGGTTTTTGTTTGTTCTTTATATATTTGCCGATCAGCGCTTTTAATACTAGAAGATTGTCAGTACCTCTAAACGTTTTCCTGAAACCTGCTTGTTCTTGAGGCAGAATATTGTGAAAATCTAGGTAGCTAACTAGCCGTGTATTTTTAAATAGCAGAGCAAAAGGTTTTCCTAGGTGGGACAGGATTGTAATTCCTCTGTAGTTTCCTGGCTCTGATTTCGCGCCTTTTTTATATATAGGAGTTATATATGTATCCAAAGGCCCACTGAAATTTTAGGATATATTTTCGAGTTTAGAATAGAATTAAATAACATACGGTTATTGTTTCCGATAGTAGTTTATGGCTGACCTTCAGGAATTCGTTGTTAATAAAATCGCTTCCGGGTGTTTGGCCTCTTAGTTAAGTGCTTTAATTCCATTTATCACTTGTTCTTTCGTAAATGCGAAATCAAGTGGACCGGCTTCATTGTTTTCGGTATGCCGTAATTGTGTCGTGTGTTTCACCGATGTTGTCTTTTTCGGTTTCAGTTTTGAAAAAACTGCCGTGGGTTGTGCGATCTTAGCTTTGATAGTTTATCAAATTCACTATCGTAGAACGTTTTTTTTTTTCGTTTTAGTAGTTTTCTAAACATTTTCTTGTTGCTGTTTAGCAATTCTCTTATATCCTCCCTGTTTGGATGTCTAGTCCTAAGTTTACCTAAATTGTTAAGTTGTCTTTTTGTATTTTACATTCACGATCGAACCATTTATTTTCTTCATGTTTTGTTTCAGTATAGACGTTAGTATTTTTTAGTGCCCCAGCATTGTCAAGAACTTTATCATTATCAGCTTATTAAAGTCTTCAACAAAATGTTCAGTGTTAACCAATATCGGCTAATGTTTCTGGTAAACTTAAATATTCTGCAACTTTATGAGAGACATTATCGTTCCAGAATAATTTTGAGAGCAGACGCCTGCCCTTATTTTGACTTTCGTCATTAACCGGAAGTGGTACTTTCTTTACCTCTATACTATAGTACTCTGGACAGAACAATTGATGCATGACATATTCTCCTATAACAGCAAAAAAATTAATCCCAAGAAGTTGAAAATCATACCAATAATAAAGTAAGAATTTCTATACATGGAAAAAAATGTTGATAGTCAAATTCTATTTTACAGTCTAAAAAAGGCGGGAAAACACCGCGCGCGCTCCACCATTTTCGCGCCAAAATTGTCAACATTTTGAAAACAAACTTTATTTTGGCTTTGTTTACAACAACTCATTTCAAAACATTTTTTAAAAGGTACATGACAACTTTCTAGCGTTTAAATCTATACACTGTCGATTACACTGACTCAAGTTTAAAATATATATGCCTTTCAAAAAGGGGGATTTAAATAATCCCTCCTTTAAGCGAAAAGGACGGAAAAAGAACACCATACCGACCTCAGAAGTTCACACTTCACTCTGCAATTGGCCCTCGTGGATACTGCAACGTATGGCTTTCTGAGAACAACGCCAATGACAGTGAGGTCAAACATTTTGTGGTCGATAACATCGAATCGCCAGTGCATGCAACAAATCTTGGAGGTCCTCCACTGCCAGTGACTATTCAACCCCATAGCTATTTTATTTGGGATCGTCTTGCCGGTAGAGCTGGGAGATGTATGAACCCATCCAAGAGGGTCTCAATGGGGGGGGGATGGGGTTTACATGTCAGTTGTCAGTTAAAATTTTGGTCATTTGTCAGTTAGCCCTAATTAATCATTACTAGAGAAAATTTACAATGTTTGACCCACAAAAACCAAATTTGTCAGTTGTCAGTTATTTTTCGGTTGTCAGTTGTCAGTAAAAAAATTGTCATTTGTCAGTTGTTTTTAAGGCCGTTTGTCAGTAGTCAGTTAACCCCATTCAGACCCTCATCCAAGCAACATTACAACCCGGAAATCCACGAGCGCTTTCGCCAGGCTGAAGTGCAGGTAGTCATGCTACCTCCAAAGGGCCACGAGGCTCAGAGTAACCTGACAGAGCTATTCCAAGCTATAATCCAGGCGAATGTGAAGTCCTGGAGAGCTCCCAATCAGTCATTTGACGAATGTCGGCCAAGGAACTTTAAAGAAGCACAGCAAGCCGTATATGATGCTCTTGGAAGGCTGAGGTTTAACACTAATGCCTTCTATGGTTGGTACGAGCCACGAGCCACCGGCTGCCATCTTCTGTGTCGCTGGGCTAAGGATCGCATGGCGAAAAGAGTCCTCAGATGGCGTGAAAATGAGGAATCACAAGTTTTCCTATGGCCACAGAAACTATGAGTAGCTTAACTTTTACTTACTGAGGTTTATTTCCCAGATTCAAACCATGCATAGCTAAAAAAGTGACATGATTTCCCTGTTTCGCAACGAACGTCAATTCGAATTGAGGCCACGTTGATTTTCGTAGAAATCACGTGATTTTAGGTTTACGTCATTCGAGTTTCCATATTTAGAAAGGCTGTAAAACAAAAACCGTAACATTGTCTTCGACAATAATAAAATTCCATGTATGGAATTTAATAAGGTTTTTAATAAAAAATAAATGCCGAAAAATAAGTTTGTAGTTTTTGTGTAAAATCGTAAAATGTCATGCATCAATTGTTCTGTCCAGAGTAATATGTAATATATGAGTGGTCCGAAATATGAGGTTTTAGATCTTCTACTTTTATATATTGAAATGAGTTTAATGTTTCGTTATCTGAAATGACGTCAACTAGACTCGAGCCGTTTGGTTGGTGACAGGTCTTCAAGCCTTTCCGATCCCCGATTATTCTACCGTTGGCAATTTTTAGGCCGTTTGCGATACACGAGTCGATGAGTTGTTTGCCCCTATTGTCAATATTGTTTTTATCAAGGGATTGCCTTGTTGTTACGGCATTTTCATGTACATACACATCAGGTAATTGAAAATTTTTGTGTATATTCGAGTCGTCAATTATATCCTGTAACTGTCCAGTCCTGGCATTAAAGTCTCCTTGTAATATTACGTGACCCTTTTGAGAAAAACTAATTAAATCTTGATCAAGTTCATCGATGTAGTTTGCATTTGATTGGTTTTCCATATTTTCCGGGCTAAAATAAACTGTCCCTAGAAATATGTCTTTGTTTGTTTGGAAATGTTTCTTGTCTAGCCTACACCAAAGAATGTTGTCGTTCTTAGATGCTGCGTTTTTTAACGACTTTTTGATATAAACTGATAACCCGCCGTGATATTTTGTTCTTTATTTTGGTCTAAACTTGGAGTAACATTGATAATTTTTCACATCGAGTTCTGAATTTTCACTGGCATGCGTTTCTGTCAACCCAAATATATCATGGCTGTTTATTACACCTAGTACGTCCGTCTGGTTAAGTTTGTTTCCAAGCACTCTACTATTATGTCCGTGAATGTTCCAAACCCCAATATTAATATTATCAGGCATTAATTATGTAAGAAATTTCGATGATATGAAGGGTGGCCAAACTGGTGGTTATATAGACATTGTATTTCTGTTATATAGATTGTCACTCACTTGTCCAAGATTGCTTAACCATTTCACTATTAACTGGCTTACTGAGACCATACCTGGCGCCGCAGATGGATACTCAGATGGCATACCACGATAATGTTGTTGATCCTCGTCTGATCTTCTAGTCTGGTATCCGGTCTGGTATCGTTGCGTGCGATCCACCGTCGGGTCTTCGGGACTGATATCGGGTCTCGTATTGATGGTCTTCGTCTGGTCTTCGGTTCTGGTATGTAGGTCTTGTGTTCCGAGTCGCATTACGAAGACCGAGCGCCTCCTTTAGGTTTGCCGCTAGAATGCGGGTTCCCGTCTGGTTGTTGAGGTGCAGCTCATCGTAAAACACCCGTTCGTTGGTTCCTCCGTCTGCTCGTCTTGTTAATCTGCTGTTATCCAGGTATTCCATGTTGTCTAATTCTCGGGCCATTTCGCACAAATCATCATTAATGACTTTAATCATCCTGTTCTTCTCTCTGTCTGTACGATGCTGTATAATTCCCGATAGAATAATCTTGCAATTCGGCCATTTGCTTCTCAATATATAGTTAACTGTATAAACTCATTTAATATAGTGTCCTTGTGTTTAGTATTAAGTAAACGTCATTTGTTCCTAAGTGAATAACTACTTGTTTGTAGTTGGTGTCGACATCCATGTAGTTGACATAGCTGATTGCTTCCTTTGTTCCACCGCCGCTGAGTATTTGCTTGTTCACATAACAATCTCTTGCCAGAAGTGTTTGTCTTACACCTTTCATCACTCATGGAATCAGCGATGATCAGTCCCTTTGAATCAGAGGCTCTATTGTTATCCCTTTGCACGGTCGACTCCATCCTCGAGGTACTTGGATCGACTTCAGTGGTATTAGTTATCGTCTCGTTCCGTGGTGTTGTTGTAGTCAGTTTATTTGCTTAGTAGATTTTTATTTGGGTTCTTAAAATTAGGTAGCTAACTTTCCTTCGTCTAGATTGAAGTTTATATTATAAAACAAATACAGATGGTTCTCCTTGTTCTATCACAAAATAATGTACTTTTGAGGTCTTGAAATGCTGCTAAATGTACCCGCGTTCTGCTCATGCATCCGCAGTTTTTCAAGACCTCGAGTGTGCAATTTTTTTTTATAGAACAAGGAGAACCATCTTTTATTTGTTAAGTATTGTGTTGCGTTCTACTGTATTTCATTTTTTTGTATTGAATTGTTTGTGCTTTATTATATTGTATTTTTTTGTAGAAATGTGTGTCGTCCTACATGATCATATTTAGGAATTGTCACTTGCGAGTCCTCACAGTGACGTCATTGTAATGAGGTTCGGTTCCAGGCCCCAGACAGTTTCAAGCATAAAGTAGTCAATTTGAATGGCGAAAAAGAGACCTTTCCGAAGGCAGAACTGAAAAATAAATATACTCTTGAATAATCAGAAAAGAATGAACTTTATTATTCTGCAATAAAATAAAGATGCAAAATTTGGTTTCATAAACACTTTAAAGGAGACGAGAAGACACTTGCTTCGGATCTTGTATCATTTCTCTCCTGTGCGTCTACAATTACATGCCCTGGATTTGGGCGTGAAGTTTTTTCGAACTCTTCAACTTTTGTCGTAATTGCCATCAATTTCTTTGTAGTTGCCTTGAGCTCATTCTGCATTTGACTGACTGTTTTTTTTAAGTGACTTCATTTCAGATGCAAATTCCTGTCTCAGGTTCTCCTTCGCTTCCTCAAGTTTGTTTTCATATTGAATAATTAATTATTTCAGCTTCGTTTTCAATTTCTTCTCTAAATCTTCTATCTTCTCGTTCAGGTTATTTGTTCTGATAATTTCGCCGCTAAGTGATTTTTCCAGGTCGTCGTTAAATGAGGATTGTGTTTTCTCAAAGGTTTGTAAAGCATCTAAACTCTTCTCTAGATTCTCGAGCAGACATTTCTCTTCGTTTATCGCACTAGTCATGGATTCGGCCAGATTTGAATCACTTTGGCTTCTTCTACGTTGAGTCGTTTCCTTTAGGCTTATTTCATTTGACTTTTCCGTTTGCTTTCCTTTGCTTCTTCAAGAGTGTCGTATTTCTTGCAGCCGCGTCCCGGTTTTCCCGTTATTTGTTTTTCGCAATCGTCCCATGAGTTAACAATTCCTGTATCCGAATTGTGCCACCATTTATAGAAAGCTTCTTTTGTTGGCTTACTTCTAGTTCCCATTGTTTTTACCCTCCAGATTGGCCACGGTTAAGGATTTTTCAAAGATTTCGCGGAGCGGCCATGTCTCAAATGTATGTTGGATACCGCTACCGCTAACGATAATCATACAATGGTTTCCACCCCTCCCCCTTATTTTTGTAAACTTCGCAGATCTCACGCATGATTCGCAAACGCTATGTTGTATTAGTCACGTTTAGTACCAAGACTATGATTTTGATGCTGCAAATTTATTCAATCCCTTTCTAAGAGGGGAGGACACTATATACTATTAACAGGAAATGCATACCCTCCCCCTCAGTTTTGGAAGGTGCGGAGATCTCACCCAAAATTCGAAAAAAATACGTTGTATTCGTCATGTCTATTACCAAAACTATGATTTTGATGCTGCAACTTTATTCAGTTCCTTTCTAATGGGGAGAGGTACCTATCTTAACAGGAAACACGTAAGCTTTTCCATCCCTCCCCCTCAGTTTGGTAGTGCTTGCAGATCTTACAAAACATCCGCAAGCAATATGTTATCTTCATCGTGTTTACTACCAAAACTATGATTTTAAGCTGCTACTTCATTCAAGCCACTTCTAAATGGGGTGGGTACTGCTATGAACAGGAAATGCATATGATTTTCCACCCCTACCCCCTCAGTTATGCCAGGTTCGAAGATCTTACCCCAAATTAAATTTGCAAACAATATGCCGACAATCGCTTGCCGACTAATTAAATAGAACCGGGATTGACAGTAGCCGAACTGTCATTTTTCAATTAAATACCATAGAAATCGGTAATTAGGCAGCAATCATAGGTATCAACATTTTAAGTTAGGTATTCTCGTGTTTTGGTGGTCACGTGATCTTAAGGCTGATAAAACAAAGAATTCAAAATGGGCCGGTCACAGTGCATTTTTAAAGTAACGATTCCTGGCTTATCTGATTACACTTCTGGTTGTCCGTAAATCTCTGTCTGGAATGGTTGACATTTTCCCATTGTAGGTGAGAAAATTGGGGAAAACTGGTTCCAAGAACAGGTCACGTGACCTGTTTTCTCTATTTTCGCCTTAACAATCTATCAGGATCAACCATTCCAAGCAGATCTTTAGAAACAACCAGAAGTGTAATCACATAAGCAAGAAACCGTTACTTTAAAAATGCAGTGTAACCGGCCCATTTTGAGATGAAATTTCCAGATTTTGTAATCACGTGGCTGATCACGTGATAGACATTTTACAACAAAATCTGTTGAAACGACTCAGAACGCCGAGCTTTATAGTGATATCCACTATTTTTGTAGAATTCGGGCAAACATAAGCCACTCTATTCAATAAAATAGCTTTAGCCTCGATTTCATGCTCAAACCATGCCTTAACATGCTTGAGAAGTTCAAAATACGGCCGACGCTCGCTGCAGGGTGGCATTGGAAATATGGAAATATGGAAATATCGTGCATTTTGAGCAAGCTCATGCGCAATAACGGCAATTCTTCCAGTATTTTTTATTTCGGTACTGAATTTACCATCCTTTCCCCTACTGATCTTAGGGCAAAAAAATAATTTTAGAATTCCTATTTTGGGTCTGCGTACGGACCCGTTGAATACACTACCTTCGAGTAGTTGTGCTCATGATGCAATTAGGGCCAATTTCAGATGGCTCTATCTCCTCAGGTATATGTATTTCTCAATAAAGAAGATGTGTCCTTAAAGGAGAACTGAACCCTAAATCAATCCGACGCCTATACAAACTTGTATTCAAGAGAAATAACTTCTGCTATCTTTTTTTTTTGTGGTACATGTCTAAAAAGAGAAAATACGTTTTGAAGGTTTGAAAAATAGCCAATTCTCCGCTGATAAAGCTAGTTTGTGTGGCGGCTCAATTCAGTGCTTTTTTCCCCGTATAGTACGTCATGCATTCCAAAGAAAAACAACCACACCTTCAGCACAAATGAAGCACAATAGTGCGCAATTATGAGTCGTTAGTCCATCTATTCAAAGCCGAAAACATCATGACAAAACTAATTTATTCCCCTATAGTACGTCACAGATTACAGGAATTGAGCCGTCTGTACTTTGCGGCAGTTGGGAGGAAGATTTGCAGATTTTCTTTCCTTTGACGCAAATCACAGTAAAATAAATGTTGGTATGAGTCTTTTCATGTTTAGATCTACTGATTGAGCTAAAGTTGATTTTAGGCTTCAGTTCTCCTTTAAAGCTGAACCATTCTAATTATCTGTCTTCAAATATCTCTTTTGGCCCGCAAAAAGCCTGCCGTCCAGAATCAAAAATGTCTAGCGTATTTTGACCAATTCCTTGTGTAGCCCACTAAAAGGGTTGTCACGCTAAACCGCCAAGTTTCACCAAAAGTATTACTTTAAAGGGACCTCGGCTGAAAAACAATGTTTGTTCTCAAGTGTTTGCTATAGATGCCTAAGTCTGCTGTTGTGTTTGTCTCCAGTAAATTGTACACTTGATGTCATGCACCGATATTCCTGTCGATAAAACTTATTTGAATTTCCTGCGCGCCGCCATCTTGGATATCATGACGTCACAGTGTTGCGCCTATTGTTACACAACAAAAGAGCTATTGTTTTCTGTGGTCTCTTCTCAAAGTGCCTGCTCTGCAGGCTAATGTAAATACTGCTGAAAGTATGGCAGGAAAATTCGGAATTATAATTATATGTCTGACCATTTATTTGGATATGGGAAACAAAAAAAACTGATTTGAAGATAAAGATTACTGAACGTCCCCTATGATAAGTAGCAAACAACACATTTATGAAGTCCACACTGCTCAAGGCATTTTCTCTCCCTCTTCCTACATAGTCCGCAATCTTGGAAATACCAAACTGAGCATGCGCACTACATGAGTCACTGGCGAAAGCCCGGCGTAGTACATTTATACGCAGGTTCAGAAATTACCTAGATTTCTGGTAATGAGAGCCTATTAGGTATTCAAAACTAATTTCAATCAGCAATTACCTAGCAGTAGTTTTTAAAATACCTTTTGCAGTCCAAACCTGGTGAATCAAATATCAGCTCCTTCCGGCAAATTCCAGCAGTGGCAAGAATAATCTCGCTTTGTTTGGTTGTGGGCAAAGTTAGGTTTTGGCCTGTAAGTGAGCCACGAACTTGCTAATTTAGGATTTTCTAGTTGGACATGAGCTATTATCACATCTTGGATAAAACAATGGTTTTGGCCCCGGTAGCCTCGCACTGGTGGGTTTTAGAACGAGTTTACCGGACGAAAACAAAGGTTTTTATTCGCCTGGGACTCAACATGGCCGCCGCGTGATAAAAGTCCATTCTTCATGTTTTCGTACTCGAAAATGCCGCTCAACATCTGACCTGGCAAATTGTTCTTTTAAAAGCCTTCAGAATCCCTTCAGAATGTCTATTTCTTGATTTTGTTTTATCCAGACAGCTCAGCAGGATGATTACTTACTTGACTGCAGCAACGGCAAGAATGAAAATCTTGATTTTTAGCGATTTTTTACCACATTTTAGACCGGTGAATTTAATTTACTGCCGGTGAGATATGCTAGCCAATCAAATTAGACCTCGATTTGGATTATCCCAGAGCCACACAGCGGTCAAACGTCTGCGCGTGCGTATAACGGTCAGTCTGGTGGGCGGCCGCGCAAATTTCCCGCGCAAAATTTACCTTAAAAACATATTACAGTGAACTTCTACCCCCAAAAGTTAAGAAAAATTCGTGAAAGTTAACAATAACGAATGAAAAGTCCGAAGACTACAGCAAAGCTGATATACAACGTAAAAATCTAACACAAAGCACTACGGTTAGCTAGGCCTGACACGAAAAGTGCTCGGACCAGATTGCAGCCATAGACAGCTGTTTCGTTCTTATTAGAACTCGTCAGTATGGCATAGCAAACAGCACGCAGGCTTCGGTACCACTGCACCATCGACCCGGACTGAGCTAAGGGACCATTCATTATTTATGCCTGGGTGGGGGGGGGCTGGCAAGATTCGTTCTAAACAACAACAAAATGTCTTGACCCCCCTCCAAACAAAACAAAAAAATTCATAACCCCCCCCGCACACAATTCTGAAAAATATAGAGCCCCCCCCCCCCCCCGTCCCTCCCTCACACTGTTCACAGTTTTACATTTACAGAGGATTAAACACGGACTGAAGATTATGTGGATCGGCTCTACTAAGGGGGTCCGGGGAAAAAAATTGAAATTAAGGTTTCTGAGATCGCTGGAAATGCACCCAAACCTACCTTTAATTAATTTCAGATGGATCTAGATGATATTTTTTTACTAATGGAGTTTCAAAATTAAGATGAGGCAAACAAAATATTAGGCAAGACAATTGAATGGTGGTTGCATTAGGTGCTCTGTATGTTTCTCATTGGATTAGTTGATTACTATTTAATAAAGCAAGGTATTTGACCGCTGTGTGTCCCCTTGGTACTGGCCAAAAGATCGCGGGCTCTGGGTACGAGAGCCAAAAAACAAGCATAAATATCGAACAAAAACGTGTCAGCACCTTGGTGAGAAATATAGTTATTCGCCAAACCAGCCTTTAAAAAGACGATAATAGCAGGAATAATCAGAACGACTCTCTTGAAGAGCATTTTTAACATGAAGTAACTCCGTGTCAAAACAAAGATATGATGATGATGAACGAAAATGCTAGGGTACATTTTTACGGCAGAGCCACGTTGGTTTTGTACAAATTTGCATATACCAAATACCCATATTTCCATGTAAAAATACCGTATACTCAATTTAAAAACCCTTTGATATATATGTGTACCCAAAACCCTTGGTCGACTCTGATCATTATAATTGTTTCGTATTTCGCCGGTATGCTGCCTGCAGTAAATACCGGCGACGAGCCTGCGGCGTATGAGAATCAGGCTTACAGGTAAGTTGAGGAGGTGCTGTACCGTCTTTGCGAAACAATTTCGTTTTTGAACTGCAAAAAGTTCTAAAGAACTCTGTATCTTCTTGGATAAGGATGTTCAGTTGTAGGCCTACATAGCATGTAAAGGCATGAACACGCCGGGCACAAATGATCGTAAAAACGGCGGGTTTTATATATATTTAAAAGTTTTCGACATAGAACAATGAATTTGGGTAGGTGTATAAAGGAGTGTAAACAAAACATAGTCTGATAAGTTAAGCTAATATAGCCATCATTATGACGTCACAATGACGTCATATATCCTTTTTTAATAGGTTTCTTATAAATTTGTATTACCTCTATAAACGTTTTATTATATCTTTTTAAAATCTCTTGTTCATGAGAATGAATTAATCGAAAACCCGTTATCAATCGGTTTAAGTAAACGAAAGTTATTAAAGTTTGAATTAATAGGAAATAAATAGCATAAAATGTCGCTTAATTGTTTTAACTTTCTGGAATTACAGCTTAGAATTGAAGCCCCATTTTTTGTATACGTCATTATGACGTCATAAATATATTTGTGTACCCTCAGAAAATAGCCAGTTCAATGTTTTTGGAATTTTATCAATGAAATGCATTTGGCTAACACTCACAAGTCATAGTATTCTCTTTAATAATATTCACGAGTTCACGAAACAAAGCAAAACAACATAGTTTATTGGTTTAACATAAACAATTTACCTCTGAAAGTGGCCTTCAAATTTGACGAATGAAAAGTCCGAAGACTACAGCAAAGCTGATATACAACGTAAAATTCCAACACAAAGCACTACGGTAAGCTAGGCAACCAACCCGGGACTGAACTATGGAGCATCTAGTTTCGAGCCCACAGAAATGTTTGGTTATCGGGTCACACGTCATTACGTGTGGCGAAAAGCCAAAAACCAAACAAATCTGAACCTAACATGTCTAGGAATATTCGGATCCATATAAGACCTACGGTACAAAAATCCATAATAGAAAAAATATAAGCAGGTTCACTCTTTCAAGCCTCTACAAATGCGCAATCCTTATCCTGGAAGTCCTCGTACGTTCGCCACGTGCCACGAGTTCATTTCGACGCTTGAAGACAGACAGAATATATTTTTAAACACTGATCAAATGCCCCACCCCCTATCCCCACTGTTTGTCAAATGCCCGCCCCTGAGGTCATAGATATTCGTCAAATTCCCCACCCTCGGGAGCAAGCCTCTGATCAAATGCCTGGGGGTGGCCCGGGGGGGTTGGGGGAGGGAGGGGGGGGGGGGGGGGGGGGGGGGGGGTGCACGGGTTTGGAATTGACTGATACTTAATTATGTGAAAATGTGGGGCTAGACTTTAGAATACCCTGTCACTTTTTTAGCTACCATAAAAGACTGGCACCGTGGTCCGCAGTCACGCAGTCGACTGATTAGCATATTTATCAACTTCACTGCAGGACTGCGGACCACGGTGCCACTTAGTTAGCTGCCTTATTATAAATTCAATCACTTCACTGCGGCACTGCGGACCACGGTGCCACTTAGTTAGCTGCCTTATTATAAATTCAACAACTTCACTGCGGCACTGCGGACCACGGTGCCACTTAGTTAGCTGCCTTATTATAAATTCAATCACTTCACTGCGGCACTGCGGACCACGGTGCCACTTAGTTAGCTGCCTTATTATAAATTCAATCGCTTCACTGCGGCACTGCGGACCACGGTGCCACTTAGTTAGCTGCCTTATTATAAATTCAACAAGAGCCCATCTGGGCTTTCACTCGGGCCACATGAGATTGAAGATGAAATACACTTTCATTTGAAATCCTCTTAGTATCAAGTCGTGCTTTAATTCGCCAGTGAGAACGTCGAAAAAACAGACTGGTCTATTAATCGCTTTTATGGCATGACTATGATAACGCAGGATTCGAACAACAGAATACTGGCACATTCAAGTGTATAAATGCAATACAATGACATATTCAGACTTTGAATTTGATTGAAAATAGATCAAAAACTCGGGGAAATGTCCGGCTAAAACTGTATGAATAAATGTGAAATGAAACATAAATTTCATAGCAAGAAAAAAAATTGTAATTCCTATAAATGAGAAAGCTCTTCTATTAAGCCGCTTCTCATATACACAGACTGTTTCACAAAAAACATTTGCGCTTATCGACACAAGAATTCAGTTGACCTTTCAAATAATTTATTCTGAGGTACGCATACTCTAAATCAGATGTTAAATAAAGCGATATTTAGAAGGAAAAGTACATTAACAGACAAACTGAGAGGAAATTTATTCAAATCAAAAAGAGTTTACTTACAGTACTTACGTAACTGACACCTTCGTGCACATATGCACTGAATCGGAATGAAAGTCGAAGCCTACCTCGAACTTAACTTTCAGCTAACCTGTTTCCTTTCATTCCACAATGAATAATAATCTCATAAAGTAAGCCCGTAGCTTTCAATAAATTTGCCAGTGTCTGAATGAAACAGCTAGATCTTTTCCAATTTCTCTCACGAGTCACGGCAGAAGACAGTCTCAAGCTACAAAACTTGAATTTTGATCCTCTTCACAGTAACGTAATTTAACGTCTCCGATCAATTCCTCTCTCTTTGCTGGCAGTTCATGCTTCTTGTTCGTGTACTTGCCCCACTGAGCCGTAACCACAAAACGAGCACAGCATTTCAGTTGGCATACACTGCGTACATCTGCTTAACTAATTAGATTTGTAAAAATCTTAGCGGATCATGTAAATATTCCGCTTGGCTCAAATATGAGGGTTTCTGCCGTCAAAGTTCATGTTTTGTTTCAGTTTTCCCCATATTAGCAGACTTGTATAATGTCTCGAGCTCTCCGAATCCAGTAGAAAGACTCTGGTTATTCTGTCGTAAAACATGGACCTGACCCAAATTTAGGTTGTATTGCATCATTGCCCACGATGGAATAGATTTCTGACAATGACTATTTGAAATTGATATCTCCTTGTCTCGCCTAGTCTGAGCTTTGAATTTTCTTATCTGAGCGCGCCTGAGGAAATCTAACCTTTGTTTGCGTGACCAGCATAGTGCAATCTGATTGGTTCGAATGTGACCTTTAACGCATGCGCAGAAGCCGTCTGACACGGACCAAAAAAAAATATAATAATAACGACTTGCATTTTAAGACTCGGCGCTGCCACAGGCAGCCCGAGTAATTAGGTCGTACCTTCAAAAGTGACAGGGTATTCTAAAGTCGCTTCCATTTTAAAACATACGTCATTTTGAAACCCTACGCTTAGATATCGACGCTGTCAATACAAATCGCGGGCGCGTATAAACTCGCTCAAGACACGTACACGATGGCGTGACACTGGTATATACCTTTCTTGTTACTCATGTACATATGATTGTCGTGTTGTAGGAACAAACTTCACGGGACATGGCGACGTTGCAAGACCTCTCGACTACCATAACTCTAAATGATGGACATAAGATGCCTATGTTTGGATTTGGCACATCAACAACGGTGTCTGGGTGTGGAATAGAAGCCATAATGTGTGCAGTCAAGACTGGATACAAGATGCTAGACACTGCTCAAGTTTATGAGTAAGTCAATTGTAAGCCTAATTTTAACTTTAAAGTGTTACAGATTAAGATTTCATGACTTGAAACCCGGAACGGCAGGTTTAAAGTACAGGTCACAATTCACAGGTCAGGTTGGGTGTTTGTAATGCACCTATCAGCCACTTCCCGAGGGGTCGACCCCCGGGCTGACCAGGGGGATTGTAAAAAGACAGAAATAATATTGACGATTTCCCCCAGGGGTAGGGGAATCATCCCTTTCAAAGTCCCCTGGTTAGGTCTTGCACGACCTATCCCCCGACATTTTGCACGAAATTATATCGATGGAGCTGAATTGTATAAACTAATTGCGATTTTGAGATGCCGATACCGAATTATATTGCCGGCCAGTTGGGAGAAAATATATTTCGTATTGGGCAGAGTCTCGCAGCGACGAAGGCCAATACGAAAAATATATTTTCTTCCAACGCCGGCAATATAATTTGGTATCTGCGTCTCAAAATTGTAATTAGTTTTGTATCGCTATTCAACAGTTAAGTCGGGAATCGTTAAAAGAAAGAAAAGAATGAAGCACCAAACTTATGCTGATCGTAATTTCAATTCTCAAAAGGTGCCTAGTATATCTATGGCAACGGTTTCATGGCTTGAGTGGAGAAAACTTTTGCAACGTGTTTTGAAATCTCCTCAAAAATTGTGAAAATTGTACTTTTAGCGGATAAGAGTGTTAGATTTTGATGGAAACTACAATGCCAACCTTGCTTAAGGATTGAATAATTCTTATCTTGTAATTTACAGTGTTTTGAAGGTGAAATTGTAGAAATCTTGCTGTTGAACAAACGACTTTTGAACTTGACCTGGAACCCATGTAACTGCAAGGGCTCGCACAAGAGCCAATCAGAGGCTGGTATTCTGAGACGGCAATACCATGTTATATTGGCATCTCAAAAGTAAACAAAATGATTAGTGAATCGTGATACAGTACTGAATCTTGTTACTAACATTATTTCTATAACATTGAACACTCTATTTTCAACAGAAAATGGAACTTTATTAACACTTGACTTCACTGAACTTGATACATGTACATTGTAGTATCTTTAAGGAACAAATTTCCCACCCCAGTTTTCCAACCCTAGAACAAAGGTGAGCATTTCCCCGACCCCAGGGGCAATGTTTGCATTCAATCCTCCTGATTCCCCCACATATCTCCGTGGTTAGCCCGCGGGTCGACTCCTCAGGGAAGCCGCTGATAGGTGCATAAAATGCGGACACCGATGGCACATGGTGGATATGTTAAAATAAATATATTACAAATGTACATTAAAAAAATTAACAAGAATTGGTGAGCAGTACATCTACGAGAACTCTGGTTTCGTTTGTAAATATTTTGATTCTCTCCGATGCATTTTCTCTGTTATTGCATTTGACGAAGGAGAACGCATACTAATCTTGCAGTGGACTCCCTGTGGTCCTGTGTGGGCTACCTGTGCTTGCCCAGGCGAAGGAAATCGAGATTCGTGTCCGGCCTCATGTACAGTCCCTGTCAAAAGTTTTTCAACCGTATACGGTACCATATGTGCTTCGGTAAAACGAAGATTCGGTAACCACATGTGGTAGATTTCGTTCGGTAAACTCCATTCGTTTTAAGACCGAATTTGTTTTACTGAAAGTGGTAGAGTCACCGATTTCGTTTTACTGAAAGTGGTTCGGTCACCGATTGTGTTTTAACGAAAGTGGTTCGGTCACCGATTGTGTTTTAACGAAAGTGGTTCGGTCACCGATTGTGTTTTAACGAAAGTGGTTCAGTCACCGATTTCGTTTTACCGAAAGTGGTTCAGTCACCGATTTCGCTTCACCAAACATTGCAGGTCAAGACAGTCTACAAGTTGTTACTTGTACATGTAGTTCACTGCTTGCGACTAAAGTGATTTTTACAACGTTAAAACTGAAAATGCTGAAGTTTAGATTTCAAAAATGATATCTCGTTTTGTCTTCTTTGAAACGATATATCAAATTGTCGGCGAAGCGTCAGGTCGGTGTCCTGGTGCGATCATCAAAAAACTTATTTGTTTTGATCGTGATTTGTACCGAGAAAGGCGCGAAGTGGCTAAGAGCATTTCTCTCCTTCCTATTTCTTCTGATAACCTCACTGATAAACTGTACTGGAAAAAAAGGAACTGCTGTGAATATATAACCTTAAACTTACGCCACAAACTAACAACCGCCGTTCGTTCATAATCTAGCGGCAAACTTTTAAAGCGGGCCCCGCCAGTAAGCAATAATCAACAAACAAACTTTAGCTTCCGTAGTTTAACATGTGTTTTGTATCTTTAGGTAATCATACGGTTTCGAGTGCAATTTGGGATTAATTTGCATGAGTGAGTTTTTCAAAGAGTATCAAAATTGTTCGAGCCCACAGGGCGAGTGCAATTTGAGCTCTTTGAAAAACACACGAGTGATGATTAATCCCAAATTGCATGAGAAAACCGTATGATTACTTATTAATAATATATGTTTAATTAATTTTATATATAGCTATATATTCTTTTTTTGCTTTGTAACTTGTCAACTTATAATCCTGTAAACTAGTATTTTTTTTGTATGTTTTGTATGTAGCTAGTACTGTAACACTTAAAACTGCGTGTCCATCTTTTAATACTCTTTCGTTATCTATATTTATACATAACAGCACCCTGACCCTTTGCCATATAAGCCTCTGGCTTCGGCTTTTCTTTATTGATTTTCATGTAAAAATTGTGCTTTTCTTACAAATACAATAAATTATTATTATTATTATTTACATGAAAAAAAATGTCAGGAAGTGACATTGGCGAGTCATGTGACAAAGTAATTTATTCAGTTAACAAACCATAATAGTTCACACTTTCAAATTCATTCAAATTGTTCGAGTACGTGTTCTCAGAAGTCGAAGGGTAATGTTTCATTGCTTTCCAAATAAATTTGCATCGTATTTCCTTTTATCGGCACTATGTTTCCTTGAAATTGCATTGCCCTCAACCAATCAGAATTGAGATTTTTTCATGTATATTATTAATATGGTTATCATTCATTTGAGCATTTGTAGCACATTTTGCTGTGTGGTATACAGTGTAAAGCAATAATTGGAGTTAGTGTAGAACACAATCAACCCTATACATGTACATGTAGCTAGCTACGGCTATTCAAATGTGTATAAACTACATTCCAGTTCCTAGTATTCACAATATTAAGTACACTCCAGTGTAGAACATATTAACTACATTTTATGTATATATGCATGTGTATAAAGTACACCCCAGTTCCTTGATCAGAGTATTGGAATTATTTTTCAAGTGAGAACATGGTTGGTGCAGAATATTGAGTGCCATAATTGTTAGTTGCAGAATAATTTATGATCAATGTTGGTAGCCGGGTCCAGGCTTTTATCAGCCTCTTATGGTTGTTTCAGGTCCCATTAGAAATTCAGTGTAGATTAATTAATTAGGGAACACAGCAATGAACTCAGTACTTTGATCATGAATTTCCCTCACCTTGTACTGTGTTGATATTTAAGTTCCTTGGCATATCAAAGTGTCATTATAGATTAACTCAATCATCTTTGCCTGAATGTAGTGTTAATTTGTATAACCAAGATGCACACATGCATGTGTCACTGATGTATGTGTAGCTGTAGACTGTCACAACTGACACAAGATACAGGGGTGTGTAGAAAACTCAGGCCAGGTACTGTTTGTAGTTTTGGTATCTGTATGTACAGTGAGAAGCAGAATCCTATACTAACAGCGAGCAAGCCAACAGAATTTTCGATTGCAGATTCACTCGGTGCATATAGTTAGCACAAATTATGGCCAACTTGATTGTACTGCAGACTGCGCCGACAAAACAGCTAGACCATGTTTGACATCAGACTTTGTCTTGTACAGTCTCCAGAGGCAGAGGTACAAATGTAGCTAGCATACACATTCCTCAGGCTTTGATAAATCGTAGCAAATTATTTGAAAATGCACTCGGTTTTTACTGGATAGTTCAATTGCAACACATACAAATAAATAATTATGGCCGAGTTGAATGCATGTTCAAGTATTTTACTTCTTCAGCATTGTGTACGTGTGGTTACCAGTTCCCCGGCCGATGATTTATTCTAAAAAGTACAAAGTTAACATACTGTACATGAAGACATACCTCTGGCACCCAGGGTAGAGGACATGAGGACGGACACAAATCTCGATTTCTTTTGCCTCACTGATTAGGGCATTAGCACAGGTAGCTAACCCACACAGGACTACACCCTGGTGAGAATCTTTGGAGGATCCTGCTAGGATCTTAAATAGGATCTTTAATAGGATCCTATATAAGATCCTTAAGGATCCTGTTTGCAGATCCTCAAAGATCTTTAAAGATCCTACCAGGATCTTGTTCAGGATCCTCAAAGATCTTTAACGATCCTAGCAGGATCTTGTTCAGAATCCTCAAAGATCTTTAAAGATCCTGCTAGGATCTTGTTCAGGATCCTCAAAGATCTTTAAAGATCCTACCAGGATCTTGTTCAGGATCCTCAAAGATCTTTAAAGATCCTGCTAGGATCTTGTTCAGGATCCTCAAAGATCTTTAAAGATCCTACCAGGATCTTGTTCAGGATCCTCAAAGATCTTTAAAGATCCTGCTAGGATCTTGTTCAGGATCCTCAAAGATCTTTAAAGATCCTGCTAGGATCTTGTTCAGGATCCTCAAAGATCTTTAAAGATCCTACCAGGGTCTTGTTCAGGATCCTCAAAGATCTTTAAAGATCCTAGCAGGAACTTGTTTAGGATCCTCAAAGATCTTTAAAGATCCTGCTAGGATCTTTGATGATCTTTAAAGTTTTCTCAAAATAATAGCTTCAAGGATCCTTTAAGATCCTCCTTAATTTATACCTCAAGGATCTTTAAATATCCTTTATGGAACAGGCCTGTCACTGGTTCAGGCACATTTTACACTGTAAGCTACAAATGCTCACTGAGATATGACATTCAGGATCAATTTAGTATTCCAGTGGCTAAGAAATCCAGATGTGAGCGATTTGTAGTGATCATTCTGTGTAGTATTCTTATTCCGGAATACGGTCAATCAAATGCACCCTAAGTTAAACAGCTTTCCATTCTGTTACCCCAAAGAAAAAGGTAATGTCCATTGATAGTTAGAAGAGAGATTATCTGTGGATAATAACAACCCTTTGACTACATGTAGATGTAAAGACCACATTTATGAAACTATTATAGTCACTCACAACAACAAATTTATTACTGATTGCAAACAGAACAGTGCCTCCATGTAAAAGACAGTGTCGGATAATTCTCATTAGAAAAACTGCACTCATATTAGGGAGTGAAATATATTGTGTATTAATTTTACCACTAAAAACTGTGGTCCAAAAAGCCTTTCCTATTACACATACCTGTAGCAGCTCATCTGTGTCTTTCTGTAAACAGCCTAGTTCCTGTACATGGACACCACATCTTTACAGGGTATTCTCTTTTGGAGTTTCCTGTTACATGTACTTGTAGTAATTAGAAAATACTACATAAATTCTACAGGTACAAATGTACATGTAGCTTTAGTTAGTAAACTCCCTTATACTGTATGTACAAAGTCTGCTGAAGCTTAGTAAGATGAAAAATGTGAGACAAAAATGCTACAATTAAGCCAAAGTTATTGGAGTGCTGCTCACTAGTCTAGTTAAAAAAATCAGTTTTACGTAAGTGTTTACTTCTCCAATAATTATAATAATACAGGCCTGGTTAATTAATTGAACTAAAAGTTAATTACCCTTTTAAGTTCTGACTACAATATAACTGTACGTAACAAAGTCCACCATTATTTTGGGAACAGACACCTTTTTCCTTGAAGTACTGAGGTCCTCCAGGGATTCATGCACTTGTTCAGTACTTAAGCAGCTGTTTACGTACTGCCTAGAAAAAAACACCATGTGATTAGTTCTCTTAAGCTAATGTCTAGAATTGTATAATAATTTATATACTTTAAATTATAGGGACAAGATGGTCACTTAGTCTAACTGACTTACATGTACAATGGGTTACTAGTTCCTGTTAAAACTTATTTAAATGTTCCTCAGCTCAAGACTTAAACCAGAAGTGAGTGATATACACGTAAGCAAAAGTACGGAGCCAGCGAAGCTCAACATTTTGTGCCCACAGAATATGTAGAGCATTTATAGCATAAGTAATAAACCAAGGAAATCATGAGAATAAAGTAAGATTATTAAGCTCTTTACACATAATTATAAATTAAGCCTATTATTGTAGGCAGTAAAGAGTGTTTTATCACCTGAGCTGCATGAATTTAATGCCTGAAGTAGTAAATATTTGAAGGGGAAAACATTAATTTACTGAGTCTTTTCATTTTAGTGTGTTTATTTAGTAGTACTGTCTAGTAGTATTTTATTCATCCACAGAGTATATGCTTCATATTTCAAAACGTTTTAGAATCACTACTCCGCAGAATATTTGTTTCAGGATCAGGAACGTCAAGCAATATTAATAGATTACAAAGGATGTTAATTTTTCATGAGGGAGGTACATGTATTACCCAATTGGGTCCTTTAATATGGTAGCAATAATAGAAGCTCAAGCTCAATACCTATTTTTGACAAGTCACAAACTACATGTAAATCACAAATTTCAAGATAAATTACAGTAGATTTATATTTTCCCTCCTTTATTATAGAGTAATTTAGGGTAAACTTGCCCCTTTACACTTGTTATTATTGGTAGTGACCACTAGGGGAGGGGAACATTACACGAGAGGTCTCAGGACGTAATCTACAGGGGAGAAGTATTCATGGAGGTTGTGTACATGTATATGGAGTAAAAAGGAGGGGATTCATTTAAAGTTCCTATCACCCTTTTGCAATTTTGATAGCTTATGAACCTCCGAAAAGTTTTGAGTATTTCTGTGAAGAAAGTTTTGGTTTAAAGTGAATACTTTATGTTCTACGCTTGTTTGAAATCGTGTAAATGTGACCTTTCCTGACCCATGACCGCGTAAGTAAAAGACTGGGTCGAAACCTGGGTAGACGTCATCTCATTAATGCATTATTCTCCATGGCGCCTGTTTATCACAACAACATCGATGCATAGAATATTAAAATTACACAGTTTTTGAGTTGTTAGTAAAGAATAAAGCTATTTTTCAAATGATTGCAAAGCCGAATTAATTATATGACGTCAAGATGACGTCTACCCAGGTTTCGACCCAGTCTTTTACTTACGCGGTCATGGGTCAGGAAAGGTCACATTTGCACGATTTTAAACAAGCGTAGAACATAAAGTATTCACTTTAAACCAAAACTTTCTTCACAGAAGTACTCAAAACAGTTCGGAGGTTCATAAACTATCAAAATTGCAAAAGGGTGATAGGCACTTTAATGCAGGGACTATATATATCCATGGATTCTAAGGTGTGGTTTAATATTATTATGATAAGTGTTAATATGTAGTTGAATCATAACTATTTTGAAGAGCTGCACCTATCGGTCGGTGATTTCCTTTGTTTTTGCTTCATGAATTATTAATGAGTTTGATAATATAAATTATAGTTTTTAGATATATTTTAAAGGTAACTATATAGGGTTTATAATTAAGATATGTATTCTGTTCAATTTAGACTTTTTAATTTCACGTTCACATTAGAACGAGTTTGTGACAAGTTCTTAGGTGTAACGTGGATAAATAAAGTATTGTATTGTAAACGAATGTCAAAACGGAGTTTTGAAATCCTCTGCTTTAAAATGAGACGTTTCGCAAGTTATAATAATAAATCTTTATTTAAACACGGTAATATACATCAGCGTAGCTGCTTTTCAGATAGCCGTGAGAGATACATTAAACTAAATATCTAGTAACTAATTATATAGGTATTATAGGTATTATATAGGTGTAATAAAAACATGACTAAAATGCTCTAGGATAATTCAGTATTTTACAATAAGTACTAATGCTAATGGTCATAGTAAAATATATGTATGATCAAATTTCCTTAAATATAATAATAAAATATTTAAGGGCCTTAGGTAATTGGTTCCACAGTAGGGCACCACTGTAACTGAAACTCTTTTTTAGGTAGTGGTATAGAATAATTATTCTGACTAACACTTCTTAAAACGTAGTGTGTGGACATTGATCTACTTCTAAATAATTCTGATAAATAGTCAGCACATAAATCGTGATGGATTTTATACATCATGATTGCCATGTGTTTATTTCTTGTAGTTTGTAGATCATCCCATGCATCCAAGTTGTTGAAGAAGAGTATGGGATCGTATGTCATAAGAAGATTTTGTTACTACCCTCGCAGCTCTATTTTGAAGTTTCTGTAGTTTATTTGCTAAAGTCAATCCAATATTATCCCACACAGAGCTGCAGTAGTCAAAGTGACATTGGATGCGAGATTTGTAAATGACATTTAACGTTTCGACATTGACATATGGCCTCGTTCTCTTTATCATACCTATGCCTGATGACACTTTTTTACAGATTTTATCAACATGATTACATCAAGAAAGTTTATCATCAATTTCCATACCTAAGTATTTTGTGTTCGAGACATTATTAAGTTGTGTGCCTCCAATTGTAATAACTGGTTTTGAGTTTATAGGGCTCTTTGTTTTTGAGCATTGGCAATAATCATAAACTCGCTTTTCACAGTATTAAGATTTAATTTATTAGCCGTGAACCAGTCGTTGGTTTTGCTTAGGTCATAATTAATTTTTGATTCAACTTCAAGTATGTCTCTTCCAGATACATATATATACTGGTATCATCGCATACATTTTACAATTTGAATAATGTATTGATTGGTGTAAATCATTTATATATATTAAAAATAATAGTGGTCCAATAATTGACCCTTTAGGTACGCCGCTGGTTAAAACCCCTTCGTCCGAGAACGAGTCGCCTACAATGCAGACTTGGCGTCTGTCTTGCAGATAGGATCCGAACCAATTGATTGCAAGTTGATTAAAACCATAAAGTTGAAGCTTTTTTTAAAGAATATCGTGATTAACAGTATCAAAGGCTTTTTTTATATCAAGAAAAACAGCGCAGTTCAATAGGCCACTATCCATATTAACGAACCAATTATTAGTTGCATCAAGTAAGGTTGTAACAGTTGAGTGTAATGAGCGAAACCCAGATTGATATTTAGATAGTAAATTATTGTGAATGTTATTAATAAATCATTTGTGATGTGATGATCAATAAGCGTCTTCGAGGTGTTTGTGATTCTAGTGGGACAAAGGATCGTTTTGTTTCAACTGAAATAATTGTAGGAGATCTTTGAGCTGCTTAGTGTGGTTATCCTGTTCATTATCTAATAGATCAGTTGCAATTAGTATCCCCAAAAATATGAAATTCTTTGTCCTCATTGTCGAGCTTTCTCAGTGCCAGTTTAAACAAATCCATTATGTTAATCTGAGAACTTGGAGGTCTATACCAAGTTGAAATTATAAAAGGTTTGCGTTTAGGCTTGAGAATTTCAACAGAGATAACTTCTAGAGAATCTTCAAATATATCATTACAAACTAAATAATTAATAGAATTTCGTAAGTATAATGAGGTACCACCGCCACATCTATAGATCTATCGCGACGGATAATACTATAGCCTACTATGTTGACTTCAGAGTCAGTGATAGCTTCAGAAAGGCACGTTTCGTTTACAGCAAGCAAATCCAAGTTCTGGCATGAAAGAAGAATTTTTAATTCATCGAGATGCTTGGGAATGCTTGCTACATTAATGAAGGCCATCTTAAAGCCTCTAGTTTTGCTGAACGATTCAAATGTATTAGGCTTAATAGGCTCACCTTGTGTTGAATGAATATTAGTGTGTGTTGCACTATTTACTATGGGTGGGATGATTGGTGGACTTCGCGCAGCTAGTATCAGTATTGATAACGAGTATCAGTTTGCTCTAAAAGGAGATAAGAACAAGCGCCGCTAATGTGATCAATGCATTACTGCGTGTGCGTATTTATTTATGTCGTTAGTGACAACTAGTCTTAACTCTCTCTCAACTCTAAATTCCAGGTCTCAACACGACGTCGGCAGAGCGATTCAACAGCTCAGCATCAGTAGAGAGGACATATTTATCACCACTAAATTAGATCAGCCTGGACATGGTTATGCCAAATGTTTTGAATCAGTCAAGAACAGTTTGTCTGAGTAAGTAATGGTGAGCTTGAAGGCGTTATATTTTTGTTTCTCGTATGTATGAAATATTGAAGGGGCTCGGTCATGAGATGCGCATGCGCGGTTTTCAAACAATTTAATGATATGCATATAACACTTGAAAAATTGTAGATGGCGATACAACGACAGTTACATTTACTATACAAAACTCTTGTTCGAAGGCATTTAATTAGAAGAAAAAAACGTCTTTGTATTGTTGTCACTGCTGCAATGGAGATTCAGGGTGACGAGGAATAAATTCTGGCGAGTTTCAGTGAACGGATGTCGAATTTATCGTGTTTTCCCCGTAATTACATTTCTAGTAATTTGGAAATGCAAGCGTATTAAAGGGAACGAATGTAACGAACAACCGAAGCGTAACTTCATATCAAACAACGAGTGTCGATTTAGAGGTCTGGGACCTAGAAACCGCCCGTTTGAATGTCCTGGCAGATATTTCAAATATGGAATATATAATTTTCCTAATATGGAAGAGGCCACGGGAAGTTCAAAACGACACTATTGCTTACTATTTTATTGATAATTATGTCACTAGCCGCCGGAACACGGTCATTGTAAACACGAAACTCACATCTCAAGAGCGGTGTTTGAAATATTTTCAGGCTTCATTTATGTTTCAGAGAAGGGAGTGTACTCTGGTGGGCCTTCCTAGCACATTATCCAATGTCCTTTAGGGCTTGAAGGTCTTGTCGATGCCACCCCAAAATCTAGCTAAAACTACATCCGAACATTTCTACTGAAATCATGAATATATATAGAGGTGTGATGATTAATGACACAGTCTCATGGAAACATCATATTTCGTATATTTGTTAACGTATCTCAAGAAATATTGGTTTATTTTATAAACTAAGACATTTTCTATCCCTCCAGTAGCTAAAGCAATTATACTATAACTTAATTTACCCTTATATTTCGTATGCAATAGTAGCCTGGGGGAGTGCCTATTTTTGCCATCTAAAACGAATTCAAGTTATTATAAGCAAAACCATATAGTCAGACTCCTTTTTTTTGCCACCCTGTATGGGAAAAATACTGAAAGTGCATTACCCTTATTAAACTTACTTGATATTTTGACAGTGGACAATGTTTATAAACTGCAATCACTAAAATTTACCCATAAGTGGCATAAAAAACAGTTACCAAGCATATTTAATCAATATTTTCGCTATGCAAGTGATGTTCACTCCTATAACACTAGATATGCCTCTAAAGGAAATCTTTATAAGGCACGCTTTAGAACTAATCTCGGCAAACAGACGATCTCTGCTGCAGCTTCAGACCTATGGCAACAACTACCAACTGATCTTAAACATCTACCCAATTTATTTTTTTCCAAAAAGGTTAAACAGTTCCTTTTAGAAAAACAAAATTCCTAAGCTTAAATGATATCTACAACTGATAAATTGTTGCTATTGCATTGAAATACTTGATGACTTGTTTGTGTGTATTTTATAGTATTTTTTTTTCTTTTGATGTCTGCATATAATCATTAACTTTGGCTGGCTGGTGTCTAACTCGAAAACCTCACAGTTAATTTAGATGCTAGACATTTCCTCTATTATATATTTAGCCTATTTACAACTTTTTTTCCCTACCACTTTTTCTAAACTCTAAATATAATTTTCCAGTTAACTTTGTAAATAACTGTGAAGTGTGAATAAAGTATTGTATTGTAAAAAGAGAACAACTGCATGAATACCCTAAAATAATGGCTTCGAGAGCACTAAACTGAGAGATGGTTATAATATACACGACTTTCATAATGGCCGCCTCCAGCCGCCTCCTAATTTGCATAATTTGGAAGATAAATATGTAGGGGAAAACCAATGCTACTACATGAAAGATCACATTAAAACTAGTAATTGTTTTGAGTTTTAGAGGAATGTGGAAAATTGCTGTTGAGCTATGAGCATTTGTAATGCAGAAAAATATGAAAGCGAGGCTATAAAGGCATCCGTCGTTTTTCTCATACAAATCTCTCTAATTTCAACTGGCTGTAACTTCATTGCTTTATAAGCTACAGCACTCAACTTTCATAAGTTCGCTTATGTCGACATGCTCTTTCACATGGTAATGTTCATATTTTCTATACATGTGGATAAACTACCGAAACGGGAAATCACATATGCAAATTAGGAGACGGCCATTATGAAAGTCGTGTATAGGCTGAATCAATCAACTAATGTGACAACACCGTTCGTCGCGTTGGAAATCTAAATCTAAACTTTGAAAACATTGGCTCACCTTTTCAAAGTTTTGGTCGGCTTAGTAACCGCGCGTGTAATCATGACTGCCGAGGCCCTTTAATGAAGTCAATACAGCTGGTATGGTTTCTTAGAACCTCATAAAAGTTAAATGGTACACTAGTAATTAGGTTTGTTATTGTCTCCTTTAGTTTTTGTTAAAGGGAATTTCGGCTGAAAACAATGTTTGCTCTCAAATGATTGGTATGACTTTTGTATCCCTAAGTCAGTTTATGTGTTTGGGTAATATCCGTAGTTTTACTTCTAACTTGAGCACACATGAAGTACAGCACTTTACAAAATGGCTGCCCAGTCAACAACTGTCACGTGACTAACTTGGCGGGAAAAAATTACTACATTCCTCCCCCCTTAGTTAAGTGACTCTAATGAAAATAACATTAACACAATTGGCCTTCTATCAGTCTCAGTCCAATACTGACTAGAATGTCAAAGTTCCAGTAGCAATGTAAAGTTCCTAGACCGCATAGTCATTCAAATAGCCCGGTGCTCTGCGACACCTCCTTGGATATCGAGTTGCACTTTCTCCAGTGTTCACTTTCTTTGAAGACTGTGCTGTCTGAGTTTCCTTCACCACAGGATCTGCTTTGGCACTGTGTGCTTCCGGAGTGGGTTTAACGACCACAACATCCGATGAAGATCGAGTCTCCTTCCACATGCAGCTCTACACGATCCTTCTTGGCCAAAGGCTCTTTAGGATTGGTTTTGGTAAGAACTTGATCTTGATGTTTCCTTAGCAACTGTCCCTCGGGTGTCTGGACAGTGTATGATACAGGTCCTGTCTGGCTAGTGACCACTGCTGGTATCCATTTGTCTCCATTTTTCAGCTTACTATAGTTGGCTACTAACACTGGATCTCCAGGGTTGAAGTTCCGCTCCTTGACATGTCGGTCATGCTGATATTTCTGCTCAGCCTGTTTCTGCATAGCTTGTCTTCTCACATCAGGATGGATTAAGTCCAATCGAGACTTCAGCTGACGATTCATCAGGAGTTCAGCTGGTGACTGTCCAGTAGTCGTGTTCGGTGTCAGACGGTACTGAAAAAGGAATCTAGCCAATCTGATTTCCATGGCTCCATCATGCTGCTTTTTCAGCCCCTTCATTACCGTTTTGACAGCTCTCTCCGCTTGTCCATTTGACGATGGATGGTAGGGAGCAGTGCGCACATGTTTGATTCCATTATTCTTCATAAACTCTGCAAACTCGCTACTTGCAAAGTTGGTTCCATTGTCGCTTACGATTACATCAGGTAATCCATGAATAGCAAATGTAAGACGCAGCCGATCTATGGTTGCAGCTGCTGTTGCAGTGTTCATTACGTGCACTTCAATCCACTTGGAGTACGCATCGACCACTATCAACAGCATCTTGCCTTCCAATGGACCAGCGTTGTCAATATGTAGTCTAGACCAGGGTCTATGGGGAAATTCCCAGGGATGGAGCGGTGCTTCGGCTGGCTTGTTCTTGTTCAGCAGACACTCATTGCAGCTCTTTACTTTAGACTCAAGTTCATTATTGATGTTTTGCCACCACATTGGTCATCCTACACATTCCTGGATGACCAATGTGCAATTCTTCCAGCAAGACGCCCTTGTGGCGCTACTTCAACCCTCTGTCCCCACATAACACATCCATCTTCTACGCTAAGTTCGTACCTGCGATCATGATAAGGTTTGAGGTCCTTCTTCTTCTTCAGGAAGTTTCCTGGGCCACCCCATCAGCATATAGCTCATCATTTTCACTAGCAATGGATCCCTGCTTGTCCATTGTTTGATGGGCTTGGGCTTGCTTCCCCCCAGCAGACCTAGAAGAGGTTTGTGATCAGTGTAGATGGTGAAAGGAATGCCATACAGGTACTGGTGAAATTTCCTAACCCCAAAGACTATGGCAAGTCCTTCCTTTTCCACCTGTGAGTAATTCTTCTCTGCTGGCTGCAAATTACGTGACGCATAAGCAATAAGACGTTCTGATCCGTCTTCCATCCGGTGTGCAATAACCGCTCCTAAGCCATATGGCGATGCATCACAGGACAAAATCACTTCTTTTGTACTGTCAAAGTGTACTAGCAGTTGTGATGACTTCAGCAAGTCCTTAGATTTCACAAATGCTGCCTCTTGCTCACTTTTCCCATGCCCATGGTGTCTCTTTATGCAGCAGCTTATAGAGTGGATGGAGTTCTGTAGCAAGATTGGGTAAGTAGCGGTGGTAGTAATTCAGCATTCCCAGATATGACTTCAGCTGTGTTACATTCTCTGGGGCTGGAGCCTCTGTTACCGCTTTCACCTTTTCCTCCACTGGTTGGATACCTTCACGGCTGATCCTTTGTCCTAAGTAGATGACTTAATCTGTCATAAAGACACACTTCTTCTGGTTTAGTCAGAGACCTGCCTTAGAAAGTCTATTAAGAACTTCCTCCAGATGAGTAATGTGTTGTTCTCTGGTTTTGCCAGACACTAAAATGTCATCCACCCTAACCACTACATAAGGGATACCCTGTAAAAGGTTTTCCTTCACTCTCTGATAGATTCCCAGGGCACTTGAAATTCCGTAAGGGACCCTATTATACTTGAACAGACCCTTGTGAGTATTTATGGTTGTGAACTGCTTACTCGCATCACTCAACTCTAGTTGCTGGTAGGCCTGACTCATGTCTAATTTAGTGAACTGCTGACCACCATTCAATGTGACATACAAATCTTCAGATTTGGGGATAGGACAATTGTCCAGATTGGACACTTTGTTCACAGTCATTTTATAGTCCCCGCAAATGCGAACACTCTCATCTTCTTTCACTATGGGTGCTGCTCACTCACTAAACTGAACAGGTGTCAGAGTCCCCTCTTCTACTTGTTTCTCTAGAGCTTTCTCAATTTTCTCTTTCAGAATGTATAGAACTGGCCTTGCTTTACAGTAAATTGGCTTTGCCTGGGGGTCAACATGAATTTTTGCCTTCTCACCAACCAAGGTTCCTAACCCTCTGTGAATCAACGTAGGGAACATTTCTGCAAAGTTAGGCGTTTCAACACTGTTCTGAAGTCTGAATACTTCAGACCAATTCAGAGTAATCACTTGAAGCCAATCCCTACCAATAGTGAACGGGTGTTGCCCTCTACTACAGCAACCGGTAACTTATACTCATGGCCCTGGTAGTTTACTGGGACTTCAGCTTCCCCTAGGACTACTACTTCCTCCCCTGTATAGGTTTTCAGCTTCAGATTGCTTTGATTCAGTGTAATCTCGGTGGTTCCTCTTGATAGGTTTTCCCAAACCCCCTGATTCACTACAGTTACTGCAGAACCAGTGTCTATTTCCATTGTAAAATCATGACCATTAATGCAAATGTCAACCTCTAAAGGTTTTATCTAAATTGTACAGATTCATTGAGTACTCGCCTGATATTGTCTTCCTCGCTCTCTTGGTCCAGTAGATTAGTTGACTTGGTGTTGCTCTGATATCTAGCCTTGTTTTTGTTTGGTTTATTTTCTTGTTTGCTTTTGGATTTGCTGCAGCATTGTCGAGCCAAATGACCTTTCTTTTGACACTCGTGACAAATTGACTCTTTGAATTTGCACTCGTATGCTTTGTGGTCCCCTCCACAGCGATAACACTGGATTTGTTTTGGGTTACCTCGGTTTTTCTGCAGTCGATTTACAGAACTGGCTTCTGCACTGGCACTCGCCTCACTTTTGGAGTTGTTGTGACCTAACTCTTTTGTATTTTGGTCAGCTGTCTCCAACGCCAAAGCAGTCTCAAGGGCCAATTTGAATGCGAGCTTCGCTTCCACCAACAGCTTTTTCTGAATGGCCTCATTACGAACTCCACTCACCAGTCGGTCTCGCAGCATTTCCTCCAAGTTTCCTCCATATTCGCAGTATTAAGCGATTTTTCTAAGCTCTGCGATGAAATCTGCAATCGATTCATTAGGCCTTCTTTCTCGTGTATTGAATTTGAAACGCTGTACGATTACACTCGGAGTTGGCTTCATTATGCTCCTTCGTGAGTTGAACAATCTCATCGTAGGAAGCCTCAGTTGGGTTGCTCGGTACTATCAGGTTTAGAAGAATTTGATAAGCTTTTCCTCCCATTTCGGTGAGCAGGATTGCCTTTTTCTTCCCTCGTGTAGTAATCCCATTAGCCTCAAAGTAGAAATTAATTCGCTCGACATACTGTACAACTCCAAGTCGTCGCGTTCGGAATTGAATTCTCCAACTTTTCCGTGCTTAGCCATCTTGATTTCCCTCTCAATCTCTTAGGAAATCCTTTATTGCCTTTTATGAGTTTCGTTTTCGCCTCGTCGCCAATGTAATATCCGTAGTTTTAATTCTAACTTGAGCACACATGAAGTACAGCACTTTACAAAATGGCTGCCCAGTCAACAACTGTCACGTGACTAACTTGGCGGGAAAACATTACGTCATGGAAATACTACAGTTTGCCTCCAGTATATAAAATTGTACACTACATGTTATTTATGCACCGATATTTCTGTCGTTTGAATTTCCAGCGCGCGGCCATCTTCGATTTTATGACGTCACAGTGTTGCCCCTATTGTAAGAAACAATAGCACAATAGGGGCAAGACTGTGACGTCATGAAATCCAAGATGGCGGCGCGCAGGAAATACAAATGAGTTTTATCGACAGGAATATCGGTGCATAAATGACATCTAGTGTACAATTTACTGGACACAAACACAGAAATGGACTTAGGCATGCATGTATAATGATCATTTGAGAGCAAACATTGTTTTTCAGCCAAGATTCCCTTTAAAGCCTACACTGTCTTTACCTTTTCTCAGCGAGTTAACGTGTGTCATTACTGTAATACTTGGCAATTTTCTCTGAAACTTTGAAACATTGCGAGATGAATTACATAAGTGCTAGTTGCCGCAATTGCTGAAGAAGCAGACCTGAGTTCTATTTTCCTCAATTTGTTTAACAACTTTTTTCGCAACGTTTATCCTGCTTGCAGGGCATGTTACATTCGGAAACAATTTAGTTGCAAGGAAAATTATTTCGCTGAGTTTAATAGCACCATTAAATGTTCTCTTGTCTTTACGTTTGTTTGCTTTAGTCTTGAAAATAAAATGCTTTAACAATTTTCAGGCTAGAAACAAAATATGTGGACCTTCTTCTTATCCATGCTCCAAGTTTGGGTAAGATCCTAGAAACATACGATGCAATGGTAAAACTCAAGGAGCAGGGACTTGTAAGGTAATGTGTTAATGTTATGTGGAATGAATATACAAATGGACATACGTAACATGAATAAACATAGCGCCGCAATGGCTAACTCGTAAAAGGGTTTTACTTCACTATCTGCGCATGAGCAGACACATCTCCCACATGGTTAACATAGCTGCTCACTCACATATAAATACGGTAGCGGTAACTTTACAGTTAGCAGCAAGAAGGGAGCAACGTTAAAGGGGCTCTGTCAAGGGTACTGAAGTCATGCTACAATCACCAACTGCACATGTAAACAAACTTGATCGGCTAAGTTCAGATCAGTTCGCGCGTTTCATTTTTACGATCCATGGTTTAATTTACAGAACTTAACATGAATTATGGAACGCTCCTCAATTTCGGATGAAGAAACCGATCAGGAGTCAACAGCTTTTGAAGTGGTAGGATTTCGGACTTCTGTTGTAAGGAAATCAAACTTTAAATTTGACGTTAAATGCGTTCTAATTTTCATGCAAAGTTTTGACCACTTTTGAGTTTCTTACACTACCAACATAAGACTGTGATTCAGCAGCATCACTTTCAGAGTCGGTATAGTCGGGTTTCGCAACAATAACGCTATCACCAAGGACAGAATGCAGCGATACGCCAGTGATATCGACTTCCGATTCTCTCCCGTTTCCATCCAATGTTTTCTCACACGAAGACGACGAAGGAGACACAAGTGTAGCAGTTTTCTTGATCGGAGTAGAAGCTGCCAGTAGAGCTGCAAGAAAATCAAAACTTACATAAAATTGAAAAGAATGGCACAGCAAGATCCCACTTGATTTTCACGCCAGCCGAACAAAAATGCCTTACGTCGATGACAAACGGGATACAAGTGATCGATTACCAATATCTCCCCTCGCTAAACACTAACAGTACAAAGGTCAAAGCATATATAGTGGCGACTTGTGGCTTACCATTCACAGCAGGGCGATATCTTTTTCCTTTTCCCTTGCTACCAATGTCATCTCGAACTCTCATCTTGTTAGCATGGGCATACGAACTATGAAGACCAAGTAGAAATACATAACAAACTCAGATTTGGGATCTCAGATTTCGCTTCATCTCGAGGGAAAGTAGATACGCGGCGAAGCTGGAGTCACTCGCAAACGTCCCAGAAGCTTTAACAGACCTCCATGTTTCAAATACTGGCTTGCGGAGATAAATACTGGGATGTTCAAGATGCCAAATCTTTCTGTTCTTGTACCGATTGACCTTTGTCGAAACCAAAGATGACCGACCTCTCTTCTTGAAACCAGAGGATGGTGGAGCGCCAATGATCTATTATTCTAAAATATTCTGACTTCAATTTAAACACTGATATTCAAACTAACTATCTATTTTGAAAAAACAATGTATAACGCTAAGGAAAACTTCGATGGAAATGGATTTAAATCATACACTTTCAGCTTGTTTTAACGCGAGATCGAATTTCAGAACACGGTGGACTTTTATTCTGAAATGATTTTAGACACCAGGTCACTCTCGGCCAAAATTCCCTTGACATAGCCCCTTTAATTCCAACAGCAACGTTAATTACTGTTCACAGAAGAGGAGAAATCAATACATTTAAGTTAAACTGTTTTCCAGGTCCCGCTCGGCCAATACAAAGTGTTGCAGACGCATGCTAGAGAGCAGACGCATATTTGAACGCAGAAATTTATACCCAGATATTTTAATATTTTACTTAGTTTTACTTCAAATAACAGTTTATTAGAATCCTAATATACTCTACGACGCAGAATGACGAGTGAATTGAGCCTATTCTGCCGGCACGGTAGAGAGGTTTGGGGAGGAGACTATAGCATTATGGGTAATGCTTCTAGCATATACAATGCTTCGAGCGGGAAAAGTAGTCATTCTAGGCCAGTCAGCTCCACGTTTGTTTCGAATTTATTTATTAATATTATTGATTATAGTACGGTTACTTTGTATTGACTTAGTAAGTCGATTGTAAGTTCTCTAGCCCTCGGATAATTCGGGTTGCTGCATTAGGTCGAGGAGTACGTTTCCGCATTTCGCCACGTTTTTTGGCCACAACCCCAGGGTGGTTCTTTCGTGGTTTAAGCGATTTTTCGTATCTGGCAGTTTCCCATTAGTTAGGAATACAATTTATATTAGTTAATTGTATTGTAGTACGGAGTTGTCTGGCGACTATCCCACAATAAACTATACTTATGAAGTCTCTTGTCAGTGTAGTCAGAATGTTTACTTTTCCTAAATCAAGGCCAACAATAAAGGAAGTGCGCAACTTTAAGAATTTTGTTGAAGACGATTTTATAAATGATTTAAAAAAGCGTCCATTGGGACACCGTCGAGAATATTGAAAATCCGAACGACGCCTGGAAAGCATGGAAAACTGAATTCTGTGAAATTTTAGATCAACATGCACCTTTCAGACATAAATGAATAAGATCATTCTCCGTCCCTTGGCTGACACCACAAATTAAACAAACCATGACAAATAGATATCACAAAAAACGCGCTATAAAATGTAAAAGTCAATATCACTGGGAGCTATACCAATCCGCAAGGAATACGGCTAATATTGAAATGCGGAAAGCAAAATCCGATTATTATCGAAATAAAATAGAAACGTGCAAACACACTGATCCCAAAAAGACATGGAAAGTGATCAACTCCCTTTTGGGTAGAAATTGTAAATCCAGTCACGTGAATGAGCTTTGCGCGCGTAAGTCCAATTTACAAGGCGGATGACCGCCGAGAAACTGGTAATTATAGACCCATCTCAATCCTACCGATAATAAGTAAAGTGTTCGAGAAATAACTTTTTCGACAATTATATGGGTATCTTATGGAAAACTATACTTTCAAAATTTCAATCCGGGTTCCGTCCGCTACGTTCAACGGTATCAGCATTAATACAGATGTGCGACAAGTGGTTTGAAAGTATGGATAAGGGAATGTTGACAGGTGTGGTATTTTTAGACATACGAAAAGCCTTTGATTCGATAAACCATTCAATCTTGCTTCAGAAAATGAAACTCTACAGCGTTTCGGGTTGTGAGCTGAAATGGTTCGTTTCCTATCTTAAATGCAGGCAACAACAGCGCTTTGTTAATGGGTCTCTGTCATCTCCAAAAGAAATACTTTGCGGTGTTCCTTAGGCTCAATCCTAGGACCGCTCCTATTTCCGTTATATATAAATGACCTGCCAAAGTGCCTTACCTCTACCACTCCTGTCTATATGTAGACGACACGCAAATCTTTACATCTTCGTTTAATGAAGCTGATCTTGCCTCTAACTTAAATTCAGATATTGATAATATATGTAATTGGCTTGCTGTAAACAAACTACAGTTTCATCCTTCAAAGACGAAGCTGATGATTATTGGCTCTGCATTTAATCTTAATAACAAAATCGAGGAAATATCAAACAATGTATTTATAGACAATGCTGGAGTCGCTCGGGTAGGCTCACACAAATGTCTTGGAGTAGAAATTGATGAGAGACTAACCTTTCAAAATCACATTGATAGCATTTGTAAGAAGGCGAGTGCAGGGATTGGTGCCTTGATCATGAGGCGAATTAAGCCCTTCGTGCCAATCACTTCACTTGAATGTATATACAAAGCCCTAGTACATTCATATTTTGATTACTGCTCCCCTTTGTGGGATACCTGCGGCAAAGGCCTTAAAGATAGAATACAGAAATTGCAATATCGTGCGGCAAGAGTAATTACTGGTGCAGGCTATGAGATATACTTGATTGCTTAGACTGGAAAACTCTCCAAGAAAGACAAATTCAAATTAAATCGACATTAATCTATAAAACGCTGAATAATCAATCTGCACCATATTTAAGAGAATCATTTATAAGACTTTCTGAAAGTAAAATTCAATATAATCTAAGAAACCTTGACACGGACCTAGCACTTCCAAAGCCAAAAACCAACTTAGTATCTAAAGCGCAGCTTCAAATACAGCGGTGCTATACTTTGGAACAGCCTACCGGATAAGGCTAAGAAGGCAAATACATTAGCTCAGTTTAAACGTAATATTGCCTCCATGCCTGACACTGAGTTATGCTGATTATTTTCATTTTTATTCGTCAGTTTTTTTTTTTTTTATGTAAGCTTAATATGAGCCATCGTTAATTCATACCATTCACGAATCTTGTATATATATACACCAATCTTTGTACGGCCCACTTGGAAATCAGCTCGCGGGTCAACATTCAGTGTTGTAGTTGTAGTAGATAGCATATCAAAATAAAGTATATGTATGTATGTATGTATGTATGTATGTATGTAAAGGGCAATGTATTTGTACGGGTAGAAAAGAACCTCGTAGCGACATGGGGTTTTCACCAACATGTTACCCATTGAAAACTGCAGGGGGTCTTCTTAATGTGGTTGAATTAAGTCAATGGCCAGGAGGAGAAATGACAGCGAAAATAAAATTTCAAAACGGCTTAACCCCCCCTGAACTTCATTTGCGTGAGTATCTTCCCAAGAATGTCATCTAGTTGGTTGAAATTACATAGCCGCCTCACCTGTTAGCTCAGTTGGTAGAGCACGGTCTAGAGTGCAGGTGGTCGGGGGTTCGAATCCCAGCCGCGTCCTTGGACGTACATGTATAAGCCGTTGACCTTGTCTCCTTCCTCTTCTAATCTATACGAGGGGGACGTGAAAGAACCTGTTGTGTTATTTTAAGAAAGAGTAGGGGATTATCTCCCGACACAACAGCCTGGTATTCTGAGGTACTAACAATCAATCGTGATTGTAAACTGCACGGCAGCACATTGCGCCACAATTGCAATAGCAGTCCGTATCACAAAAATAACCTTGTGAAGCGCATTTGAATATATTCATATAGAATTTGCGCTATATAAATGAATTATTTACTTTTTACCTTTAAGATAGGGTGGTTTTTATCACTTTATCTATTTGCTATATACCAAACCGATTAAACCTCCAATATATGAATTACAAATATCCCAACTCCGCCCCCCTGAAAATGGTATACTTCATTTTTGATAGCAAACATGTTCGGAATGCTATTCATGACCAAACTGATTGCTTTCCAAGAATTAAAGTTCTGAAAAGAACAACAAAATTAAGGTTAAATGGTTATCCCACCCAGGCCCCGCTTGCCCAAGACAAAGGGTGGTGCAATTTTAAAGGTAGAAAGGAACATCGTAGCGACATGTGGTTTTCACTAAAATGTTGGCCATAGAAAACTGCAGATGATCCTTTTTGTTTGGTTGAAATCAACGTTCACAAACAGAAATGAGCGCCAAAACTAAATTTCAAAACGGCATAACTCCCCTGAACTTCATTTGCTCGAGTACACAGGACTCTCCGATGGCGTTTTGCTTAGCTCAGCTGAACAGAATGGCGTGAGTGTAGATAGAGATGGCCAGTTTATAAGCAAAGTGTTTTAAAGTCCTGAATTCGAAGTTCTGTATTCGGAATTCTCGAATGAGAAAATGAACTGAAATAACGTAATATATTCACATAGGTTCCATCCTAAAAAAACATGGTTTCTTTGATCTTCCAGCCAGTTTACCTCCGGGTCATGCACTGTTTATATTTGGTAAAACGTTTGCAAGTTACATTTGGCTAGCGTTAGATTCCCAAAAACTAAATTCTGCGCCGATGTGGACCGGATAAAAACTCGTTTTAACCTCTTCGATATGTGATTTCAGAGTTCAGCGGGACATTTTGATTTAAAGATCAATTTGATTTAGCTACACTAAATAATAACTTTGTCACACAATCCTTGTACAGATTGGAAGGTTCCAGAACTACTTAGACTGCATGCGTCAACACAATTAGCCATTATCAAGCAAAGGTTCTAGACGTAATCAAGCTTTGAATAGTTCGTTTATTCCACACACAATGTGCAGAACGAGTTATTGAGTTTAGGTGGATACGAGATAATTTATTCGTCTTTTTTTTTCTGTGACTCGCCGACTCGCCATTGACTTTCCGAATAACCGTCAAGGTTTCGAAAAGATTTGGTCATGCTGGAGAAGATGTATTGACGGTGCCCATCTAATGCCAGACACTTCAAACCTGGACAGACATGGTAGTGGGTTCCCAGAAATCACTTAGTGGTGATGACGTCATAGGTCACGTGATCTGAAGTACATGTCCATGTCTCCCTCATTTCTAATGCCAGCCGGCTCAAACCTGGACAGACATGGTAGTGGGTTGCTATCAATCACTTAGTGGCGATGACGTAACGATGACATCATTGATTATGTGTTTTAAGTACATGCCCATATCTCCTTAATTTCTAAAACTTGGACAGGCATGGTATTGGGTTCCGACAAATCACTTAGTGGTGATGACATAACGATGACGTCATCGGTCATGTGATTTTAAGTACATGCCCATATCTCCCTCATTTCTAATGCCAGCTGGCTCAAACCTAGACAGATATGGTAGTGGCGATGACGTAACGATGACGTCATCGGTCACATGATTTTAAGTATATACCGAAATAGCACACTGACCATCCATGAGTTGCCCTTAGGGGCCCTATGTTTATTCCTTTGACTATGCGCTACATACCTTTGGCCGGCACGATCGAGTGACTCATAAATCGCAATTTGTTTTCCTTTTGCGAGTTGCTCAACACGTGACACCAATCAGATTCGATAAGACAAACACGCGGGTCAGGCCTTCTCTCTGAAAAATCCAAGATGGCGGCTATACTAAGGAACTTATGGCAAATCACCTAGTTTTGGGCCATTTTTGCTGAAACCAAAGGCTTCTTCGACTGAAATACCAAAATGTTCAGTTTTTCTAGGGCCAACAGGACCGTTTGCATGGAAAATTCAAACGTTTACGAAAGGAGAGATGGCGACTGGCTGACTGGCTCCAAAAAAATGTAACCTTCTTTATATCTAATACCACGTTGCAGTGTTGATATTTATTCTTTCCTCTTTAAGTATAAATAGCTTCTAAATAGACTAGAAAATGGGCTCCAGAAATTTACCCAATTTATCAGTTCTTCTGGTTAGGAATACGGATCCAGGAATACTTCTAAACATTGGGGCAGATCTTTGGTGTCTGTGAAGACAGATGACTCCAATAATCCAAAAACCGAGTGGAAATCGTTTGTTTATTTCTGAAATACGAGACATCAATTGGACTCAGTCTATTGTTTATTTGAGAACTAATATTTCAGAGTTACATGTCTCAGATGTATTTATAATTTCATTACAATTGGATTAATTTTATCTGAAGGAAGTTTGGGCCCATAACAGAAATATGGTAGCCTCCAGTTTGCTTAAACTGCATTCCAGTAAGCTCAGCGGTTAAGTGTCAGTCTGTTGTGCAGAAGCTGGTAGAGGGCCACAAGTTTGTTGGTGCTCCACTATTGAGTGTTACCCTCCTCAAATAAAGTTTTCATTCATTCATTCATTCATTCAAATCCAGTTAGGACCTTAAAATAACTGGGCGAACTGGTACTGCCTTTGCTCTGACATCTGCAAATGGTTAGACCTTAGTGTCTTCTTGGATCAGAATGTTAAATCGTAGGCCGACACTGAGAATGAAACCAAATCTCTGGTAGTGACCACCCTCGAGTGTAGTGAATATAGTGTTGTATACATTTAGAGTAAATGAGTTTGTCCTCAATTATAGTAATACCATGCTAAATACATCTGTTAGTAGTAGTAGTACTTAATAGTTCCCTTGGTTCCACTATATACATTTTATATATTAATATACAGGCTAAATCTAGTAGATTACATACTACATAAAACATAATCATGACTGCTGCCTTAAAATAATCTTTTGTTGTTGTTGTTGTAAATGGAAGGGTAGATAATGCATGTATCAGCAACTTCCATCAGGGGTGGATCCATGGGAACCTTGTCAGAATTAATTGTTTGTTGCCCGTCGGTGTGGGGGGAAAGCTCACTTTGGTTCATGGATCAGGAACCCAGGGGGCTGACCTTGTATTAATTTTTACTCATAAATTATTGCTGTGCCCATACCAGGGGATTTGACACAACAGGTTTGATTGGGCATTTGGACAAATCCCCAGGGTACCTGGGGGAAGCCACTGATACATGCATGACAATGCTGCCAGTAAATATGCAAAGCTACTGATAGAGTGAAAAACTCTATGCTAAATCACTGGGAGGAAGTTCAAAGAAACATTGCATGTGTTATTTTAAAGACTTGTTATTGAGGTTTTACATGGCCTCTTGTATTCTTCCCTGAAAACCATGCCTTGAACCATGTGAAGTGAAACTTGCTTGGTAAAGAGTTGTAAGTCTCATAACAGCAGAGCAGGATGGAATTAACCATTCATGTTCACTGTATTATCACTGGTCTCGTGTTGCCAGATGTATATTGTCTCAAACACATGTAGCTACTGTTACAAACATGGCTGCAATTTGCTTTCCACTTTCCATGGCAGTTATCATCTCAGGCACTCTAAAATAGGATTCTTTTTACATGATAATATAATAATTATTCTTATGATATGGCTTCTCTGGAGACAAAGAATCACAATTATTCTTCAAAATAATTTATATATATATGTAACACTTGTAAAAAGAATCTAAAATAATTTATTATTCTCTCAAAGGCTAAAAATATTGTAAGTGTAAAATACTTTTTTTAATCGAACCTGCAAAGTTGTACCAACTATTCCTTGTTGGAATTTCATATGGCCCGAGTAAAGGCTGGTACAGCCTCTTGTTATTTAATTATTTAATGATTGTATTATTTCTGATTATCGTTAGGAATTATTACTTAGCTTTGATCTAAGGCCCTAAGAAAGAATACTCCTAAATAACATGCATTTTTGTCTTTGCTCCTTCTGAAAGTATAATTCAAACACTCATGAATAATTAATGAACATTTTGTCCAATCAGATGAAGCAAATCAGTCATGTGCATGCTCCTTTATACCTGATAAAATCTCATCATTCTAAAAAGCCCGCGGAGGGATTTGAATTCTGTCCCAGGGGGAAACGGGGTTAATGATTGAGACAATGGATAAGCACCTTGCATTAGTCTTGGAATTTCTATTGATGTTTCAGCTTTCTCATTGAATTGCTAATTAGGATGAACGTTTTATATAAAGAATACTAATGAACATGTTATATAAAATTTCATCCTAATTAAGAATTCACTGATGAAGACCCAAAGATAGCAAAAAGTACACAGAACATAAGGTACCTAGATAATAAATTTTGTACTAAATTTACTAATATCAGCAGCCTACCGAGAAACATAGATAATATTTTTTTAATGAAGTTACCAACTACTATTACTTGTTTACTGAGCCAAGGTTTAGTTCCAATTGTTAAATCAAACTCAAAGCCGTAAAATAACAAAAACGTGCATTAAACTTACAAACATCCTCTTAATTCATATTTTGTGCCGGGTCAAAAATTTAGAGTCTGCCGTCATGTCAGTCACATCGCTTTCCAAATCTTGAACTTTATCGATGTCAACCACGACACCAAATCCTTCAAGTGCAGCTTCTTGCCCTAGCTTGTTCTTATTTTTTCGAGTTAATTTGTTTTTACACCATGATTTACAAATTTATACAATATAATATTAAATAACAGACTATAAAATACACACACATACTACAATAGGAAAACGATACCTTACACTCAACATTAATCAGTGGTGTAAGGGCATCAAATAGTTACCTAAATACAAATGCCCTTAAATCTGCTCGTGATAATTATTACTAGAAAAAAAAAAAAAGGAACATTTCTGCCAAAATATCAATATTGGGAAAGGTAGTGAGAAAAAATAGCTTTTTCTAGTTGTTTTCTGGAATAAATGCTTTTAATTCGAAGAGGCAAGTTATTCCAATAATAAAGACATTACTGCGGGGGAAAATTTTCTCTAATTTAATCGATATCGTTCAATGTAAAAAAATTGATTTGTAGAGCTTGTTTGGTAAGAGTGTTGTTCTGAGACATATTTCATATTAATTGAACAGCTTTTGCTTTCGGTCATACATGTACATTCATAAATGAAAAGACATGTATTCATTTTAACTATGTCAGGAAGTTAGATAGGATAGATAACGGAGTGTCATCGTTGTTTCCCCAAATTATACAGCCATAGCTTATAAATGGGTAAATTAAAGAATAATATAAATTTAGAAGGCCGTTGAAGGGTAAATATGTTTACTAAGTTCATCATTTAAATATTCGATATGTTCTGAACAAGTAAGGTGGGTGTCAATGTAAAAACCTAAATATTTGATACTGTGGCAGTTTTTTATAGGTTTATTGGCTATTTTTAAAGGAGGATATAGATTATATGATTGTTTGTGTCGAGGTTGAAATATTAAATAATTAGTTTTTCAATGTTTAAAGTGAGTTTGTTGGCACATAACCAGTTATACAAATCACTTACGTTGCTATTTATATTGGGTATAATGAAATCTAAATCAGGTCCAGCAACAGTAACTGATGTATCGTCAGCAAACATACGGACAGAAAAATAAGTTGTCGACGCTGGAAAGTCATTTACATATAATAGAAAAAGTAAACTGAACTTGTGGTGCACCATAGGATAAGGTTAATTGATCAGAAAATACTCCATTTACAAAAACTCTTTTTTGTCTAGATTGTAAATATGATCTAAACCAGTTATGAGATTTACCTTTTATACCGTAATTAATTAGCTTAGATAGTAATGTGGCATGGTCTACCGTATCAAAAGCTTTTGCAAGGTCTAAAAATATTGTAATCACATATAGTCCTTCATCTAAATATCGAGTTATTTCGTCAATAAGATCTACCACACAATCTGTAGTATTTAATCCTGAGCGAAAACCATATTGCAGTTGAGATAACAAGTTATGAAAACATAAGTAAGTAGATAATTGATTTTAGTATATACCACACCAGTGAATATCACTTTTCGCGCGCTCTGATTGGCTACTAAAACAGTGAATATGATTTCATATTCACCTACGAGCGAAGCAGCGATCACCTTGCGCAAGCTTTTGTCCATTTGACAGAAAATAAAATAACTATTTGGTGTTGGCTATTCACTGTGGTAAAACGGCGAGGTAAATATCCACCACTATTCACCAACACTGAGGTGAATAATTGTTAAATATATTACTCTTTCAAAATTTTTACTAAAAATAGGAAGAATTGAAATTGGCCTGTAGTTGTTACAGTTTGTACGCTCTCCTTTTTTAAAAATTGGAAAAACTTTAGCAAGTTTTGAGGAGTCAGGGAAAACACCATTATTTGTAGATAGATTGATCACATATGCTAATGCTTTACATAGTTCAAGTGCTGCGAGTTTAAGCATACAGGGATGTACACCATCAATCCCAAAGGATTTATTTGGATTTGAGTTATCGAGAATTAAATAAATTTCTACCTTGTTGACAGCTTGTTCTTCGTCACACAATGCTTTCAGCATTGCGAAACGTCGCTTCAAACAACATAGTATGGTAGTTTCTTTTTGTCATTCTCTTGAGATGTTCGTAATCGCAGGCGGTGATTACTCGAACATTTTGCATGGCGTTGTGAATACAAAGGTTCAATGGTTCATTAAGTAACCATTATAAGTTTTTGAAGCCATTTAATAAACTCGCAGCAGGTGTTTTATCAGTTCGGGCTGCGCCCTCAAGTTTTAAACCTGATAAAACACTGCTGCGAGTTTATTAAACAGTACTTAGAATCACACCCGCAACCAGAAAATCATCACTTATATAAAATCTCATTCGCAATACACTTGTCATGCACGAATTCGCCATTGAGGTGCTATGTTTCATGTAGTTTGCCCTTATATAGGGTCAAACTTCATAATAAAGACAAGATTTCCAGAAAATAACTGTTGTGCCTCATGCCTGTAAGACTTACTTTTTTGCTTCATTTTGACTCAAAGGTCTATTGGCGTGTCCAACTTCGGAGTCTATCACCTCGAGCAGCTGCGTAAAGCAGGTCGCCCCACCCCAGCTGTCAATCAAATAGAGCTCAACCCCTACTGGCGCAAGGAGGAAATTGTCAAATACTGCCGTGAACAGGGTATTGCTGTGGAGGGCTTCTGTCCAATGTGCAGAGGAAGAAAAAACAATGATCCAGTATTGGTTGAAATGGCGAGAAGGTATTGAGGGCAGCATGTCACTGATGATAATGATAATAATACAATTTCTATAGCGCTTATACATTAATGTTCTAAGCGCTTTACAATCTAAACAATTATTGAATGCTTAACCTATACATTGCAATAGAATAATATAGCTTATAATACTAATAACAAAAATAATCATAGCTAAAATTGATAGGAGTTAAAAAATAAACACTAATTACAAATCATAAGCAATCAAAAAAAGGTATGTTTTAAGCCTGGATTTGAAAGTATTAACATTCTCAGAAGATCCGATGTTTAGTGGATATCTGCACTGCACTTTCTCAGACGCATGCATTTCATGCCGCTATTAATTCCAAAACTGATTATCCCCCACCTCCAATTCTGCCTGGGCATTTGACAACTCAGTCTGCTCCGAGGGTGAAGCATTTGCCAGCAAGGAATTCGTCAAATAGAGTGAAATACAGCAGATTTTACAGAAATGTGCACTCGTTCCAAAGCCCCATGGTGGGGCATTTGCAATGCACACCGCGGCAAAACGGTATGCTCCGCTGGCCAAAAGAACGAAGGCTCTGCTATCAAATACAAATTACCGAGGGTTTCAACTTTTTTAGTAAATAATTTTATAACTTAGTAAACTCACAATGAATTACAAATTAAGAAAACTTCAACCTGTTAAAGTCTTAAGCTTAGCTTTTAAGTAGTTTTCTTAGTTTTTGACAAAACAGTTCACAAATGAATACTTTTAAGCAGAAACGTTAAAATCACGGCATGTGCCTGTTGTTTCATTTCAGTTTTCGCGGGAAACTGGGGGCGGCCGCGCGCGGACAACAATAGCAAATACGCATGCGCGTGACGTTTTGCCGCGGTGTGTTTGCAATGCAGCTTTGGGCAAGAAAAGAAATCATGTGCACATATTACCTGGAATTTCTTTTCGTACCAAATAAATTCCATGCACACACTAGATCACCCACCGCTCCCCTAAGAAGTTAAATGGATGACCCCTAAATTTAATTGATTGTCGTCATCTGTATCAGAAGGAAAACCATCCATGGTAAGACAGCAATCCTCGATATCGTATTTTGCGGCAAAGATGCATAAAACACCACGTCGGATAATTAAATTTGTACGATTTCTTAGAAAAAAGGAGTGATATCATGCATATTGATACAATCTTTGTATTTTTTTGGAATAGGTATTGTAAATCAGTTTCTCAACTGTTGATTCGCTGGAGCGTCCAGAAACAATACATTGTCATCCCCAAGTCAACTAAACCCCAAAGAATCCTGGAAAACAGTCAAGTATTTGATTTTAACATCAGTGAAGAGGACATGAACATGTTGGTGAGTTTCGTTTTTTAATCGGTGTTTATTTGATGTTGATAAAATATCAATTAAGTAATGGTCCGCGTAAGAACTATAGTAAAAACAATAGGGCCGTGGCAATGAGCACATGCTCACGGTCGATTTTGCGTAAATATGACTTAAGTGCTGTATGAGATGTCTACAGTCCAAACTACACCCAGAACATAAAGTAGTTTTTGTGCTATGGGCTATTTTTACTGTGAAAACTCAAAGAAACCACCATCCAGCCAATCGGAAAGGGAGAAAACAAAAGAACTTTCAATCGCAAATTTGATAACTTTCCCCACGGTCGATATTCTTCGAAATTAAACCATAGTCATTTTGATCAAAAATAAATTGAAACTTCAAAAAAATCTCATATAAAAATGTATTATTTCGATGGTTTTCTATTGAATTTATGAGTATCAACCAATGAAATTACGAGAGAGAAGAATAGAGAATTAAAACCTTTTTACATTCCTTGCCGTTCAGTACTATTGTTCTTATCCGGACCACTACTTAATAAGCCTTCTCAAGAAAATGAAGCATCATGGGTAATCAGGACTAACAAGATGGCAAATGTTGTGTTTGAAAAAATTTCAATTCTGTGAAATTCATCAATTGTAAACTTAAGATACTAGGCAAAATATTTGAGTGGTGTAGCTTTACTAGAAAGAGAGCAACCATATTTTCCCGTTCCCCTATACATTAATTTGTCTATTTTTACAGAGAAATGTATAGAAACTAAAGTGTAACTTCTCGCTTTCAAGTAAAGCTACACCACTCAAATGTTATCAGTAATATTTTGCCTAGTATCTTAAGTTTACAATTGATGAATTTCGCAGAATTAAAATTTTATGGAAATTATTTGACATCAGATTCTCTCATACAAACACTGCATTTGCCATCTTGGTAGTCCTGATTACCCATGATGCTTCATTTTCTTGAAAAGGCTTTAAAGTGCCTATCACCCTTTTGCAATTTTGATAGCTTATGAACCTCCGAAAAGTTTTGAGTACTTCTGTGAAGAAAGTTTTGGTTTAAAGTGAATACTTTGTTCTACGCTTGTTTGAAACATGTAAATGTGACCTTTCCTGTCCCATGACCGCGTAAGTAAAGCCTGGGTCGAAACCTGGGTAGACGTCATCTTGACGTCATATAATTAATTCGGCCTTGGAATCATTTGAAGAAATGCTTAACATGTTGACTAAAATGACTTTTTTCTTTACTAACAACTCAAAAACTGTGTATATTTTGTATGCATCGATGTTTTTGTTTTAAAAAGGCGCCATGGAGAATAATGCATTAATGAGATGACGTCTACCCAGGTTTCGACCCAGGCTTTTACTTACGCGGTCATTGGTCAGGAAAGGTCACATTTACACGATTTCAAACAAGCATAGAACATAAAGTATTCACTTTAAACCAAAACTTTCTTCACAGAAGTACTCAAAATGTATTGGAGGTTCATAAGCTATAAAAATTGCAAAACAGTGATAGGCACTTTCAGGAAAAAGATGGTGGCTGGTTATTTAACCACAATCCTTTGCAAACCTACAGTACAAATAGTTTCTGCTTTCAAACGGAAATATATTCTTTTTTTTTCGTGCTAGCGGTCGTATAATTTTATTGCGCGAAAAGTTGTGTAATACGGCTGGTGATTTTTATTCATCAATTTTATTTTTTCGAGCCGTATTACATAACTTTCCGTGTAATTACGTCTAGCGTGCTCTTTCTTAGTAGAAATAATGTTCGTTTTTATTTACCTAGGAGTTTCGTAAAATTGTTTTCTTAATCTACAATTAACACATTTTACTTCTGTTGTTATCACAGGATTGCTTGCCTGAAGAAAGAACCCTGAATAATTATCCTGATTTTACGGAATCGTCATGGCAACCATAACTTTTTATTGGATACTCAAATCTTATTGGTAGTATTCCAACAAGGAAAGGGGAGAGAAATCTGTCGATAGCAAATTCTCACTTTCCTGAATCCATGGATTGTTTGTGCTGCATTGGTCCCCACAGACCAGCATGTGTCGTAAATATTCGTGAAAACGGTTGCTTTAGTAAGTTTTCTTGCTGTACGTAATGCACCTATCAGCGGCTTATATAAAAGGGGTAGGGATGCTCGTCGGACATTTTCGATTTGATTTGGCGGATACAACATAGGCTACAGGAAGTGCGATTAAAAAAATCGAATAGTTTTTTGAAGATTCGATAGCGAAATTTGAAAAGGATGAGCGTATGCCTCACTAGCATCTAGTCAGTACCAAATTTTACTCTGAACTTTGATATGTGAATTGTACTCCAGATGTCAATAACAGATCTATTTTCCTGTCCATCAAACTCATTTGAATTTCCCGGGTGCCACTATCCTGGATCTTATTACGTCACACACTATGGCCAGGAAACAATAGCTCTTTTGTTGTGTACAAACTGAATTGTGGCACCAATGTGATGTCATAATATTCAAGATGGCGCAGCTCGGGAAATTCGAATGAGTTTTATGGCCAGGAAAATAGGTCTGGAGTACAATTTACAAGAAACGAAAACACTAATAAATTTAGTTTTTTAGTGGAGGTTCCATTTAAGGAGGCAGTGAGCTATGAATTGTAGATTTTCAAATATATTTCCAATGAAAAAAATTACTGTTATAAGCTCTGTAAACTGAGATGGCCCAACAGTTGATGGCTGCAGCTTCAATCAGCCTAACCAGGCTTCGGCTGTGGGATCTCCTAAACCAACAAATGCACACTTCTCGTCTGGCAAAGAATCCTGAATAGAGTAAGAAAAATACCAATAAAGGGTTATTTTTATTGTATTCTGCAGTTAGCGTGTCCCCAGTAACGATCCCAAGCGGCTTTGCGAAACCGAACTCGCCCCAGCCCCCTACTCGTTCCTAAATTGGGCAATTCTCCAGCCACAATACCGTGGCAATGTTACTGAAACCAAGCCGATTAAACTTTGGGCTTTCTTACACTAAGGGCCAGACGACACCGCGGCAAAACGGTATGCTCCGCTGGCCGAGGGCTTAAAGTTGAAGTGCATATGAAGCGAAAATTAAGTTGTTCTAATTTTAAAATATTTTGAAATGATGAATAATTACATTTTCTCATCTCGTTTCAGAGATATTCAGGTTTTTGTAATATGCAAATGACGTCATGTTGGTTGCACAGCCTTGGGAGACAATTCACAAAATGAAGAACATCTGCAAATATTGGATAAAAACTATTGAAACTTTGCACATGTGGTACTTTGGAAAATACACATCATTGTACAAATTTTATTGTTGCCATGGAAACACTCTGACCCCAGGCTTTCCTCTACAAATAATTTTATGTTCGAGGTGCATGGGGCCATGGCTACATCATGATTTGCACAATGATGTTTATTTTCCATAGTGCCATACATGTGCAAAGTTTCAATAGTTTTTACCCAATATTTGCATACATGTTCTTTTGTGATTTGTCTCCAGGCTGTGCAACCAACATGACGTCATAGGTCATCTCATTTGCATATTACAAAAACCTGAATATCTCTGAAACGAGATAAGATGTTGACAACCGGAAAATGTAATTATTCATCATTTCGAAAGCATTTTAAAATTAGATCAACTTAATTTTCGCTTCATATGCACTGTTAAAGTCTTAGGTTTATCTTTTAAGTAGTTTTCTTATTTTTCGCGAAACATTTCACGTAAATACGCATACGTACTTAAAAGTAGAAACAGACGCATTGTTGATCCCGATGCGATACGGCTGTATTCGCAGGCTAGTAAACTCAGTGAATTACAAATTAAGAACACTTCAACCTAGGCTTAGCTTTTAAGTAGTTTTCTTGTTTTTCGCGAAACATTTCACGTAAATACGCATACGTACTTAAAAGTAGAAACAGGGGTGATTGTCTCTGTTTTCGTTTAGTTTCGGCGGGAAACTGGGCGGACGCGTGCGCGCTGGACTCATCTAAGGCGCATGCGCGTGATGTTTTGCCGCGGTCTGGGGCCAAACGCGCAGCTGTGAGGTTATATGCACACACAAAGACGCACACGTTTCTCACCCGTATTAATTTTAAGTACGTACGCGTATACACGTGAAATGTTTCGCGAAAAACAAGAAAACTACTTAAAAGCTAAGCCTAGGTTGAAGTGTTCTTAATTTGTAATTCACTGAGTTTACTAGCCTGCGAATACAGCCGTATCGCATCGGGATCAACAATGCGTCTCCCGAGAGACGTCTGCGATTTGAGGCCAAAAATTCCATACTGATGACGTTATGCGGCCAGGATCTGGGCACGATGCCTAATTATCATATATACAAGCCAATCTAATCATATATTCGATTCTGATTGGCTTAAGATTGGCTAATTTATCCCAAATTGCACTGTTTGGTTGTAACTGCACTCAAAATCAGGAAGTTGACCATCTATACGTCGAAAACAAAAGCTCCAGATTGAAATCAAAGAATATAAAGTCCTAGTGTTTTGGTAAAGGGATTTTCCCCGAAAATTTCCGAATGGTTAAAACTGACTGTGCTGCCGTCTAACCCTGTAAACTCATTTTACAGTACTAAACATTAACATTTCAGATTAATTATTTTAACGGTGCTTCAATTTTTCCGATATTCTCGAAGACTATCCGAAGATTCAAGTAAATTTGTTGAGTATATCATAAAAAAATAAATCATTAACAGATAACACGACCAGGTCCTGGCCGCATAACGTCATCAGTATGGATTTTTTTAGCCTGCTTTCAGGCAGTAGATGGTGTTTTTTCGCGCAGCAAACGGATCATCGAAGCGGCCGCCATATTGGCCGAGCATGATTGGGACCTGGGATCGAATGACAAATGGAGGGGGGAGGGGGTGGGGGAGAAGAAGCGGAAAAAAACCACGGTCTACCGCCTGAAAGCAGGCAAGGGATTTTTGGTCTCGAATCAGACGTCTCTCATGGGGGATGCGTTTTGATTGTGACTTCCGATGCGAGACGGCTGTATTCGCAGGCTATGAGTTTACTAAATTATAAATTTATTTACTAACAAAGTTTAAGCCCTCGAAAACTTGTATTTGAACTCAAGAGTCTTCGTTCTTTCGGCCAGCAGGGTAGAACGTTTTGCCATACGGTGTGGAGAACCCTAGTCTTCTCCGCAGGCATCTCTCTGTATTTCAATTCTGATTTTTCGGGTTATGGGTTTCCTGTGTATAAACGTTTGACCGGGAAGGACTAGGGCAGAGCGAATATACATGTACTGTTACTTGCAAAGACCCTTAACAAATACAAGGACCCCTAGTTAACTGGAACAGAGGGGCCTGGATTTCAAAACTAGTTGGAACTCTGTTTACTGATTCAGAGCAGGCATTTTGCTATCATTTTTTCAGTAATAAAAGAGTTGAATGGGGCGAGGAACGGGGAAGGCGACAAGGTAAGGTGAAAAATCCCAAACGGAGTCGCAAGTCAACTCAAGTTCCGTTTTTGCCTACCCACTTGCGCCTAGTTGCACTAACTTGCGACAACTTGCGTTAACTTTGATCAAGTTCAAATTTGAGCGCAAGTCAACGCAAGTTTTTCGTAGTTTGACCATCAACGCGAGTTGTTCGCATGTCTGCTTTTGTTATAAGAGCTGAAGGCTCGGTGGCATAATCCTGTGCAAAAGTAATTTCCGTTGGGAAAAGCAAAAGAAATCATAAGAAAAACATCTACAACAAAATGATTTTTTTTCGAAACTTGCGGTCGTTTGGCCACCCTTCGCAAGGTGAACGCAAGTTAGCTTGCGCTGACTTGTGACACCGTTGAGAGCTGTCAACTTGAAGCAACCTTGATTCCATCGCATATCATTCACTGAACGTATGGTTTGTTAAGCAACCAAGTCATACTTTTGCAATCTGCTTATCTTACCATCGTTTTCATATCCTCATTGGAAATGACAAAGTCGAATACTTGAGAATTCTCGAGGATCCTGTTGGGTTTCGTTGATTTGGGAATAGTAATGTATTGCTTCTGAACACTCCAGCGAATCAACAGTTGTGGAACAGACTTGTTGTACCTGAAGTAAGATAGAACGGGATAGCCAAGTCTGTAGTGCACCCGTCTAGTACGTAGGTTTCAATCCCGGCCGCGTCATTGCGAAGTGACGTAGAAGCGTTTGCTTTGTCTCCTTCCTCTTCTACCCTAGTTTTTTGTATCATTAATATCACTTTTACCTCAACTGAATAGGTGAATATTAAACATGGGGATTATGTTGTTGTGTACATGATTGGTTCATAAGTAGAATAGAAATGAAAAGGTCATTTATTTCTCCTTGTGAATTAAACTTTCTGATTTATAGAACATATTTGGTAAAATCACCAATATAAGCTTCAAATATAACATGGATCTGTAGAGAATGTATCTCTGCCAGCACGTTTTTGTAGAATAAATGATGCCTCCTTCATTTATGACATCACATAATTAGCATATTGGAAATAGAAACCTCTATAACTCATAGAAGCAACACTCAAATTAAAAAAATATTACATTATTGAACTAGCCTAGCAATTTAACCTGGGCTTGAAACTGTATCCAAGCAACACTCGAGCACGCTCAATGTAAACTTTCTATTTTAGCTGGAAGAAGGCTCTGCCCACAGGTACTGCTTCAGAATAGAGCGGTTTTAACTTGGAATGAGTGTTGTAAAACCAAAACCAGTGAGCCAATCACAGGAGCAAGTAAAAACATCAATGAACCAATCACGAACTGAAGTAATTCACAATTGGTTTTACTTGAACCAATCACGAGGCAAAGTAAATGCATCATGGATAACTAACCAATCAAATTCGAAAGCAATTACTTTTCGACACTCAATTCAAAATCGCTCTAGACCGTGTTGTTTCAAGTGTCAGCTGCTATCGTAACTTATAATATTCATTAATAATTCATGAGGATACTGGCCAATCCCGTGTGCCGAACGATACCACATGATGGCCTCTGTATACCCCATACAAACCTGATTAATAAAACGTCGGGTTCTGTATCGATATACAGACCCCAAGGTCGGTGATACAGACCCCATGGTCCGTAAAAGCTCAAGTAGTATTCTCTATCAGGTACAGAATGCTAGCTAAGCTAGTGAGAGAGGTCTCACGACCGATCACTGACTTTCCCTAACCCGGGCCGGGTGAAAAGACAAAAGTAAATGTGCTCTCTTATTCTTTTTACACAGTCTCTTCGATGTGGGACCTGGTTTTCTGAACGCTGCGCTCTGCTCTCTTATAACATACATCCAGTCTCTTCGATGTTGGACCTGTTTTTGTGCACGCTGCATGTCCGTGGCGCAAACTATTTTGCCGAAGCCTTATTTTACGCTTTTCATCAAAATTTCAGATTTTTTTAAAGTTTTATAGGGTTCATATCATAAGTACTTTACAATATTCGCGTCCGAATTGTTACAATTCGTTCGCTCATATCGTAAATAGTACTTCGAATCTAAATCAATAGGAACTGCAATAGGAACTGCACTAAAAATGTTTGTCCTACTTCTAAAACAATTCTCTATACCGCTCTTGTTCGATCTCATCTTATTATGCCGGCCTCACAGATTTGGTCTCCTACTTGATACGGCTCCCTCCATCTAGCTCGTAATCTTGAAAGTGTTCAAAGGCGAGCAACTCGTCTCATCTTATATGGTTCCGACTTGGATTACAAATCGAGACTTCATCGACTAAATCTTCTTCCTCTCTGCTACTTCCTTGAATATCTTGACCTGCTCTTTCTTTTCCGCTGTCTTAAAGGTGAAATTTTGATCGACACCTCTAACATTTTACTATTTAACAGATCTGTAACTCGTCGCGGCTCCTCTGGTCTAGACTTACGCTCAATTCCTTCCCGTATCTCGACTTTTCGTTCTTCCTACTTTGTACGTATCTGTCCTCTATGGAACACTCTTCCAGTCGATCTTCGCTCTTCTCCCTCTACCTCTTTCAAACTCAAACTGAAAAAACTTTACTTTGAAAGGCTAAGCTCGGTCTTTGATACCTTCAACATTCGAACTTGGTTCGTTACTTCCTATCATTATATCATCCAGTTGCGCTGCCTGCATTCAAATTATTTGTAGCATAATGTTATTATCGTACTTGATTTTGTATTTATTCATTCATTATCTAATTATTGTATATATACATATTCAATGCCAAAAAGGTTGTCCAGCAGAACATAATATAATACTATAATATCCATTGTTTTGGGCTATTGTCTAGACCAAGACAATAGGCCAAAACAATGGATATTAAAGTATTTTATTATGTTCTGCTGGACAACCTTTTTGGCATTGACTGTATATATATATATATATATATATATATACTAAGGATTCGGAGTATTTAAATTTTTGGTTGATTCATATTTCGCTCTACAATACTGTTTCGTGGGGACCAAAGTCCTCACTCGTCAGGAGTTACTTCGTGAATGAATAAATAGATAAATAAATAGATAAATAAATAGATAAATAAATAGATAAATAAATGTTTCGATTAATTCTATCAAACAGTGCTCGATACAGTGCTGTAGAGCAATAATACTAAGGATTCGGAGTATTTAAATTCTTGGTTGATTCATATTTCGCTCTACAATACTGTTTCGTGGGGACCAAAGTCCTCACTCACGAAGTAACTCCTGACGAGTGAGGACTTTGGTCCCCACGAAACAGTATTGTAGAGCGAAATATGAATCAACCAAGAATTTAAATACTCCGAATCCTTAGTATATATATATATATGTATGTATTTTTTTCTCTTTTTTCTTCCCGTTAACATCCGTCGTGACTGCTGGCGGAGACAAGCCTCGTAGGGGACTTTGAGTCATATTGTTTGTTTCCTGTGGCGTTACGCCCAAATGTTGTAAATAAATAAATAAATAGCTAACTGTGCAAACTCCCGTATGGGATATCAGCCACATGATATGATCAGCAGTTTACACTAGTCATAATAGTGGCTCTCACCTATAATCTAGTCTTATCTATAAATAGTTAATCTAAATAGTTAACTGTACAAACTCCCATATTATGGGATATCAGGCACATGATGCATGTATGATCAGCAGTTTACACTCATAATAGTGGCTCTCGTCTATAATATTCCGTAAGGTAATTTGAAATAGATCAAAATTAAAGAGTTTGATGGAATTTGCATTACGAAGAAAGAGACAGAGTTCCATTCCGGGATAGTGCGTGGAACAAAGGAGGACTTGTATCTATTCTAATTAGTTTGCATGATTTGTTGATTGTCTAGTTGTAGATTGGCTACATGGTTTTAGTAGATTCACCTCCACATCTACATTATTAGTGGTGTACGATTTTGTACATCAGGGTAAGACAAATTGCTGCCCTGCATTCCTCAAGACTCTGCCATCCGATTCTCTGGATCATCTTCGTTACACTTAACTCAATGTGGTAATCTTGTGAGACAAAGCGTGAGGTTCTCTATGTTAAACTGTGTTAAACTTGCTCTCATTAAATCCACCAGGAAACTACTGGTATTATTCCCCCATCACAACCAACAAACTCCCCTATCAACTCACCTACTCGCCATCGCAACCAATAAAGGGTCATCATTTTTTCGACCACGAAACAATGGACAGTAACCCTCTACAGCTATTCCTTGTTCACGACAGTACTTGACTATGTCCTCCTTACGCCAGTAGGGGTTGAGTTCTATTTGATTGACAGCTGGGGTGGGGCGACCTGCTTTACGAAGTGCCTCTAGGTGATGGACACCAAAATTGGACACACCAACTGACCTGAAAATAGATTAAGCCATTCAGTTTCACAGGTACAATAATTCCAAAGCAAACCATGAAAAACCCACATCATCCTATAAATAAGAAATGGGTAATGAAGCCTCTATTTGACTTCGGAAAGAGATCTGATTTTAGCCTCTGGTGTAGACGTTTTGTGTGGTTCGTTCCCTCCCACACCAACGTCTGCAACGCAAGACCACCTTTTTATTCAGCCAATCAGAGGAGATCTTATTTTCCATGAGCTAATTAAAATGCACAGCCCGTCGATATGAATGGATTCCCTACAAACCTCCACATGAGTACGGTGGCTTATAAGAGACATGTCAGTTCAGTGTCATATTTGCCAGATGTCAGCTGGGAGATCTAGTTTGCCAGGCCACAAGAAGCCCATTGCCACAGGGGGTGGTAATTATTAGTGAGAATGTAAGGAGAATTCATTGTCATCTGTAAATTACTTCAAAAATGTCAGTCATAATTTAATTTCTTTAAAAACGTTTCACTATAAAAGATGTATCCTTTACCCAATTTGTTACATGTATGTTGTTTTTGTCTGCAACGATTTGGGACTGCTTTGATCTAGAGACTTCTTACAAATCGATCCCTTACAAAAGTACAAGACAAATAAGTGATTTTGTCGCCCCAGTAACTCCAATCAGCAGTGAATGTTCTTTTTTTAACAGACTTCCCAGTTGTATTCCCTCTTTTAAATGTCATTTCACAAGCTCTAATATCAGGAAACAAGTTAACTCAAAATTTGAAGTACCTCTTGAAATGAAACTACACTTGTGGGCTGATTTCCCCTATCTAAAACTACAGATCTGCTGTTTGGAAGCACCAACACTTTAATGGTGTGGCTATCAACCGTCAAAAGTGAGCAATAAGTCCACCCACCTCTCCCCACACTAACATTAATTGTTTTCCTGTCGCTGCTTCAATGGATACATGATTATCATTAGGATTTAGCTGAGGTGTCGTTGATGTGTTGAGGTGTTGCTCGCTTTTGACAGTTGATGGTCGCAAATGCAGACAAAAACAACATAACAAATTAGGTACATGATATATCTTGAATGCTAAAACGTTTTTTTAAAAGGAATATTATGACATTTTCGAAACGATTTACAGATGAAAATGAGTTTGCCTTACATTCTCTCATAATTACCACCCTCCGTGGCGATGGGCTTCCTGTGGTCATCTTCGTAGCACTGATATGACATCTGGCATGTCCCTTATATAAGCCACTGTACCAAAGTCCAAATTTATGCCGTGAAATATCATTTTTTGACCACTTGTCAACCTCTGAACATTTTTAAAATTAATTTCTGTTGTCAAGGCGACTGAGAGGAGACGAAGGCTTGCAGTCTGGCATGTACGTGCAATAATGATGTCAAAATAATCAGTCAATCAGGTGTTCGTGTTCCCATAGTCCACAAAGTATTTATTAATTTTCCAAATATAACGGGCTAAGGAAAAAACCGAACTCGCAATGAGCCTTTTGCAGGAATACGATCACATGGTTGTACTGGAAGGCAAAACAATCTAAATTCATATATTTAAAACTAGGCATTTGTACGAAGCTCGGTATTGTTATTAGCAAAACCTGTTTGTAAATGCCATTTTCCACCTCCAATCAATTGTCAATCTTTCTAAAACAGCGTTTTTAAAGATACTACCGGTAAGCTTGCCCTCCAACATCCATGGCAACGCCTTTCCCATGGGGATCACGAGCTCAATTCATACGTTAACAAAGTATTATATCAGCACGTGACTGTTTCCTGCAAAAGGCCTACATGTATTTGCCTGGCCAAAATAAACAATCCGTAAGCCACAGAACTGGCAAAATGTGGGCTCGAGTTTGCAGATGATGGTGTGGGAGGGAACACAACCACACAAGACGTCTACATCAGAGGCTGGGCTGACCTGAAGCCATCATTAAAAAAATTCCTGAGGCAAAGATCAAGTCTCAAATTTATAAATTCTGATTGACTTGTCTTTTGTTTTTAGTAGCTCAGCACTTTTTGTATCTTTTAATAGTCGGTTTTATTTGTCATGCTTTATTTTTGTGGATTTGCTCTTGGTAGCTTGAATATTTCGGAAACTTGTGCCGTCAGTGCTACATGTAGGTGTACATGTACATATATGTACTAGACTAATTAACTAGTCTATAGCAAAGTGAAAAAATACATTGCTCATTACGGCAGTAGATATGTTAACCCCACTTATATATTACTTCTGTTCCAAACATCACACATTATTAACACCACATGAGGTGACTTCTCAGGTGTATTGTGCTATAGTAGGTCATTACTGAAACCCTATGTGAATACACCTAACCTCTTGGAGGATAAGAGATGAACTGTAGGTCTGACAATCATGTCAATCAGCAAAATATTCAAAATATTAACAATTGAAAGCTTCATACAAAGTTGAAAATTGGAGTGTTGATAACTTCACATATATACCCATCCTGGTTTACTAAGCAACATTATGCATATGTGTATCCATGCTAAAGTGCTACTCAGTTATAATTAGCAGAAACAACAGCTAGAAAACAGTAATTAATCCTCTTCTAATGCTTTGAAACTGCAGAGAATTTCAATTAATATTTGATGGCCTGTGTGCAAAAACGGCTTAAGTGACTCCTGATCACATTCTAAACTCTCCTTCAATTTCTTTGTTTTCTAAGAGAGAATTTAGAATGTGATCAGGAGTCACTTAAGCCATTTTTGGCACACAGCCCTTCATTTATGTCAAAGGAAAGTATACCTTATTAATCCTTGTTCTTTTAATTTCAGCATTGCATCATAGGAATCAATGTTCTTGCCAGGTCTTGGTGTATGAATAAGGAAGAGATCCACATAGCCAATATTCAACCTGTAAATTGCAGTATAATCATGTAACTATATATCTGGTCATATAGATCAATTACAGTTCTACCTATCAGAATTGAAGCTGTGGTATACATACATGTACAGGACATATAACAGAAGTTTAAGTAATGGTCCAGATAATAACTGTAGTAGAATCCATTGTTCTGCGGCAATGAGCCTTCCCCATATACGATTTTGCTTGAATATGCCTTTAGTGCTTTAGGAGGTCTCTACAGTCCAAACTACATCTCCAAAATAAAGCATTTTTTATGCTATTGGCTCTTTTTTCTGTGAAAACGCAGAGAAGCCACCATCCAGCCAATCGGATATAGAGAAAACAAAGGATTTTTCAATCTCAAATTTGAGAACTTTCCCCACACACGATATTCTTCGAAATTAAACCATAGTTAGTTTGATCAAAAATAAATTCAAACCACAAAAAATATCGAATGAAAATGCATTATTTCGATGGGTTTCTATTGAATTTATAAGTATCACCTAATGAAATTACGAGAAAGAATAACAGAAAATTAACACCTTTTAACATTCCTTGCCGTAGAGCACTACAGTTGTTATCTGGACAATTACATTTTTGTACTTAAGTAGAAAATTAACATATTATAATATACTAGCTATGAAATCAATATAAAATAAACTGTGAACAGTATACATGTACTGCCAATTTGTTCATAAGTGCATGTTACCCAATTTGTTCATAAGTGCATGTTACCCAATTTGTTCATAAGTGCATGTTACCCAATTTGTTCATAAGTGCATGTTACCCAATTTGTTCATAAGTGCATGTTACCTGCCACTTTAGTTATTTCAAGTGTATAATAATATATACAAATGTAATGCATGTTTACTTTACTTTACTTTTTTCAGAACTTCACTTAAGGCTATTCTAGGGTTAATAACTGCAAAAAGAAGGACATCATTATTTTATTACATACTGCATGGCTTTGTAACAGATCTGACTGTTACATGTACATGTATGAGCAAAATGTTAAGGTCAGCCATTATTTACATGAGAGACTATTAGTTAAATATAAGTTGATTGAGAAATTGAAAACAATATTTAACTTATATTCTAACTATACACAAATAATAACATTAATTTTACTTAGAAGGAAAAGGGTAGAAAAGGTAATATTCAATATTAACTATTTTAGGAACTGACTGCATATAATATGGATGAGATCAATATAATCATCACAAGCTAGAAGACCTTTCATTAACAAAGTTTAACAATGTTTTCTGAACAAGGGTTTACTAAAACAACAGATAGAAGGTGACAAACTATTCCAAACTTTCACACCAATTGTACAAAAAGATTTAACACATACATGTACATTTAACCTTGATCGAGGTTGAAATATGTTACCACAACTCTTGGATCTAGTATTATAAGTATGCACATCACTCACTTTTGTAAATAAACTAGTACTGTTAATAGGTGATTTGTTGTTTATAACATCATGCATAATACATGCAATATTTTGAAAATGGAGAAAATTGAGTGGAAGTATGTCAGAATCAGTGAAGAAAGGAATAGCATGATCTCTATAATTCGCAAAGTGCTTCAAGCGAAGTACACGTTTTTGAAGTACAACAAGAGGAATAAGATTTGTCTTATTTGTTTGACCCCACAAAGAAATACCATATGTCAAGTAAGGTATCAAAATGGGAAAGTTTCGAAAATACGTTTTTTTCACCAAAAAAGTAATTCTAAATCTTAATGCTCTAATCTAGCAACGCAAAAAAACATTGACATTCAAATATTGTTTTTAAAGCCTTGAAAATGCGACTTTCCGATTTCCCACTAAAAAAGGCATGAAAAATAATTGACAGCTGCTGTCATTCACTACATGCATGTTATTTCATTCTCACTATCCAGTAATTTTCTGCACTACTTTTCGTTCGTAAAGATTTCTATGTTAATGTAATGCCCAAAAGTATAAAAGTAGATCGTTCTTAGTGCCATATTCAAAAAATTAGTTTGTGAGTAAATTTGGCAGCGGGTGTAAAGTTCTTAGGACAAACAATGGCTGGAGGGATTCATACTCAACTTCCAAGAAGTTAGAATCATCAAAGACCGAAAGGCCACAAAGAATCAAGCAATAAAGTTTTGAGAGAATTAAATGCAGTAAACTAAGGTTTGCCGGTTTTGATTCAGCACGATGAAATTAGAATGACATAAACAGTCTACCATGAACATGGTGTGGATCGAGCAGCACTTCAATGGTTTTCCCTGCCTGATATTAATTGTTTGCTTACTGTGGTGCCATTTTTCTGTACTCCTAAAAGAGCATTTCTTCTTGAAATTAAATAGCCTGCTTGCAGGTGGTAGAGAGTGTTTATTGCAGAAAACGGATATTGAAGCAGCTGCCATATTGGCCGAGTGACAAATGGAGGGGAGAAGGGGTGGGGAAGAAGAAAGAAAAAACCTTTCTTATTCTTCTTCCCCCCACCCCCTCCCCCGTCCATTTGTCACTTGATCCCAGGTAGTAGTTGTAAGTACAAGTAGTAGTAAGCAGTAATTTATTTACCTACATTCCAGATGTACGTGCAAGATTACATACGTAGTAAATAAATATATAAAAAGAAAACAATATAAGAAATTAAGATTACATTGATACGTACAAGAGGAGATATACAAGACCTACATGTTAGCCAATTAGAGCGATCATGTTGTGTTCAGTCTCAGCCGATTACGAAGTTCAGTTTAATTACCAATGCTCAATACAGTACTTCTACAGAAACTAGTGTTGATTCCAGTTTAATCTCTAGCCTGCTTGCAGGCAGTAGAGGGTGTTTTTTTGCGCAGAAAACGGATCGCAGAAGATGGAAACCGAAGCGGCCACCATATTGGCTGAACAGCATTCAGAGACCTAATAACCAAGAACGGTTCTCCCTTACTGGTACCTTGCAGCTAGGTCTTAGTGATCATGACCTGATATACACGATCTGTAAACAAAAGCTTCCTAGACCTCAGCCTATAGACTAATTGTATATCGTATAGCATGAAAGCCCTTGACGAGCATCAGTTTCTATCTGACCTTGACAAGGTGGGACTCTGCTTTTATCCTTGAAGATATCATTGGCATAGCTTGTACATATGGGAGTACTGGATAAGCATTTGCCAATAAGAAAGAAATACATTTGTGGGGACCAACTACGGACCATAGAATTACTCCAGAAATCTCTAATAATGCTATTACAAGATATAACTTTTCAGAAAGTTTCGTAGAAACAAATCTGATGAGAACTAGGAGCTGTATAGAGAACAAAGAAACTTGGTCACATCCTTAAAACGTAGATCCTTGAAAACCTATTGTACACAGGCATCTACTGATTGCATAATTGCAAGCACCCTGGAGAATTCTGGAAAAAAATTAAGGCCCTCTTACCAAACAAATATGTGAATCAACAGCACATACAACTAATGAATGAAGGCCGGCTAATACCTTCAATCATTACTTTACCAACTCTGTGTCTGCACATATCCCTGATCTGCATGAAAATTCATTCCTAACACCAAGTATCATCTGATGGCAATTAAGCAGAGATATGGTCACCTAATTAACCTTCTCATTCCAGCCTGTTGAAGTGCCATACATCAAGAAACTATTGGATAATATTAAACTGAATAAGGCCACTGCTTTCCAAGTTCTTTGTATATCATCATCCTCTATTGCAGCACCACTAACTAAGGTGATAAACTATTGCATTGCAATGAATATGTGGCCTAGCATGTGGAAACTTAGCAATGTTACCCCCATGTTTAAGAAAGACAGCGAATCGGATAGGAGTAACTACCGTCCAGTCTCAATATTAACAGCAATACATGTATCTAAGATATTTGAAAGTGTCCAGCATGATCAGATTCTTGATTTTGGCCAACCGGTACTATCAGACAATCTATTAGGGCTTCTAAAGGGCCACTCATGCTCAACTGCCCTACTCAAGATGACCGAGGACTTCAGAAAGTTCCAAGACAAAAATGAACAATCCGTTGCTATCACCATTGATCGATCCAAAGCCTTCAATTCTGTATGCCATAGCCTCTTAATATCTAAACTGAAAGCATACGGCTTTACTGACAATGCAGCAGATCTCATGTTTTTATACCTATCTGGTAGAAATAGTCAGAGTGGGGAACTCTTTCTCAGACTGTTAAACTGTTAAACATGGTGTACCACAATGGTCGATCCTAGGTCCACTATTATTCAATTCAACTTTATTATTAATAACATTTCACTGAGAATATACGCAGATGATACAACTGAATACTCATCTCATTCAAACAGCAGTACAAAATGATTTAAATATCTAAGGGTTAACAACTCCGAGACCAAAGTACATGTATTACCATTAAGCAATGTAGTAGTCCCATATCAGTTATATACCAATAAAGGTAATTCATTGCTGGATGTGGTTGAAAATATGAAATTGTTAGGCCTCACCATAGCTCATTCTCTCACTTTTAAAACTCATGTAAAGAACATTAATTTTGTAGTAAAGTCAATGCTAAAGTTGCATCATGGAGACGACTCTGTAAATTTATTCCTTTATACTACCACACCTGGAATATTGTTCACCTGCGCAGTGCTCATTGGTCTCACATATGGCCTTTAATTCCCAGAAACTAGAGGTCACTGACCAATATGCTATTAGATCCTTGCTTAACTTAGCTAAGTGAACTTCATATGATGATTTACTTAATATAGTAGATATGAAAACATTAGAGCATTGGCAATATGTGCAATCTCTTGTTTTGCTGCATAAGTGTATACATGATCTAGCACCAAAATATATTCAAGAGTTTTTTTTCTGTTCGTTCTAGCACATACAAAATGTATAACCTTGCTTAAACAGCCGGCGTACAATACACATTACATGCATAATTCATTCAGCTGTATCACCACTATAATTTTGAATAATTTGCCTAACAAACTTAGGCTTACATCTTCACTACCTGCATGCATACAAGTCGATGTTAAACAGGCTCTACTTATCACCTAAATCAATTTGTGCCTCTGCTCTGTACTGAGTGATACATGTAAGTCATATTTATAATTATATTTATATTAATGTATAATTATGTGTGTATGAAAATATATGCAATATATATGTGTATGTATGGTAAATTTTCATGTTTATATTAGCTATCTTTATTAATCATATAAGATATAAGAACAAAGTTAAAAAAAATTGTTTTTCAAAGAAAGAAGTGTGGAGCGGTTTATTTACCAGCTAAGGTAATGCAAGTAAGGTAGCCCTTTACTTGTCTAGTTTACTGGAGAAGAACACAAAGACACCCATTCAAATGGCATATGCAGCACTTAAATGGATCCATGGAATTCTACCTACGACGTGTATTAAGGAAAATCTACATGTATTAGATTTACTAAATATACGTAAAAACTTAGTGGAAGCAGAAAAGAGAATGCCACATCCACCTATTAACAAAAAAGAACTGGTAAATTTAAAATTAATGTCATTTATTTACTAATGGAGAAATATGCACATAGTACATGTAATTTAAAGGACCTCAGAGCCGCAACAATGTGCGTTCTATCTTTTGCAGGTCTATTTAATTCAAGAGAGTTACTTAAAATTAAAGCTAACAACATTTCTTTAGCTGATAACCATCCAGTAGGACAGATGTTTATAAACAAGGACAACAGATCTTCATTTATAAATCTGGTCGGTCTACATGTCCATGTACACTAGTTATACAACTGAGATATATGAAGGACACAAAAATCGGAATCAGAAACGTAAAATTAATCAAATCTAAACAGACATTCTCTAGGTTGCAGGAGGCTATCATATACATTGTACATTGTACATGTACCAGGTTTAGAGAAATCTTTAAAGAGTGTATTTCTTCATTAGGATATGATGAGAAACTGTACAGTTTACACAGCCTGTGTTCAAGTGGGGCATTGTCAGTTATCAAGGGTTTGCAGAACAACCCTTCTAAAAAAAGATTATTGAAATTACATGGAAGGTGGAAATCGGAAAACGCCAAAGACATGTACGTTGAAGAGCAATTGGAAGAAAGGTTGAAAGTGTCTAAGTTTTTGGGATTATAGAATTGTAACTCTAATTTTGTTATCAATATTGTAATTAAGATGACGTAATGAAAAACGTGGAAGAATAAAACGCGGTTTGTACATGTACATTGCTCATGATACAATCTCCCATTAATTTTAATCTGTGTATTGTGGTTTTTTCAGTTTCTTTTGCTTTGTGTATACGTGTCCTGACCGAAAACATTGAAATATATTATAATTGTAAACTGGCTACCTGGCATTTTTAGTCCTCTAAGGTTATTTTGGGTTGCCAGAAGTAACCCCTAATCTGTTTTATCATACTACATGTACATGTATTTCTGTAAATCATCTATATAATTTTTTGGGGTAAAATAAAGGTTGTTGTTGTTGGATTAGGAAAATAATTTTCATTCGGACGAGTAGAGAGGGAGAATGAAACTACATGTACTTTTTCAACTTTGAAAATCTGTAAAATTTATGCAACATATCAAAAATCCCTGACAAAGTACATGTATTTGAGACAACTTAGTTGGGATTCAAATGGGATAATTACAAAAAAACTCCTTCTGGCGGATGGAGTCATTTCACATTGAAAATACACAACATCTATGCTTTTACCTTTTGTTCAAAATGGATAAAATATATATGTTGCAGTTAATTTTTGCTTTCAGTTATTTTTTTCTAACTCAGAGATAATTTTTTTCTAACTAGTTAATTTTTTCTAACCACCTATATACATGTAGGATTTTTTTAGGGTGTTAAAACTATATTCACCCTCCCCTCCCCTCCCCCCATCTTTTCCTACCTCTCTCTTCTAATACTAATTACCATATTGAATTACCATACTGGATCTGTTGGTCCAAGCCTTAACCACTGTGCCACCAAGGTGAAAATCACTCTATTTATTAATACTATATGGGCTTTTATCGCATCGCGGCCATGTTGAGTCCCAGGAGAATAAAAACCTTTGTTTTCGTCCGGTAAACTCGTTCTGAAACCAACCAGTGCAAGGCTACTGGGGCCAAAACTATTGTTTTATCCAAGATGGCCGAACTGCGATAACAGCCCATACATGTATGATAGCACTACCAGTACCCAATCCCTTGCAGTCTAATCAAAATTTGCATATACAATATGCAGTAAAAGACACGAAGTCAATCCAAAAAAATCCCTAGTTAATTATTTTAATATTTTCTTTATTCCTTCCTTTTTCTTCCTATTTCTTATTTTGTCTATTTCTTCTTTTTCTTTTTTTTTCTTTTTCTTCTGGTAATTTTGGGTTTTAGGGCTAACTCACTACAGTAAACAACAGAGAAACATAACACTTCTTCAATGATCCTGTGAACTAATTCAAAGCCTAACCCAACATAATTTAAAAAAAACCCTGACCATCAATAATGGGTGCTCACTAATTTAGGGCTGTTAGGGCTTAAAGTCAATAATTTAGGGTTCACAGGTAAACAATTACTTTTCACTGGCCTTAAGGGCTATGGTTCACCTGGTAATAAGGATAATAAGGGCTCTAAACCTACTAGTTAGAAAAAAATTACCTAGTTAGAATTTTTTTTCAACTAAAAACAAAATTTAACTGCAACATACATGTATACTTTCTTCAATTCAAGAACTTTAAAATGGTCTATACATGTAGTATGTATCGAGTCCTTAAGCGCAAAAGAAAGCAAGGTTTTCTGGTGAAACTACATGTGAAGGACTGTGTGCAAAAAGGGCGTAAGTGACTCTTGATCACATTCTAAATTCTCCCTTGGAAAACAAAGAAATTGAAGGAGAATTTAGAATGTGATCAGGAGTCACTTACGCCCTTTTTGCACACAGCCCTTCATGTGTACATGTACAAGTCAGAGGTCCACCATTTTGAATTTTGAAGGATGGCCTGGGGCAAGTGTTTAATGTTATAAAATACAATACATTATGCTTGTACATGTACCTGCATATATGCCACACCCCCAACTTTGACCCTTATTTTTGTCCAAAAAAGGTAGCCTATATGCGGGTATGCACAGTATATATTTATACAAAGTTATGTAGAATAATTTCATACATGTATGTATTAACTAAGTAAGGGCAATTTGGTGAAAAGTTTGTTATTAATTATACACAAGTGATTAAACCTTAATTCTCTAGGTCCCATGCAACTACGTAAGGTTTGTATGGGGACTGGTGGACATGAGTAACCGTGCCAGGAATTCTTGTATACCAAACAAAATGGCGTCGAAAACTTCGAGGTGGTCTATTACAGAGAAGTTTAAAGTGGCTTTTACCCCAAAAATGTATTGTTTTACATCGATTCTGTATAGTGCCCTGACTAAGAATTAAAAAATAAATAATAAATAAACTTCAACGAATTTAGTGGTGTTAAAGTTAGGGAAAACATTTGGGCTCCCTGTTTCCAGTTGGAAGACAGTGCATGTCTTGGTGAGGGCCTGGAGTTATGACGTCAATTGGACATCATTTTACTACCCCTGGTGAAACTCCTTGCAGTATCCTTGAGGATTTATCCAGGATCCTGTCAGGATTCAGGCAAGATCCTTGCAGGAAATAACTTCTTGTAAGGACAGGATCCTTGTAAGATCCTTGAGGATTTATCCAGGATCCTGTAAGGATTCAGGCAAGATCCTTGCAGGAAATAACTTCTAGTAAGGGCAGGATCCTTGTAAGATCCTTGAGGATTTATCCAGGATCCTGTCAGGATTCAGGCAAGATCCTTGCAGGAAATAATTCCTTGTAAGGACAGGATCCTTGTAAGATCCTTGAGGATTTATCCAGGATCCTGTCAGGATTCAGGCAAGATCCTTGCAGGAAATAATTTATTGTATGGATTAAGGATTCTTGAAAGATCCTTGAGGATTTGTCCAAGATCCTGTCAGGATTCAGGCAACATCCTTGAAGGAAATAACTCCTTATACGGACAGGATCCTTGTAAGATCCTTGAAGATTTGTCCAGGATCCTGTCAAGATCCTTGCAGGAATAATTATATTCTAAAGACAGTTTCCTTGCAAGATCCTTGAGGATTTAACCAGGATCCTGTCAGGATTCACTGGAAGGATCCTAATGCAAGGATACTTATAATCTAAAGGCAGGAATATTGTAAGATCCTTGAGGATTTCATCAATTAAGGCTCAAGCAGGTGACCTAATGCAGGAATAATAATAAAGTGAGGATCTTACAACATCCTATTACAATCTGAGAAGGATCTTATCAAGATGAGCTGATCCTAAATCAATAAACTTTTCCAGGATTTTAACAAAATCATCTTACAAGACCTTAGAAACATCTCAGTGCTGAGAATACATTCAATTTCATATTATACAGTTACAGTAAAGGCTCTGACTGTTACTAAACATTCATTTCTGTTTCATTGAGTTTTTCACTATCTGGTTTCCTTTATGCATGGCTGTCATAATTACGTTTTTAAGTTGCTGGACAATTGAGATACATGTAGCTGGTCTTTTTGTGCAATTAAAGCTGCCAATCATCATCATCGTACATTGCTGGCAATATCCCCAGTAGCGCTGGCTTCTAATGACAGCCCTGCATGTTTATGTGTTATTAAACAAATACTCATTATTGTGAATTGCCACCCTAGAGAATCGTGAAGCAATCCTCAAAGTAGATAACTAAATTGTAAAAGATTTTTGAGAGTTGTTTCAGATTCTTTGAGGATCCTGAAATAATACTCAAGGATCCTGGAACAATCCTCAAGGATCCTGTAAAAACAATCCTCAAGGTTCCTGGAACAATCCTCAAGGATCCTGCAACAATTCCCAAGGATCCTGGAACTATCCTCAAGGATCCTGGAACAATCCTCAAGGATCCTGCAACAATCCTCAAGGATCCTGGAACAAGCCTCAAGGATCCTGGAACAATCCTCAAGGATCCTGGAACATGATCCTCAAGGATCCTGGAACAAGCCTCAAGGATCCTGCAACAAGCCTCAAGGATCCTGGAGCAAGCCTCAAGGATCCTGGAGCAATCCTCAAGGATCCTGGAACAATCCTCAAGGATCCTGGGACAATCCTCAGGGATCCTGTAAAAACAATCCTCAGGGATCCTGTAAAAACAATCCTCAATGATCCTGCAACAACCCTCAAGTATCCTGGAACAATCCTCAAGGATCCTGGAACAATCCCCAAGGATCCTGCAACAATCCTCAAGGATCCTGCGACAATCCTCAAGGATCCTGGAACAAGCCTCAAGGATCCTGCAACAATCCTCAAGGATCCTGCAACAATCCTGAAGGACCCTGAAACAATCCTCAAGGATCCTGGAACAATCCTCAAGGATCCTGGAACAATCCTCAAGGATCCTGGAACAATCCTTAAGGATCCTGCAACAATCCTCAAGGATCCTGCAACAATCCTCAAGGATCCTGCAACAATCCTCAAGGATCCTGGAACAATCCTTAAGGAACCTAGAACAATCCTTAAGGAACCTGGAACAATCCTCAAGGATCCTGATCTTTCCCAGGATCCTTGCCAGGATCTTTAAGGATCTTTAAGGATCTTTAAGGATCTTTAAGGATCCTTAAGATCCTGGAAAATCCTTGCAAGGAAATGCTAGGATCCTGTAAGGAACCCTCAAAGATCCTTGGAGGATCCTGGCTAGGATCCTTAAGGATCTCATACAGGATCCTGCAAGGTTTTTCACCAGAGACAACTACCAGAATCCTTTGCACGGTTTATTTTATTCCTTTAATTTAGACCATTGTTTTGCTACTGTATTCTCAAAGGAGTTGGAAAATCTGAATGAGAAAAAGAATTCAAAAAGGAAAAATATCCTATTATAGGCTAATCAGTATGAAATAAATTTCATCACAAGAAAGAGCACATAGAAATTAGTAAATTTATCAAGTTTGGTGACATTTCATTGGATATTTACATGTAGTATGTGGCGAGCTTTCAAGAGTCACAGAAATAAGAGATGTTTGTATGGAATTGGAAGGATGCCTTACTACATACACGTCACAGGTCACTACCGGTAGTCTCCAGGCCCCCAGAGGGAATTGAAAACTGAAGGCCACATGTTCTGGTTCTCAACTTCATTAAAAAAAATACAGTTGAGTTTTAGCCTCCCATTTTTGCTTTTAGTTCTAAAGAATAGTTTAAAGTTTCAATTAAAAAAATATAATTTCTGGGGTTATAGGCACTTTAAAGCTTGAACAAGAAGCTTTTGGACTTATTTTAAAATGTCAAAATCAATATTCAAGGTCAAACTCAGAGTCAACTTTGCAGTGACAAAAATAGACAACAAATACCACAGTATTCACTCAAAAGATCCTTTCGAAACATGTAAAATAACACTTAACAGATTAGTAAGTTGACCTACAATGTACCTAAAAACTTTTTGTTGTGAGTCATAAATTGGTTGTAAATCCTTATTTGTTTGCTATTCACATGGTGCAGAATTGAAGTGCACAAGAGCAGAAGGCAAACTAAAAATCATCTGTAAACTTTGACGAGCTGGTTGGCAACAAGTAAATAACTGCCAATCAAATGCCAGTAATCAGGGGGGCAGACTTCACCATTTGCAACCTGAAATGTTATTAGTTACCCAAACAATACCCTACCCCTAAAACAATACGAACCCTAACCCTAAAACGATGGGATTCTTTATCAGTGACGTCCAATAGGATATGACCTACAATGTATACAGAACAGTCAAGTCTAACCATAATCAGGCCCTTGATTAAGAAAAAAATCCAGTGCTTGTAAGCCAATCAGAATTCAGTAATCCTGCCCCCTATGCATGTTATAAAGATAATAATAATCACAAAAGAACATAAAACTTACTTGTTGATACTCTCTTTTGCTGCTCTGAGGCAGTTTTCATAGCCATGGCTCTTTTCATCTGGCAACAATTTAGTTGTCACAAAGATGTCTTCTCTTTTTACTCCTGATTTCCTGATGCCATCACCAACCTCCTTTTCATTTCTGAGAAAAAGCAAGAAAGTTATGAATGTAACTAATGTTACAATTCAGAATCTTGGGTACAATATTACTGCATTGACAAACTCATTTTAACTTAAGGAGCTGTGCACATACATGTACATGTACATGCTTTGAAATCCTTACTCTTTTCTTAATACTTAATTCAACAATCATTGCATGAGGCCAAATGCAGTATGAAGAAATATCGAGTGTGTTCAGTACAGTCAGGAAGAGCCAGCCCTGTATTTATTTGTCAATAAAACAAGTCTACCCCTTAATTTTAATATCCCAACTGAAAACACAGCGTGCTGTGATCACCAACATTAACAACTAAAGTGCTATCATTAAGCCAAATGCTTGGATTTTGTACTGGGCATGGATCACGGAGTTGGAATATTATCTGCATTCACATGATATTTCAAACCATACAATAATTCATCTCAAATGAAATTAAAACGTTTGAGAACTCTTTACAAGAAATTTGAATGAAACTTAAAACCTATAATTACAATTATGTAAGTTTTCATTCTCAACTGAGTGCTTGATCACGAGTGAGTGTTGTCACACTCACTTGCCAGTCATGTGCTTTCAGCCCCCCACGTGACTGCAAGGTGTTGTCCCAAATGCAATAGTTTGTGTAATCTTACTGTACAGTCCTGGTGTATGTACATGGTGAAAAAATATTAATAAAAGCTGAAAAACTCTTACAGTATCAGCATCCATTTTGGGTCACTGTTTTTTACAGATCTATAGATGTGAATTTTGAGCCTCTTTTGCAGACAGATTATTTTTAATTACAGTAGCTCTTTGTATACATGTCGGTACATCAGATCATTGCCAATAAATTAAAGTTGTCATGAAAATATTCAAGTATGTACCCCTCCCAAAAAAATCAAATTATAAAACAAGAAATAAATGAACATATTTGTGAATTGACCTGATAATTAGCTGCTAGCCAGTCCATGGGATATTATCTTATTGGAGCAGGAACTGAAGTGAGAACAGAGGGGGGGGGGGGAAGGGTGGAAATCCCCACTCAGATATTATCCTCATGGACTCATGTCAGGCAAACTGGAGGTTAATATGCATGGCAGTCTACCTGTATTCATAATCAGTCAGTGCTAATTGAAAATTGGTTAACTTAAAGTTCAATCAAGTTACAAATTAAAATTAATATTTCTTGTTAATAGTCAGAGTTTATGAGGCTGGAGGGCAAAATTATTACAGTGCGATACACAAATTAAATGTATGACAACACCATTACTTTTAATGTACAGTATTTGCATACTTTTGTGTACATGCCACGTGAGAGATTATCCAATCACATACAAGCAGCTTATTGTTTGTGGTTTCAATTGTTTATTTGATTAGCCACTTTTGTACGTGGTTGGACAATCTCGCACGTAGCATGTTCACCAAAGCATGCAAATACATTAAAAGTGGACAACTTACATTATTTTGTGTGTCGCACTGTACACCACTCTGTTAAATTTGGATATTTAAAAAATGTCTTTAGATATGAAACTAAAACTTGCCTTGGTTACTAATTTTTGCTTGCTCTTTCTGTTTCTGGCATCCATATATTAGAATTTTGTACCAGCACAATTTTTTATTGACAAGGTCATGTGACCACTTTATGGAAGTCCATTAAAGTGACAATAAAAACATGAATATGTTCACATTCCATGCTGCTCTTTTGTTTTAGGGCCAATGGAAGGAGGTACCTAGTACTACTTAATATGCATCTATCAATGTTAAGCCCATATCCAGAGGGTGGGGATTTTTACATATGCTGCCTGCTCCAGGGTGGGGTTATTTTCGGGGTGGGGGGGTCGGGAGGGGTACTTATGTGATAAATGGGTAGGTATATGAATGTGTGGTCATGAGGTCCAAACCCTGACCCTGTTTGACTCCAAAAGGGAGCTCCAAAACCCTGATTGCCCTACTTTTTGTAGAAACGAACCCTCATTGCCGACCCTGTCTGCCCAAATTAGGCTCAAATCCTGATCCTGACTGCTCCAATTAGGCTGAAACCCTGACCCTGTCTGCCCAAATTAGGTGCAAACCCTTACCCACCCCCTCCGCACATAGACAGACAGAAGAGGTTTATTGACACTTTGCAGACATTAATGTTTACATCAGACGTGTTCTCCCCAGAACACAGCACCCGTGGCGCCACGCCGTGCTGCATTTTCTCAGCACCGCTCTGCTCAATCTTGAACTTTGAATAATTAAAATATTTCATCACGATTTTAGCAATTTTTATGAAGTGACTTTGGAGCAACTTTTCCTCACTTTTCTGAAATGTTTCTGGTTTTGAAATCCCTCAGCGTATCTAAAATGGCTACATGTAGAAGATGTCTTATATACCATGACTTCTACTTACAAGGGTTTTGGCCACCATCTGGTAGGTATTTCATATATGGTCTCCTATAATGTCCTCTTGCCTCAGCCCAAACTATCCATTGCTATGTCCATGACAACCCATCCATTGCTATCCTTTGCTATTATTTGCTATCCTTTGCTATTATTTCCTATCCATTGCTATCCTTTGCAATCCATTGTTATCCAGCGCTATCCATTGCTATCCTTTGTTCTCCTTTGCTATATCCATTGCCATTTGCTGCTAGCCTTTGCTATACACTAACATTTTGTGGCAAAATGCTGCAGCAGTGGTAAACTACAGGTATTAAAGTCTTAGACAATGTGAAACTAATTAAATTACAGAGTTCTATTAACACAAATTTGCTTAGAAAAAAGGTGGTCATTTTTGCTAACAATATAAATTCATGAATATTAATGAAATATATGAATATTAATGCCAATATAGGAATATTAATTAGAACACTGATCTGGTGGAAAGGCCTTGGGAGAACACTGTACATCACTATTGTATCCAATAAATAAATAATGACTAAGTAGATGAATATTATTAAGTCTTGTTAAAGAGTAATGTATATTACATTAATTTATTGTGGAAACAGGTGGCAAGTTACTTATAATGTACTAATTGTAAGGCAATCAGATATGTATTTAGCAGCATGCTCTTCTTGCAATTTTGGTAATAATCTAGCACATATATATTACGCCATAAACAGGGCTCTTTCTTGGTGTATCAATGACAATGAACTACAGCAAAACAATACCCTGAAATACAAAGAACCCGAACCCCAACTCAACACTTTGTGTGGTGCAATTTTCTTTGATCCCAATTGATCCAAGTACATGTTTCCTCAGCAGTAATCATGCATTCAACACTATATAAACCGTTCCCCCATCCACAATTCCCTCTTTTGCTCTGCCGAAGGGCTAGCGCTCGAAACATCAGCTGCTACTCACTTTCCACGCCGGTTAGCATACCTCAATAGACTTTTAGTTGATTACACCAGTGCTTAACATTGATACATGTAGGTGCATTACCCTACGGAGAAGCACTATAAATAATCAACCTAAATTAAAAAGAATCATGAATCATTTCTAATTTATAGCTTAACTTAAGTTAGCCTTAAAGTGCATATGAGCCTTCGTACAATTTTCATAGCTATGAACATCCGAAAAGTTTTGAGTGCTTCTGCAAAGAAATTTTTGGTTTACAGGGAATACTCCATCTTCTATGCTTGTTTGAAATGATATTGTGGAAACATGACCTTAGTACAATGAGGCCCTGTTAGGGAGGGGGGGTCTGAATAATCAGTAATTCTGGGTAAATTTTGGAAATAATCCGTATCCTTATTTTGTAAACAAAAATATCTGTAAGTTATCGATGTGATAATAATCCTTAGTAATCCTAAAATCCAACCCAAATAATCTGTAATCCTTTTATTTAGTGGCCAATAATCTGTATCCCTTCTCTGAAAACCCTAATAATCCATAATCCTAAAACCCTAATAATGCACTAGTCAATTGAAACTCCGGCCCTCCGGCCCTCCGGCCCCCGGGACATAGCGGGAATGTAGCATTTATACAGGGTTACATTTTGACCTTTTCCCCGCCCATCGGAGGAAGTTGGCTGTTACAATACCCGCCCCTATGGCCCCAACATGTGCTTCAGAATTTTCAATTAGGAGGAGGCATTGAGAAATTGAATATACATAAGCTTCAGTATCATGCCCCGTACGGCCCCGCGCGCACGCTTTCCTTTCAAAACCATTTACAAAAGTCACGTGATGAGGGCCGGACGTGTAAGGCGTGAGCGGGCCGGAAAAAGCCGGCGAGGTCCGTACGTCATCAAGACCTCGAGCCAAATATTTTCCCATCCGGCCCTCCCACTCAGTCAATAAGTACCTAATCTGTTGTTCCATTATTTGAAAAAATTACATTTTCTGAAGCACACTTTTTATTACATCGACCCGTTCGCTAAAAGTCTTTGTCAAATCTTTGCAAAAACACTGCATGTTGGGGGGGGGGGGGTACTCCTGTTTGTGACGTATTATGTATGTGCCGCCGGGGTGGGTCAGGGTTTTGAGCTCAGTTTGGGCAGGTAGGGCCAGGGTTTTGACCTGATTTGGGCAGATCAGGGTCAGGATTTGAGTATAATTTGGGTGGTCAGGATTGGGGTTCAGTATTTTTTAGCTATGTCAAAAAAAGACATTCTGTTCCCACATTTTGATCGCCTGCCCACATGCAAGCACTGAGGTTCCCATACATCGTGACGTCGCTAATTCATACTTCAGTACTTATCTATTTAAATAGCGATGTGTAAAAAAAGGGATGATTTCAAAGGATGCAACTTGCCTTTTCCAGCGTTGTTGATGCTCGGGCCCAGTCCCGCTCTGTCGTGGCTGGCGTTACAACCACAGCTGAAATCCCAGCAAATTTTGAAAATCGTTACTTTCCCCGTTCCACCAGAGAAATGCAGCGTTAAATGTGCATTATTCCACGGCCATGTCCCCGTTAATGCCTCGCTATTTCCCGGGGGTCGGGGAGCCGGGGTTTCAATTGACTAGTGCATAACAGGGCCACTACAATGTAGGTCGACTCCCTGGGTGCCTTTCTATCACAAAAACATCAATTTTTAGATAATATACAGTTTATGAGTTGTTAGTAAAGGGAAAAAATCATATTAGTGAAAATTGTAAGTTTTTATTCAAATTTATATATATTGTAAAGTCGAATTAATTAAATGACGTCACCTCGGGAATCGACCAAGGCTTTTACTTTATAGTTTATACGCAGTCATGGATCAGGGAATTTCAAAGATAGAGTATTCCCTGTGAACTAAAAAATTCTTTGCAGAAGTACTCAAAACGTTTCGGAGGTTAATAGCTATGAAAATTGCACAAAGGCTCATTTGCACTTTAAGTTCTTAGGAGCCAGTTCTTATATTAAAACTACACGACACTCACCCGTACATCGCTGCGGTATCAAAATGGCTGTAGCCGTTCTGTAACGCATAACACACAGCATTCCCAGTTACCTCTGGCTCTGCCAAAAAGACTCCCAATCCAAACATTGGCATTTTATTGCCATCATTTAGGGTGATGGTGGCCTTTAGGCCGTCACCTTCTATCGCTAAACTCGACATATTTCGACTTACATGTAGCTTCGTTCTTCTTCTTCTGCATGCCGTGCGTGACCCATTACCCATGACGCTTTTCGCGCAGATAGCACTCACGTGGTTGTGTTCCAGTAAAGCCCCGGCTTTCTCACGAGAGTCATTTGTTGGTTATTGACGATTATCAGCACGTACGTGTCCATATGCTAATTTGAGTGTGTGGGTGGAAATTAAAACGTGCGGCTAAGGCTGCGTTCATTATATACACCTATTTCAATTAATGTTGTCTGGGAGACAGGGAATAGGCATTAGGGAATAAAGCATTTAAGTAATGGTCCAGATAAGAACTGTAGTAGAATCCATTGTTCTGCGGCAATGAGCCTCCCCGACATACGATTTTGCTTGAATATGTGCTTTAGGAGGTATCTACAGTCCAAACTACATCTCGAAAACAAAGTATATTTTTATGCGAAGCCACCATCCAGCCAATCGGATAAATAGAGAGAAGAAACGATTTTTCAATCGCAAATTTGAGAACTTTCCCCAAACACGATATTCTTCAAAATTAAACCATATTAGTTTGATCAAAAATAAATTCAAACCACAAAAAAATATCGAATGAAAATGCACTATTTCGATGGGTTTCTATTGAATTTATAAGTGTCAACCAATGAAATTACGAGAAAGAATAATAGAAAATTAACACCTTTGAACATTCCTTGCCGTACAGGGGGGGAGGAGGTGATTTTTAGGGAGATCATAAAAAAAATTAATAAAAAAGTCATAAAAAAGGATGATAACGTATTACATTGTACTAAGATCTGCAGGTAAGCTATTCCGGATAGGGACGAAGCGATTAAAGAAGGAGTTGGCAAAGGTTTCAGAGTGTTACAGGGTGTTATATATTGTAGAGAGGGCCCTTCTTAGCTTTCGGTTGTATACGTCTGTAGAAGCGAAGATGTAAAACATGCAAAATATGTCTCTCTTTGGACTTGCTCAATCAGTGTTGTGACACAAGATGCTAGATGCTGATTCAACTCAGTTCGGAGTGATCGTGCACTTTCAGCTCACGAGGTAATCAAAACGTCACACACGCTTGTGTTTTATGAGATTTTCAGTAGCTTGGCTTGCCCTTGCCTCGAAACAGGAGAACGAAGGCGAAGAATAGGGAGAATATTACGGAAAACTGACATACAGCGCGCCAACCCCGGAGAGCACAAATGTAACTTCAGGGAAAAGATCAACACATTCCTTACGAGTTCAGAGATATTAGGGCAGTTTATACGATAGAAAGTTAGCCGTGACTTAGTAAGCCGCGAACGATTCATATAAATGGTTCAAAAACTGAAGTTCGCGACTAACTGAAGCCGCGGCTTAAAGTGGCCCGACCAGGTTTTTCAGTGGCGATACCTTTCAAGTTTGAACAAGGAATCACGAAATCGTAAGCAATCCAGATAGATGAAATTTTAAGATAAAGTAAGTTTTAGCGAGATCGGAGTTACTATAGCAACGCTGTGACGCTATCGCCTTTTTTACATATAGCCGGTTTTCATGAAATCTTGACGTTTGTTTTCCAAATACTCTCTGGTACTCATAGTTCACATAGTTGTCTTGATGTCTAATGAGTTTAATGAATTAATGAATTAATGAGAGAGCCTTTTCGAGAAATTTTCGACGGCGGAAGTTTTTTAGGCTAAGAAGGAATAGATGGCTGGACAGTTCTTTTTTGTGTTTGCAAGCCCCGATGGAGTCTTGCTTAAGAACGAAAAATGGAAGAATATATACTTGTATCGAAGGCAGGTTTTTGCAATTCAGTCAAACATATTTCCTCGACAGTGTTCTTCAGGCCGCTACTGGCGGCTACTCAGACTATAATCGGATAACCAAAGTTGAATATCTCAAGTGTAACTTTGTAGTATGCCGTCCGTACTGGTAATGTGCTCCCATACTTTCGTGTCGAGACAGTTTACAGAAGCTCGAAAGGGCTCATTTGAATGCAATCTTAGCTTTTGCTCTTTAACATTTCCCGCCTGGTAAACGGGCAAACAAAATACAAACGGGCTACTTGATAGTCGAATGCCAAGACTGCCTTCTGCTTTCAGTGCTTTCGTAATGCTCTTGGCAGATCCTTCTAAATTAAGTTGTTGATTAACACGGCTAAGGTAAATTTTCGAAGGCTAATCAGCTGCTTAGTTTATAACAATGTAACATTTACTGCACGTTTGTAGCCATGCAGGGGCGTAGCTAGGTTTTTTCGGAGTGACGCACAATGGTGAAATTTCAACTCAAAGGGCCACCCCCTAAAACAAGCTACTTTTTTTCTTTCAAAAATTTTCGAGTGACGCACGTGTGTCCGGGCGTACGGGTAGCTACCGTAAAGATTCGATTAAGCGCCCGGGGCGCTTATTTCATTTTTGAGGGTCGAGGGGGGGCGCTTATTCGGGAAGGGGCGCTTATTCGGGAAGGGGCGCTTATTTCATTTTTGAAAAAATGCTGCAATCCGAGTCAATAATAAAAACATAACTTTATTAAGATCCTAACAAGAACTGTACCCTGGTCGCGTGTCAGTCAATGGCTGAGTCAGTACTTTCAGGGCCGGAAGTAATACCGTACGTTGTAACAGATCCGAGACTACGGTTCATTGCTACGGTTGGACGCGCATAAGGGATCTGGGTCGAGATGTTGTGCGCGGCCGGTCAAGTACGAAATTTCTGGCGGGAAACGGAGACATTAAGATTGTAAACACCGTCAGCTGATTACGGTTGGACGAAAAATTTCATTTTTTAAGTCGTCAACGTCTCTCTTGCTCGTCCAACCGTAGCGGTGAACCGTAGTCTCGTATCTTAAATTCCGTACTAGTATCGATATAAAGTGTTGAGGTCGCTGGTACTCAATCAATCACATGTGCCGATGGAGATTTCCTTTCTTGTTTGTACTTTTTTGAGAGCCCGCCAAGCGAACAACGTACAAGTCAAAGTAACTGGACCAAGGAGGCTAGAGAATGGACTTGTAGTTCCTGCATCTTTTCTAGCAAGAACGACCAGCTTAGCCATGGCTAAAAGATTTGAAAGAGAGATCCGCCGATTGAAAGAACTTTGCGCACACATGGAAATCAAAGTAGAAACACTAAGAAAACGACCAGCTTGTAATGTGCCCGAATTTGATAAATAAAATGTCGAAGTTGACTTTGTACCGATAACACGTGTTTCATATTATCGAGAGAGGGGGAGGGGGGCGCTTATTTGGGAGGGGGCGCTCATTTTAAAAAACGCAGCGAAGGGGGACGCTTATTCGAGAGGGGGCTTTTTTTATAATCTTTATTGGTAGAAAGATAATGATTACAAAATTACGTAACAACTACTACGACAGGAACAAACAAATACAGACCTATACAGACTTGACTTATATTATTTAAAAAACATGCATATTTAAGACACTACCGGAGGCCACACAGGAAAACAAAAAAACAAAGAAAAAACCAGAGGTGAACTATATTTCATTTAAGTAAGCCAAGTTAGGAGCTTGCTCCATTTTTCATTATGAAAAGAAAGTTTATCCTTTTCTCTAGCACTGAATAACTAGTTCTATGGTGTAGACTGTTCTTAGTTTTTGATGAATATACTGATTCTTGGAAGTTGGTCTTTAGCTTACAGGTGTAAATAAAATATTTAGCGAGCAGAATAATGTGATTTACTAAAATGAAATCTTCAATTGGCTCTGCCAACCCCAAAATAACATCGAGTTCATTTACATTTTTCAAAATAAATCATGTTTAACTAGAACTTGTTGTAGTGCGAGCCAGAATGGTTGAACTAAGGGACAATGAAATAGGAGGTGCTGTAAAGTTTCGTCTTCAGTTTGGCAAAAAGAGCAGAGAGGAGACTGTATCTTGCCAATTTTACAAGGGCACCCATGCAACGAAGTTTTCGGTTAAAAAGCTGTTCGGGAGAGTAAGTTAGCCTAAAACTTTCGGATTTGAAAACATTGTCCCTAGAAAATTGTTTTCTGAAATACTGGCTAGAAAATTTGTTTTCAATCCCTAGAAAATTATAGAAGAAAAGGGAGACTAAAAGGTTCCCCTAATATATTCGTACGTCCCAATTCGTCTGATCAATAGAGTCAGAACAACACATTTTCATTTTTTGTTTCTACTGTGCATTTGAAAGGAATAGAATAAATGAGTTTCCAATCGATGGATTGTTTCTGCGAAGCAAAATAATTATCAAAATATCCTTTTGCAGTTGGAATTACAGCAATTTTGGAAATAAAACAATGATAAATCTTTTTAGAAGTAGTTTTACTGAGCAAGATTAGACTATCGCCCGCATTTACAGATATACTTTGGATATCAAAAGGTTCTAACAAACTAAATATCAAAGTTGAATGATTCTTAAGCTCTGGTTTCCATTTATTAGGCAGAGCGTCATAAATACTTCTTAGATAAAACATTTCTAATGCGTTAAAAATTGGAATATTTCCTTTAAGTTTCAAGTCCTTATTGTCATATAAATCCCCAATTTTACAAACCCCTTTCAAAATTACTATTTTTGTTAAATACATATTTCTTGTCTATAAATATAAATTTATTGTTCCAAATAAGTTGGTTAACAATGTCATCTAGTGTACTTGGAATAGAATTATTTAAATCTGACCAAGCTGCTAGACATTCTTTATAGTATTTAGGTAGATCCAAAGATAGGCTAGAGTATTCAAAATTACAATGATATAACAGTTTACCGCCTACATTCTTTAAATAATAATTTAAGATGGTTTTCCAAGATGATGGCGATTGTTCAATATTTTTTTTGATACAGACGACTCTTTGAGATTGAATCATTGAGGTAATATCAGGCATTTTTAGGCCTCCGTCTTCTATTTTATTTATGAGCGCTAACCGTTTGATAACCAAGATGACCATGCAAGATGGCGTATGGGGCGCCGATGCGGACAATATTATGTTTATAAAAATATTCATGCCGTGTGCTAAGAATCTATTCTGTCTTTCGGATATACCTTCTAAGTTCAGATTATATGTTCTAAAGTCTAAACTTTTCATGTTTTGAGCGGAAAATATTAGTTCCCTACTTTGAATATCGGTTCTAAACTCGGAATATTCATGCTAAACTTACTATTTATCTTCCAAAGTGCATTTTTATCTTATAATCATGAAAACTTTCCTCTTTCAAAAATATGTGTGCTGAGAAAATATGTATTGCGAATGGACAAAATATCTATGCCATATTAAACCAAAAATATATTCTAATTAATATGCAAATATATGTTAATGTTTTTGACATTCTTAATGCAGTGCGGTCTATAATTTACCGTCAAAAAGAGCCGCCATTTTGTTTTCGTTTTGCGTTCAACGAAAGCATGGCAGAAGAAAAAAGATATTGGAAGACGCATAGTCGATGGACTAGTTAGGGGTTATTTGCATAATACTTCTCATAATACCCTGAAGGTCTTCATCAGAAATGGATGGGTAATTTTCCTCATCCGTACTCACATATCCAACTCATCTTTTCGCCTTCTAACTATCCGTTCTGAAACATTTAGAATACTGCCAATTTTCAGTTGTCCATGAAAATAATTTACTCCTCAAAAACTCCAATTGACTCGAGAAAATTGTGAATCGAGGACGCTCTCTGCCAGTGCCTGAGTGGGATAGCTATAGAGTAGTCAGTACTGATTGCGGGCGGGTCCCAAATCGTTCTCCAAACCGTAAATATATTGATCGATAACCGTTCCCTAATAATAATAATAATAATAATTAGTATTCTATCAGCCCTGAAATGATTGGGAGAATGGCGTCACCTTGTTCAAGGTTTTCTATCACTACCGTTAATGTGGTACAAACGTCTTCCAGGCGAATGATCAGAGTTTGCAAAAAGTGATCTGAAGAGTATAGGAAGGTCCTGATGCAGAGACTTTGTCTTTTGCGTCTAAAAGAACAGATACAGCAGCTTCCAGAAAGGTCAAAAACTCGGTATTTGAAAGGCAAGGCCTCTGTAACACATTCATTTTACTTTATATATAACCAGGGAAGTATTACAAAATGGCGGCTCTTTTTAACGGTTAATTATAGACCGCACTGCATTATGGATGTCAAAAATATTAACATATATTTGCATCTTAATTAGAATATATTTTTGGTCCATTCGTAATACATATTTTCTCAGCAGAATTTCGAATATATATATATATATATATAAGTTGAGCACGCATATTTTTGAAAGAGTAAAGTTTTTCATGATTAGAAGATAAAAATGCACTTTGGAAGATAAATAGTAAGTTTAGCATGAATATTCCGAGTTTAGAACCGATATTCAAAGTATGGAACTAATATTTTCCGCTCAGAACATGAAAGGTTTAGACTTTAGAACATATAATCTGACCTTAGAAGGTATATCCGAAAGACAGAATAGATTCTTAGCAAACGGAATGAATATTTTTATATACAGAATATTGTCCGCATCGGCGCCCCATAATGGCGGGTCGGTCGTGTTTTTGCCGCTCTGTGACATTTTTTCTCCTGTTGTCAATATTTGTAAGTCAATTCCTTTATAATACACCTAGTTCACTAAGAAAAAACGGAGATATCAAACTGGATTACCTCAAGGCTGGTACTGAATGTTCTACTGTGAATATCGCCTTGGACAAGATCGGTTTCGCAAGAAAGATGAAATCCACTCCTTTGAGCGTGGGCTCAAAAATTCTGCTTGGTAATCGTTTACTGAACTTTACTCTAGCTGCTAGCCTTGTGCTTCTTTCAAACGACGTGATGTCGAACCCGGGTCTAGTTCTAAATTCTCCTGATCAATTAAACTGTCTAACCACGAGTGTTTGGCCTGAGCCGCCATGTTGTTCTTGTCGCAAGACTATCCCATGGGAAGCTGACTCCATATTCTGCTCATACTATCACACAGTCTGTACGAACGTCGATCGGTCCGTACTAAGCTTGGATTATCTCGATTGGATTTGTTATGAGTGCGTTTCATTGTCTACATCTGAAGGGAGTTCTGGTGACGACAGCTTTAAGACCCGGGGGGGGGAGACTCCCTTTTGTGAGGGGTACATGGATGCTCGTCGTACCTTTTATGGGTCAAAATCAGGAGTTTGGTACCACTTAGGGTATCCACCATCAAACACAGACATTTCTATGTAAAGTGGTACCTTTTAGGAGTCGGGTGTCAATTGAACAAAAAAGCTGTTATCAATTTACATTTTTATTATCTTTTAGGGTTGAGCCACGCCCATTTTAGTACCTCTTAGGAGTCAAATCGAAAATGTCCGACGAGCATCCCTACCCCTTTTATATGGGAGTCCCCCCCCCCCCCCAGCCCCCCCTGAAGAATAGGAGTGAGGGAAGTTGCTCCATCTGTCGCTAAACTGATTAATATTTCCTTCACTACAAAACAGTTTCCCTCCCGATGGAAAACTGCAAGAGTGACCGCCCTATTCAAAGCTGGTGACACGTCAGATGTGAACAACTACCGCCCCATCTCAGTGTTGTCAGTTCTGTCAAAGGTGATAGAGCGCCATGGTCATAATGCTCTGTCCAATTATCTGTCTGACAACAACTTGATTTATACAAATCAGTCTGGCTTCAGAAAACAACATAGACCTTACTTTTCAATTTAGATAAAAACCAAGTCAACGGGTTAGTGCTGGTGGACTATAAGAAAGCCTTCGGTATGGTGGACCATGCTACTCTTCTTAAAAAACTTGAAGCTTATAGATTAGACTCTCAAGCTCTTGACTGGTTCAAGTCTTATTTAGCAGATCGCAAACAAGTAGTCTGCTTCAAGGGTCAAACGTCATCTTCTCGTAGCATTACCTCAGGAGTACCTCAAGGATCTATCCTGGGCCCTCTACTGTTTGTCGTCTTTATAAATGACTTGCCGCTTTACACGAACTCTCGATTGGACTTATTTGCAGATGACACAACTATTCTGGCCTCATCGAGCATTAGCAATGTTCAATGTTCCTTACATATGGTCTACTTGCATGGGGAAACACTTACCCAACATCACTACAAAAGCTATCTATTATTCAAAAGAAATCCATTCGTATTATTACATTTTCAAAGTTTGATGCACATACAAGCCCCCTTTTCAAGAAATTAAACATTTTAAAGCTAGCAGATCTGATATTCTTGCTTTCAGTTACGTTTATGTTTGATTATCATAATAATAATATCCCAACTTCTTTCTCGGAATTCTTCACTCTAGTCAATAGAATCCATGAGCATAATACTAGATTAGCTTCAAAATCAACATATTTTATACCAACTGTTCGAACAAACTACGGTAAATTCAGTTTAAGATATAAAGGTGCTGTAATCTGGAACTCACTTTCCGAAGAAAATAGGACAATTCAGTCAAGGAAACTCTTCAAATCTAGACTCCAAAAACAGCTCATAGAGAATTACTAATTTCGTTATATATTTTTTCCCTTATGATCCATCTTCTCTTCTAAACCTTGTATTTGCATCTCCCCATCTCCCTCCCCAAGATACCCGTGTGTAGTTTCATCGTCATTTAGTGCTTAGTGTTATTGATGTCAAGTGTGATAATATACAATTGTGTCGTATGTTATATATATATTTCTTCATGTTTCCTTTCTTTTTTTTATTTCGTTATCTAGTTCGACCCATATTATACTGTCTATAAAAATATATTTCGGGATACCAGACTCGATTAGTTTTCTTCTAAGCTACTTCTGGTAGCTAAATTAAATAAGCTAATGAATAAGTCTGGTCTAAAATCCTTTTCAATATTCCATTGTAACATTAGAAGCCTAGCTAAAAATTTAAATCTCCTAGAGGAAGTGCTCAGCTCTTTAGATCTAAAGCCTGATATTTTGGGAATAACCGAAACTAAGCTGAATGATAAAACTGTTATCAATATTGACATCCATTCTTATAATTTCTTTCATACCGATTCTGTAACTAATGCTGGCGGTGCTGGTTTATACATAGCTAATAATCTGAAGGCCACTCCAAGGCCTGATATTAAATTTGACATGAATTTAGTTGAATCTTGTTGGGCTCAAGTTGATGTTGGCAAGAATAAAAAGCAGATTATTGTTGGTTGTATATATAGGCATCCTACTGCTGATCTTAGTGAATTTACAACCCAGCTTAATAATATAATAAAAGTGCTGAATCCTAGCAAACATGAGATCTATATTTTTGGTGATATGAACATTGATTTTCTTAAATGTAATACACATGCACAAACTGAAGAGTATTTAGATATGTTATATACCAATAATCTGCTTCCTATAATTACTAAACCTACTAGATTGACTGACCATACATCAACATTGATTGACCATATATATACCAACTCACCTATATCTCAATTAACAGCTGGAATTGCAACTGTTGACATCTCTGACCATTTACCAGTGTTCTGTATAGTTAATTTGCAACTTAGCAAAAATAGTAGTAAGCAATATTATAGAGATTATTCAAACTTTAAACGTGATATATTTTTAAATGATATACACATGATAAACTGGGATGAAATCTTGAACCCTAATAAAAACCTAGATGAAAAAGCTAGGGATGCAATTAATACTATAAACACCATTGTTGATAAGCATGCTCCTATGAAGCAGGCTACTCAGACAAAACAAAAACAGCTAAATAAACCATGGATCACAACTGGGATTCTAAAGTCAATAAAGAGAAAACAAAAATTGTATCGAACACATTTTCTTAGTAAAGATATACAAAAAAAAAGTGAATATAAGCAGTATTCGAATACGCTAACGTATTTGAAAAATAAAAGTAAGAGAGACTATTTCAGTACTCAATTTGCAAAATACAAAGATAATCTCAAATCTACTTGGAAACTTATTGGTACTCTTATAAAAAGAAAAACTAAGGGCCAGATCTTTCCTACCAGAATTGTTCATGGAAATAAAACCCTAACTCATCCGGCTGATATAGCTGAACAATTTAATAATTTCTTTGTAAATGTAGGTCCAAATCTGGCAAGTAAATTAAGAAATGTTGACATCAGCCCTACCCAATATATTTCCTATTCTCCATCTTCTAGCTTTTTTTTATCATCTGTAACAGTAACACAAGTTTTTACATTATTTGCTAGTTTAAATGAAAACAAGACATGCATTAATATACCTAATAAACTCATTAAGATTGCTAGTGGACCACTCTCCATCCCTTTTACCAAAATATACAATGAATCTATTTTAACAGGAAGAGTACCTGAAATATTTAAAATTTCAAGAGTTACCCCAATATTCAAAAGTGGTAGTGCTATAGAATTTGGAAATTATAGGCCTATAGCTGTTATCTCCTCATTTAGCAAAGTTTTGGAAAGATTAGTTTATGACCAGCTGATATTTTTTCTTGAAAAACAAAATATATTATTTGATTATCAATTTGGGTTTAGGAAAGGTTATTCAACTGAGCATGCAATCTTAGAAAGTGTGGAAAATTTAAAGACTGCAATAGATGAAAATAAGATAACTTGTGGAATTTTTCTAGACTTTTCAAAAGCATTTGATACTATTAACCATGACATTCTTTTAATGAAAATGTACAAATATGGAATTCGTGGATTACCACATGCATGGTTCTCTAGTTATCTTGACGATCGTAAACAATATGTAAAAATAGGTAGCACTGAATCTGGCTTAAAAAGTATAACATGTGGTGTTCCACAAGGATCTACCCTAGGGCCCCTTTTGTTTCTATTATATATTAACGATCTTCCAAACTCTTCAAAAAAGCTTCTATTTAGAATATTTGCAGATGACACGAATATTTTCTATTCTTCAACTAGCCCTGCTGAACTAGAAAGAGTCATAAATGATGAGCTTTATAATGTACTAAATTTTTGCTTAGCAAATAAGTTATCAATTAATTTTAAAAAGACAAACTATATGTTAATAACCTCTCCTAGAAAAAAACCAAAAATTACAATAACAACTTGCAACATAGAACAAAAAACACAAATAAAATATTTAGGTGTCTTTATTGACGAACATTTAAAATGGGATCCTCAAATCAAGCATGTTAATAATAAAATTGCAAAGAATATAGGGATTTTATATAAACTAAGAAATTATGTTTCCATTACAATGCTAAAACAATTGTACTATACCCTTATTTTTCCTTATCTGAACTATGGCCTGATGAGTTGGGGTACTGCTACCCAATCTAGATTAATTAAGATTAAAACAAAACAAAATAAATGTGTTCGCTGCTTTTTCTTTGCTAATAAATTAGAAAGTGCCACACCTTACTATAGGATTCTAGAAATTCTTAAATTTGACAATATTTTTAAAATGAAAATCTCATCCCTAATTTATAAAATCAAATATGTTAAAAAAGATGTTCCAATTGTCTTCTCTGATCTAGTCTCATCAGCTTCTGATATCCATAATTATAATACCAGATATGCTGCTAATCAAAATTTGTACAGACCAGCTTCCAAAACAAATTATGGGTTATCAAGATTTAAATCCCTGGCCTCAAGAATATGGGAAAAAGTTCCAATTGAGATCAAATGTCAAACCCACAACAACTTCAAATTACAATATAAGTTGTTTCTACTTGAAAACCAGACCTAATTTGCATTGTATTTGTAAATATTAAATGTAAATTTAGATTATCAGTATTACCAAATTTATTGTAAATTAATTCTTAGATTGGGTTTATTGTACAAAGGTTATTATATAAGTAATTTCCTATCTATCTTATATATATACATATATATTTTTTTCTTTCCACTCCATTTTTTTGTTCCTTTTCTCAACCATGTTTAAACTCACTTTCAATCATATTATAGTATTTAAAAAAACTAAGTGACTGCAACATTTGGTAATTCTCCTCATTTAGTTTCTTCATGGTAGTGGCCAACTCGAAAGCTTTTGCTCCTTTGGCCACTACGCACATTTCCTGGAAATTGTAACCTTGAATACCTATTTTATTTTTTCTCCACTCTTTCCTACTAATTGTTAAAACTGAACTTGTAAATAGTGCAAAATAAAATTGAACTTGAACTTGAACTTGAACTTGGTATCCCAATACTCTAACTATGGCAATCACATTTATTAATTACACTCCATGTAAATACAGAGTATGAATAAAGACTTGTCAAGGGTTGAAGGACGAACTGTCAAATGAAGTAGCAAATGTAGATGACTGGGCCAACGCAAATAAACTTCCACTTAATGCAGCAAAGACCAAATGTATCCTTATATGTGGAAATCGCCTTAAAGACAAGATCACCCAAGAAGGACAAGATCTGAACATTAGAGTAAATAATACTAAATTAGAACAAGTTGAGCATGTTAAATTACTGTAGGACTTGAAATAGACAGTGACTTAAGTTTTGACAAACATGTCGACACTATGGTCAAGAAAGTATCAAAACGCATCGGAATTTTAAATAAGATTAAGAACTATCTACCTAGAGCAGAGCGCATTCTTTTTTATAACACTATGATAAAGCCGCTCATATTATATTGTTCAATCACTTAGACAAGCTGCAGTAAGGGCAACATCAACAGAGTCTTGATGTTACAAAAACGTAGCGCTAGGGTAATTCTAGATGCCAAGCCTCGCCACAGCTCTATGTAATTATTTAATAAATTAGGCTTTCTTCCCTTTTATGTGGAGGCAGATATAAAAAAATGTCTACTTGTGTACAAGCGCACTGTCAATGAAGCCCCAGAATATATAAACGATTTGCTTAAGCTCAACAGTGAGCAGCACACAAGGAGAACGCGTTATGCGCACTTGACCGTATTACCTCCACGCTACACAAGAGAAAAAGAAGCTGGTCGTTCTTTCTCTGTCACAGCTACTAAATGCTGGAACAAATTACCTGTAAACCTAAGACTCTCCGCCTCTGTCAATATTCTTAAGTCTGCCCTTTACAAGCATTTTCGCACCTTTCAAAAAAGCTTCGAACAGTTCACTACTTTTTTAGATACACAATTTATCCTTAGTTAACTTGGTAATGTCGATCCTCCTTAATGTATACATTTATATATCTTGTAAATATGTAATTTTAGCTTAACTTTATAGTATAGTCTTATTATATGTCCTTATCGTAATATGTCTTACATGTGTTGTGCTGCGAGGGCCACGAGTTTATTAGTGCTTTGTAGTATTTAGTGTTATCCTCTTGAAATAAAGTTGATTGATTGATTGAATGATTGACCTTATCTTTTCCATTCCAAAGAAAACTATAAAATATTTGATTTAATTCTTTTATGAAGTTTTTATCAGCATTAATGAAAGAAAGGCAATATAAGATTTTGGGAATTGCGAATGTCTTTATTATTTGTATTTTTCCTATTAAAGTAAGGCCTCTCCCTTTCCAGCTTTTAAAAGTTGTTTTGAGGAATTTTACAATAGCCTCGAAGTTAAGTTTTTTTGATTGAGTTTCGTCCTTGGTAAAATAAATACCAATAATTTTGACTACCGTTTTGATTTCCTTTACATTTAATTCTTCAGCTGTAATCTTCATAGATCCCAAACATAGCACTTCTGTTTTTTCTGTGTTCATTTTTAGACCAGAATATTGACTGAAGACATTAAGGGTATATATTAGGCACACAAAATAAGTTATATCCCTCAGAAAAACTGTCATGTCATCAGCAAAAGTAACTAATTTGATTTCCTTATTTTCAACTTTAATTCCTTTTATGGGGAGTTTGGTCATACCGAATATGTATTGTCAATAACTGAAGCACAATTATAAAAAGTAAGGGCGAGAGAGGATCTCCCTGACGAACTCCGCAAGTGATAAGGGCGTGGCATACCATTATTTATCACACAACTTGAGATATTAGTATAAAACATATCTACCCAGGAGATGAAGGACTCTCCAAAATAATTTTTTTTAAGGCCTTTCATAAGAAACGATCGATTTACCGAATCAAAAGCTTTCTCAAAATCAATTGTTGTTAGGAGGGAATCAATATTCCGCTTTTTTGTAAAATGTATTAAATCATCAATTGTTCTAATGGCATCAAATATAGTCCTTCCTTTCACGAATGCATTTTGATTATGATGTATTATTCTAGGTAGAATATTTTCGAGCATCTTTGCTATGGACTTAGAACCAATTTTGACATCCACATTAATTAGTGAAATTGGCCTCCAATTTCGTCTTTGCCTTGGTTTTCCAAAAGAAGAATAATGGCTTGCTTCTGTGACGTTGTTAGCTCTCCTTTTTTTATAGCAAGAATTCAAACAATTCACTAACGTATTGACTAAAAGCGGCCAAAATGTTTTATAAAATTCTACAGTTAAGCCATCGTTACCGTTTTTTTTTTTCCATAGTTAAAAGTACATTAAGACATTCGGGTGTTGTTAGTTCCCCTTCGCAAGACTGCTGCATAGATTCTGAGAGTTTGGCTATTTGTGGCGCGTTTAAAAACGCGATTCGATTCCTTGTTGTTTTCGCAGTAAAGGTCGGCATAAAAAGAGTGTATTTCATCCATTATGGTTTTAGGATTTACCGTATTCTTTCCATCTTCCTTTGTAAGTTTTCTATAAACGACTCTCTTTTTCTTCCTTGAGTTTTCAAGGTTAAGAAAATACTTATTACTTTTTTCAGCCTTCTCGTACTGTGTTGCTCGAGATCGTATAATCGCTCCCTTTATGATATAATCGTATTCGTATTCATATTCTGATTTTAAAAGATCTAGATTTTCTAACGCCTCCTCTGAGGGACGTTCTGAACATTATTCAGCCTCTTTTAAATTTTCCTCAATATTACGTAACTTATCTTTTCTATTTTTAGCCTTTTTTTACTGTACTTGATTGTTTCCATTCTAATCTTATATTTCAGCCAATCCCATTTAACCCTAATATAAGTTTCACATGCAATTTCTCCAAGCCAAGTCGGACATTCTTCTGTGGTGAGATCTACGTAACACTCATTATCATCGACTAAGGTATTATTAAATTTCCAAAAAGAGGGTCCACGCTTGCTATCTTCAATGCTGTTTATATCAAGGATTATTGCTGAATGGTCTGTTTTAATTGCCATTTTAATAGAAACTTCTTCCACCTCATCCTGTAAAGGCTGGTTTTCACTAGCGACGGAAGCAGAAACGGAAGCGTAAGCATAAGAAACTAATGTTCTTGTGAAAATCAACGACGGAAGCATTAGCCTAAGCCTCGTTCAGAAGCGAAAACCTCGCTTGCATGCTATATTTACATTGCAAAGGGCCTGAGAATGAGTATTCTGATTGGCTAAATTCATCTGCTTCCGCTTCTTCTTACGTTTGACTAGTTTTCACTGGAACGGAAGCGACGGAAGCAGAAGCGGAGACGTAAGAAGAAGGAATCCTTCCGTTCCTTCCGCTTATGCTTCCGTCGAGCGCTTACGTCTCCGTTTCTTGATTTTCACTGGGACGTAAGGCTCCTTACGCTTCCGCTTCTGCTTCCGCTTCCGTCGCTAGTGGCCGTCTCACCCACAGTGCTTAGCGTGCTTTTGTTATTGTTTATATCCGGGACTTTGATCCCTTGTTCACGGCGGGAACCTCACGAACTAAGTGTATTCTTTATGTTGGTGACATGATAATTTTGATTTGAACATGGATGACCTTGATGAAACTAATAGTACCTTACAAGTTGAATGTGAAGTCAACAAAGTGTTATACAGCAGTACTTGGCTGTACTATAACATTTACCACTCACCCGTCGCTGCTCTAAACAGAGAACACTCTCTCCGGGTAATACTAATGAAAGCGAGAAGTTTCTCTGGGGTTTCTCTCCTCGGTTTTATTTTTACCTGCAGACAGAGAGAGAGATCTGCTAGCAGGTAATCTCGTTCCTGGCGGTAGCAGATAACCAGTTCAAGAGAGAACAGTGAACGAATTACAGCTCGTTTCAATGGGAAATTATTATCACGGCGGCTGTTGTCAAAGTATAAACTTCGTGCGAATATAAACTTCAAATGATCAACCCAGTGAATCCGGCCGAAAATCTCGGCAAAATCACTGTCTAAAAGCCCGAATTCCGCCCTTCGAAACCAGAGAGAGACCTCTTTCCACAAGTTAAACGCCAAAGCCCTGAAAATGATTTTAGGAAACTGCATGTTCTTCAAGTGAAGTTTTGTTGCAAATTGTGGTCACGTAAGCCAGCCACGGTGTTCAAAAACCCAAATCGGCTCAAAGATAGTAGATACTCGCGCTAATATATCTTTACATATAAAGATTAATGGTCAGAATAGCTTCTTCATGTTGTAGGTGGAAATCGTGGACACAAACGGACAATTATTTCCTTTCGTTGAAGACGAACGAGACTGGCATCCATCAGAGAACTACGGCCACCTGAAATAAAACTAAAATTTGTATGACCAAATAATTTAAAACACTTAAATAAGAGGCTCAATAGGAAGAGCAATAAAAAAGGTTCAACCAAGTATGATTTTTTTGACGATAGCTGGAAGGATGGCAGAGATGTAGAGAAGATTAAAACCACTACCATAAAACTCTGGATTTCGATGGCATCGAAAATGGCCACTATGCTATGTGAGCGCGCTAAGCACTGTGGGTGAGACGGCCTCTTTAAGGAATCACGGATGAGCCAGTAATCAAGCCTTCTTTGGATAAGTGGGTTCTTTTGTCTCCACGAAAAACGCTTGTTATCTGGATTTTTAATCCTCCAAATGTCTACCAGGTCATTTTCTATGATAATTTATTAACTAGTATACCTAAGAATACTGCTCCGCTCAGTTAAGGAAGTGTATTAGAAGAGAAACTACAGTAGCACTTTGGCAGGAAAAATAGATTACTGGGTGATAAAAATGCAAAGGTGTTAGATGGATATATTTTGTAGTTTTGGGGCTTTCGTGCGACTGAATCCTGATTGAGCTGTGGTGTGTATCTCAAACGTTTTCGCGATTTATTTTCATTTTGTCCCGACATATCAACGACTCTCCCGGTAAATTCCCTGAGCCTACCAATTCCCGATTTAACGGATTCTTTTACAGATGGCGAACCCCCCGAACAGTCGAGGTGTGGATCAAACGTGGCATTAAAATCGCCACCGATTATTATATTATGGTCGGATTGGCTTTCTTTTGAATCGAGATGATCAGCTATTGTTTTGAAAAAAGGCATTGATCGCTCGTTTTGGTTGGCGCGTATACGTTTACGAGGAATCTTGCAACAACGCCTCGAGAATAATAAACCTCCCGGCCTCATCAAGAAGCACTGACTTTACATCAAGATCCAAAGAATCACGTATCAGAACTAGAACTCCTCGGCTATGATTTGACCCGTGAGCAAAAAACATGTCTCCCCTCCATGCCACTGCCTTCTCCACTGATCTTCGATTTCTTTTGTGCTATACGTTTCTTGTAAAAAGTAACTGTCTGCCTTTTGTTTATTAAGCCAATTAAATACACCTTTCCTCTTTTCGTGATTCCGAATACCTCTAACATTTAGAGAAAGGATTTTAAACTGAATGTTATTTTGTTGCATCTTGAGACAATATAGATGAATGTAAGAGTTTCATACCGAGAACCGAAGGTTCGAGGTATGAAAGTGACTTATATCACATTTGGCGAGGTTTTCTCAAATAGAAAGAGGTTTAAAACTGAGTTATAAACCTCCCTGCAACAGTTATAAACCTCAGATTTGTTATTTAATTAGTCTATTGTTCAACAGGTTTTAACCAGAGTTTCACCCCTATGAAGAACAAAGAAAACCGTGTCAAGTGTGAGATAAGGGTTCTTATCACCTCTAAAATGAAAAATGTTGAAAATTTACATACCTCAGGGAGGGTCCGCCAATAAGATAACAACAAACCATAAGTTCAAGTTCAATTTTATTTTGCACTATTTACAAGTTCAGTTTTAACAATTGGTAGGAAAGAGTGGAGAAAAAAATAAAATAGGTATTCAAAGTTACAATTTCCAGGAAATGTGCGTATAAGTAGCCAAAGGAGCGAAAGCTTTCGAGTTGGCCACTACCATGAAGAAACTAAATGATGAGAATTACCAAATGTTGCAGTCACTTAATTATTTTTTTTAAATGCATGTATGATTGAAAGTGAGTTTAAACATGAGTTGAATAAAGGAACAAAAAAAATGATATATATATATATATGAGAGATAGGAAATTACTTATATGAAAACCTTTTTTACAATAACCCCGATCTCAAAATTAATTTACAATAAATTTGGCAGTACTGATAATCTAAATTTACCTTTAATATTTACAAGTAGAATGCAAATTAGGTCTGGTTTTCAAGTAGAAACAACTTATATTGTAATTTAAAGTTGTTATGGGTTTGACATTTGATCTCAATTGGACCTTTTTCCCATATTCTTGAGGCCAGGGATTTAAATCTTGATAACCCATAATTTGTTTTGGAAGCTGGTCTGTACAAATTTTGGTTAGCAGAATATCTGGTATTATAGTTATGGATATCAGAAGCTGATGAGACTAGATCAGAGAAGACAATTGGAACATCTTTTTTAACATATTTGATTTTATAAATTAGGGATGAGATTTTCAGTTTAAAAATATTGTCAAAATTATGAATTTCTAGAATCCTATGGCTATAGTAAGGTGTGGCACTTTCTAATTTATTAGCAAAGAAAAAGCAGCGAACACATTTATTGTTTTGTTTTGTTTTAATCTTAATTAATCTAGATTGGGTAGCAGTACCCCAACTCATCAGGCCATAGTTCAGATAAGGATAAATAAGGGTATAGTACAATTGTTTTAGCATTGTAATGGAGATAATTTCTTAGTTTATATAAAATCCCTATATTCTTTGCAATTTTATTATTAACATGCTTGATTTGAGGATCCCATTTTAAATGTTTGTCAATAAAGACACCTAAATATTTTATTTGTTTTTGTTCTATGTTACAAGTTGTTATTGTGATTTTGGTTTTTTTCTAGGAGAGGTTATTAACATATAGTTTGTCTTTTTAAAATTAATTGATAACTTATTTGCTAAGCAATAATTTAGTACATTATAAAGCTCATCATTTACCACTCTTTCCAGTTCACCAGGGCTAGTTGAAGAAAAATTTTTTTTTGTGTCATCTGCAAATATCCTAAATAGAAGCTTTTTTGAAGAGTTTGGAAAATCATTAATATAATTAATAGAAACAAAAGGGGCCATAGGGTAGATCCTTTAAGGAACACAGCATGTTATACTTTTTAAGCCAGATTCAGTACTACCTATTTTTACATATTGTTTACGATCGTCAAGATAACTAGAGAACCATGCATGTGGCAATCCACGAATGATATATTTGTACATTTTCATTAAAAGAATGTCATGGTTAATAGTATCAAATGCTTTTGAGAAGTCTAGAAAAATTCCACAAGTTATCTTATTTTCATCTATTGCAGTCTTTAAATTTTCCACACTTTCTAAGATTGCATGCTCAGTTGAATAACCTTTCCTAAAACCAAATTGATAATCAAATAATATATTTTGTTTTTCAAGAAAAAATATCAGCTGGTCATGAACTAATCTTTCCAAAACTTTGTTAAATGAAGAGATAACAGCTATAGGCCTATAATTTCCAAATTCTGTAGCACTACCACTTTTGAATATTGTGATAACTCTTGAAATTTTAAATATTTCAGGTACTCTTCCTGTTAAAATAGATTCATTGTATATTTTGGTAAAAGGGATGGAGAGTGGTCCACTAGTAATCTTAATGAGTTTATTAGGTATATTAATGCATGTCTTGTTTTCATTTAAACTAGCAAATAATGTAAAAACTTGTGTTACTGTTACAGATGATAAAATAAAGCTAGAAGATGGAGAATAGGAAATATATTGGGTAGGGCTGATGTCAACATTTCTTATTTTACTTGCCAGATCTGGACCTATGTTTACAAAAAAAAAATTGTAATTGTTCAACTATATCAGCCAGATGAGTTAGGGTTTTATTTCGAATCCATGAACAATTCTGGTAGGAAAGATCTGGCCCTTAGTTTTTCTTTTTAGAAGAGTACCAATAAGTTTCCAAGTAGATTTGAGATTATCTTTGTATTTTGCAAATTGAGTACTGAAATACTCTCTCTTACTTTTATTTTTCAAACACGTTAGCATATTCGAATACTGCTTATATTCACAATTGTTTGGTATATCTTTACTAAAAAAATGTGTTCGATACAATTTTTGTTTTCTCTTTATTGACTTTAGAATCCCAGTTGTGATCCATGGTATATTTAGCTGTTTTTGTTTTGTCTGACTAGCCTGCTTCATAGGAGCATGCTTATCAACAATGATGTTTATAACATTAATTGCATCCCTAGTTTTTTCATCACAAGTAGCGTAAATAACCAAAAAAGCTAATTTTAGCATTCGAAAACAATTAACACAAAACAATGCCTGCAAGAAGGAAACACAGTTACAACTGATTAGTATGTACATTAACAGGTACAAGCACAGGCAACCCAAGCTCTAATTGTGTGTATTTGTCAGTATTGCTAATAAACGACAAAAGACAACAAATAGAGCAAAGGTACGTTTATTTCAGTTGATTTTAACGTATCAATAGTAGTAAAATTCGTGATTTTCCCCGTTTATTAGTTCCCCTATATTATACTGACAAATACACACAATTAGAGCTTGGGTTGCCTGTGGTACAAGCGGAATTCGACTCGTTTTTACAGACAATGTATGGAAAACTGAAAACACGATTGCACGCTTCCAAGCACAGCTACATCCCTCACATTTCCATATATTAATCTTTTACCTGGTATCTTAAGTTTGAATCTGAAGAATATTTCAGAAATTCGATTTTACGGATTTTATTTGGCATGTTTGCACCCCTTTCAAAATGTCGGAATTTACCGCGAACTGGTCTACTGTTACACGTTCACATTTTTAAAAGAATCCGTAAATAAACTTCTTCTGCTACTACGAGTTTTCCACAGATAACGTAATTAATTAATCAATAGACAGTAACACTCACTCACCCATACATCGCTGCGGTATCAAGATGGCCATAGCCGTGTTTTAACGCAAAGCTCACAGCATTGCTTGTTATCTCTGGCTCTGCCAAATAGAACCCTAATCCAAATATTGGAATTTTATTGCCATCATTTATAGTTATGGTGGTCTTCAGGCCGTCACCTTCAATCGCTAATTTCGATAGAAGCCTCCGGGAAACCGGCTGAGAAACAAACTGAAGGAAGCTACGCCACATCTTGCATATTAGGGAACTTAAGCACCAGACGTTTTCTTGACGGCGACGGTAACCGGAAGTTTTATCAACTTCCGGATGGCGTTTCCCGCCTTCGAAGTTCACCGTCGCGGCTTGGCGCCGAGGTCATTTCATTCATTCTGGCGTTGTGTGGAAAACGTGAGTTCATTATCCGTATATTTACATCAATTTTATCATATTTTATTTAGTATGATCAAAATCCTAAATAGAAACTCTTAGTTTGCAATTTATGTTAACTGATTTCGAAAAATACAACTTACAATACCGAACTGATTTGGTTTTTAGCCGACAGGTCGCCTCTTCTACTTCTAGTTCTAGCCAGGTCGCCAAACAACCACGATGTCGATGGGCTCACAAAAGCAACAGTAAGTTTGAAGTCTTTTCTCGTATACTCGGCTTTTGCTGCCGGTTTAAATCCGTTTTCTACTCTGATCTGTTAGTTTAGTGAATTATATTACAGCGATTCTCAACTTGTCTCGAAGAAGAAGTCGTGTTTTGGTGGACGTGAAACTAGTATAAGTACGGGCATTGAACTTCTGATAACAAGACAATTTTTCTGAAGTATTCTTCGTGAATTATTTGTCAATAAGGTGCTAATATAAGCTTAATATTGAACGATGCCATGAGGAGATTAGTCGAAGAGACGAGTAATAACAGAATAACAGGTATAGTTTTAATACATTATAAATTAGTTGAGCTACTAAAAATAAGACGCCTAGAATTCTTCTATAGTTTTAGAGAGATCCAAATTAAGATGAAACTGAGTTCGAATAATTAAATTATCAGAATTTGACCGAGCTGGGGTCGAGAGGGCAACAATATCTCACCAAAATACGACTTTTTCTTCGAGACAAAACTTTAAGGATGGTTGAGAATCGCTGTAAACACTCCATTTCTGTGATTTTTTAGGGCCGTGATGGAATGGACCGATGAGCACGACGTAATTTTACTTAGAGAAATCATTGGAAGCGAGTTGTTTAGTTTTAAGAAAGGAAGTCCCGATCGAGGGAGGATCTGGGAAACTATCCAAGAAATGCTCAACAAGATTGAAAACCCCAAGTTTCGAATTAAAGACAAGCGAGGGATCAGAGATCGTTGGACTTTACTTCAAACTAAATTCAAGAAGCGAATGCTAAAAGAGGAAGCCGCAAGCGGGATTAACGCAGAGATGACTGAAATAGATGTGCTAATCGAAGAACTATGCGAAAAGGAAAAAAGTCTGTCCATTAACAGCGACAAGAAAAAAGCCATGTCGGAAGCAGCTGATGATGTCCGTAAGAAGGCGATGGAACGGTTAACGGAGACGAAGAAGAGAAAGAGTGACACAGAAAAAGCAGAAGGCGCGAAAGAGAAGAAGTCTCGGAGAAGCAGCGGCGAAGTAGTGGAATTCTTGAAAGAAAAAACTAAAAGTGAACATGCACTACGCCTAGAAGAAATAGAGATAAAAAAGAAAGAACAGGAAAACAGCAGGATAGGATTCTTGAACTAATGCGCAGACAGACTGATCAAATGCAATCAACACAAGCTCAGATGGCACAACAGCAACTGCAAATGTCCCAGGCTTTAATGGTTGTGCTACAGAAGCTTGCTGATAAGTAAACCGACCTCACATGGCTTTAATATTCAGACACAGTTTTATTGGTGTTTGACTCCGTTACAATTACACACGATCGCCATGTGCCATTCATTATTCCGGATTATATCACAAAGTCATTAAATATTTGATTCAGATACACTGATGTAAATTTCAAAAACCTCGTTATTTGGCTTTGGCTTATACCTTTTTTCAAAAGATGTTGTTTAATCGTTGGACATTAAACAAAGTTTGCTTTTTCACTGGGTGTTTTCTATTCATCTGAAATAATATTGCAGTGAGGGTGGATCAAGTCCAAAAAACTCAGAGGTTTTGTTACCATACATACATGTCAATGCATTATGAAACAATGCGCAAACAAGATACATTTTACCCACACTACTCATTCCTATCTTAAGATTTTTTTTAAAATCCATAAACTTAAATAATTTAGGATATCCCCGAATAGCCATTCCACAGAGATTCGCACTGAACTCATAGAGGCATTGTAGTCTTCCATCATTGGGGTAAGGACACCATGACGAAACGGTGCCTGTAGGTGCAATCGCAGCGGATAGGCGGGGTCGCCATAGATACACATGGGTTGGCCGGTCGGGGAGAATGCATTTGTTTCTAAATCATGAAGGAAGTTTGAATCCATCAACATGCTGGCATCATGCTTTCTGCCCTCTGTTAAAAAAGAAAATGCTATATTAGGGAGGGTTCATAATTTATGTACTAGTTGGGGAATTTTTTTTTGGGGGGGGGGGTATACATATGGCGATTTCTCTTTTTTCCCTTTTAACCCTGTCTAGTCTTAATACATTTTCATAACCCCTCCCCCATCACTTTTTGGATAGTCCTCATTCAGTAGTCTTTCCGATATCCCAGAATATTTTCAAAAGCCCCACCTAAATGCTACTGCAAAAATTTAAATCGCCATAGTCCCCTCACTACATAATTTATGAAAATTATAAGTGCCTTCTTTATGCACAAAAAGAATAAGGACAGTATTCTCCCTTAAAACTAGGATATATCTTACCTACAGGCCCATACATATTTGCAATGAGTCCATTTGGAAGAGCAACGGACTGAAACTTGAGGGAGTGAACACGCTTGTGACCATTGTACACCACCCTTTGATGCTGGCCTGGCCGGGAAATGGGCCTAACTGTTCCATCTATAAAGCCGAAGCAGTTGTCGAGAGGAGCGCCTTTCGTGTAGATGGTATCTGCATATATTTGTAATGATGGAGGACTCAATATATCCATATTCCACTGTGAGAGTCTGTGGCCATGATTGTCAAACAGAAAATCCATAACCGTGTTGGTGATCATGCTGATCTCAGGCACTGGTCTACCAAAACGCTGAATCATGTCTGAGTAACGGCATGGATATGACAGGCGTTTGAGTAGCATACACAAACCCTCAATTCCATCACACAATGTTCTTTGCTGGCATCGTATATTCTCTGGTACTTGAAGCGCTTCTGCTAGCTCAGGAATGTCTTGCTTTCGAACTCTAAATTCTGCTAAACACTCGGATTCTTCAATTTTGTCAAGGTCGAATCTTGCATACGAACTGTATGGGAATTCAGGATTCTTTGAATAAAAGCTTTCGTGTAGCACCAGAAATTCGTCGTCTGAAAGCACGGCACTATCGTAGGAAAGGAGAAGAAGCTCTCTAATTTCTCTGAAAGATGACATTTCACAGTTAAATTATCGGACTGTTGTGTACGTGTACTGACCGCAACAAGAGATCGAACTGCAGGTTGCCGTCGCCCGTCACAAGCGTTGTTTTGCTTAAAGACCCATGACGGACCATTACGCTTTGCGCGCCTCTGTTTTTGTTTTGATTTTCATGAAACCGAGGCTTCTATTGTTTTCGCCTCGCGCGCGATTCCCTCGGTTCGCGTGAAGTAGAAAATCGTCCTTCTACTCACCTTTGTCATTTGTTTGTATGTTTATAGCAAAACAAAGAAATGAACTCTTCGTTATCAATCGAGTGTTGATGGAAGTTTATCAACATAGTTAGAGTGCTTATGGCTCCATTGTTGCAGGCAAAGTAAATATCTGTGAGCATCAGGCCGGAGAAAATGAAAATTTAATTTACTCGCTTGATTCGTAAAATGGTCGCTGTCGGTGTTTCCTTTTTCCTTTTACTAACCAAGAACCCGTTATAACAAAGCCAAGTGCAGTGCCAAGGTCAGTGTGCCATGAATGGAGGAAGGGGTGCTTGTATAAAGTTTCGCGAGAACAAGGCCAAATGTATCAAAACCTTCCAGCTTATGACAGAAGGAAATGTAAAAATAAGGTAAGCGAAGACAACTTGTTTATTAGCACAATCTGTCCATTTGTACGTTGCCCTAATAGAAATATCCTTTATGGGAATTTGCAGTTCGAACATGGCGTACATGTTGTCCAGAATGGAATAAAGTGCTCAGGTTGTTGTTGGGACAATGAGCAGCACACTTTCTCAACATTGCATTACATCAATATTCCAGTAGTTTACCCACCTTTGATAAGAAATATTCTTCTATTTGTTTCAGGAAAAGGGCATGCATTGTTTTCTTCAATCTGTTATTAAAGTGTGGGAAGAGGAAGTATGGACTTTGCCAAGAAATTGACAATAAATAGTCCCCACCTTCAGATTCACCACTGTGGTATATATGCAGATAAATGGGAATTGTCTGCTGTAAGAGGGATGACATGCATCACCTCCTTCACAATTTTTTACTAAGATTATTTTGTGTAGATTGGGACAGTTTGAAGGTCGACTTTTATTATGAAGACTGCAAGGCTGATCGGATGGCTGAAAGTCCAATGCCATGCATACCCATATGTTTGAAAGATAAAATTATGGTATACAGGTATCCCCTTACAGCACAGAAGCTAATGGTTTCTGGACAATTTAAGAAATTAGTGACAATATCATCTATGTTGTTGTTTTCACTTTGAATACAAAACAGTGATTACCAAGTGTGTGTTTAACATTTCTTAGGGAGTGTTCATTATTTATGGCTTGTGGGGTCTGCATTTCCCCCATGAGTGAAATTAAAACTTAGATGACCCCCCCCCCCCCCCACAAAAAAAAAGAATGCATGGATGTGCAAGAAAGAATGCAAACATCATATACATGTAACCTTTTAAATTTAATATTGTCTCTAGATTTATGGTATTTTCCATGATACATTACCTTTGTTTAGTAGAATATATATATATATATATATATATACAATCATCCACATCCGTCCAATTCGCTAGGTTGAACAAACATGGAATCATGATACAATGCGCCATCTCGGCTATCACCATAATGGCTTTATGGCAACTCTGCACTTTGGACACAGGATGTACGGATACACATTGTAGGATTGCATTGTGAAGTCACCAGAGTGCTCAAACTGCGAGCAGCGAGCATAGCACAGTGCTAATAGTGAACGTCTCAGCGAGACTCTCCACCCAATCCATAAGAGTGCTCAAACTGCATGAGCAGTGAGCGTAATATATATATACAATCATCCACATCCGTCCAATTCGCTAGGTTGAACAAACATGGAATCATGATACAATGCGCCATCTCGGCTATCACCATAATGGCTTTATGGCAACTCTGCACTTTGGACACAGGATGTATATATATATATATACATGTATTCTTCTGGAAATCTCTACCTCCTTCCCAGATGGATACTCAAAATTGTACTTGTTAGTTCATGCATCATATTGCATTCTAGTGCATTGTTCTGTAGTCTCAAATAAATAAATAAACGAAAGAGTTCATCACTGGCATATATAACTAATATCCTGGACATGAATGCATTATCTGTCCTATGGGGATGTGCCTTTGATCATGCGCTTAGAGAATACCATCCTGCATATACAGGAAAAAAAGCAAACTGTCTTTAAATTAATGTTGTGAGGACTGAAGGCCCAAGCTGAAATATTTGAGATTTGACTGCTCTCTAAAACACTGGTTTCCTGTGTTCTGGAGACTAAACATTGGCTTGGGATAACAACAACAATTTCGTTACATTTTCAGTTAAATTTTATTTTACACGACAGGTACGTCAACTTTGATGACCCCCCCACCCAGGAGTAGGTAAAATCTTTAATGCCCCCCCCCCCCCCCCCCCCCATGATTTAGCCAACCCCCCAAAGCCATAAATAATAAACACTCCCTTAATAGTTTGTTACAGACACACACAGATTACATACTATAATCACGAAACGCTGGTAACTTGATTTTTCAGTATACACAGAAGCTCTTAGGCATGTGGAAACAAAGAAAAATAGTCACGAGTGGAATATTCATGGCATACTATGAGAAAACATTGCATATTAACTATTTTATCCCATGCCAATCTAAGTAAAGAACTCTGACCTCACCTGGCACACGTGCTGCATCAGATTCCAGTTTTCCTTCCAAAATATTGTGACGAGTGCACGTACAGCACATGGTGGTGTAAAAAACATTGATTCAACCTGTGGGATACCACCGAATGTGCAACAGATTTCCAGTCTTCTGACTGGCTGTATTTTTCATGGCATGGCCAGTAAACAACTATATCCCTTCTGCCAGATAAATCAGAAATATACAAAGAAGAGCCTCCTAATTTGAGGCTAAACTTGGGCCTGTGGACAGGACTCGGTCAGGTTGGGTACAATGTTTGGTTGCTTAATGCAAAGTAGAGGTAAAATGGCAGCATATGTCAAAGAAATAATATTGGCCCTAAGATAGCCAATTGGTTGCCAGTGAAAAATTGGACCATGAAAAAGCATTTGTGGGGGCCGGAAGATAACATCAATTATAGTATTTTTTGAACCAGGCAACATTTACATGTATTTGCCAATATTCTACAGTCTGGAGTTACCTTCATAGCATATATGTTGAAGATATGACTAATGGTTGAAATGGTGGCAGTAAAAAGGGTGTATGAAACTTTAGTTAAAGTTTTGATTTCAGCACTTTTACCAAAACCTTAATGAATTGCCATGTTTAGTTATCTTACTTATGATTGTTATAAATATTGTTCTCCAATTTATTTTCTGATTGGAACTACTGAAATACCAAAACAAATTACATACACCATTCTTGCTGCACATCCCTCCTATCAATAGGTAGCTGGGGTCTTGGACTACAAGGCCAGAAATGAAGAGGAAAGGATAACATTAATATGACTGAAGTTTTATGGATAAGGTCAACATGTCATATTGTTTTAATCTCACTCCAGTATTTTATCCCTTTTTCCTAAAACTTGAAAACTAAAGAGCAGAGCCCTTGAGGATTCTGTTTCTTTTGGTAAAACATGTCATTCTGCACTAGTACTCTAATATTACAAGTTAGAAATGCACTACTCAATCCTCATTAAACCACAATTAGTTTTTTTTCTAAAATCTACATGTTCATCCTTATAGTTCAAAATTTGTAGTGCTTTGTTTATAATAACATGCTAGTATAATTGCCACCCATCATGCAAAACAAATTCCCTGACTTTTCACTGACCAGAAAACAATTTTCACTGACCATAATAAGACTGTTCGACATTCTGTCGTCCAAAACAAGTCATTATCAAAGCCTGTATGAGGAGCCCGTGTGGCAACTGGAAAATAAAATGCCCTGACCTTGACAAGAAATTTAGAATTTCCCTGACCATATGCAAAATTCCCTGACTTTTCCCTGACCTTGAAAAAAAAAAAATTCCTGACTTTTCCCTGACCTGTGGCAACTTCTGTATGCCTCTGAAGTTCACAATTGAAGGGCTGTGTGCAAAAAGGGCATAAGTGATTTTGATCACATTCTAAATTCTTCCTTGGAAAACAAAGAAATTGAAGGAGAATTTAGAATGTGATCAAGAGTCACTTATGCCCTTTTTGCACACAGCCCTTCAATTATAACACTAGGTACTCCTCTAACCAAAACCCATACAGACCAGCCTCAAGAACAAATTATGGACTTACAATATTTAAAGTAATGTCATCAAAAATATGGGAAACAGTACCAATCGAGAGAAAATGTTTGCCTCATAACAGTTTTAAAAAACAATATACATGTAAGCTCTTCCTACTTGGAAGCCAGATATAAAATGTTAGCTGCATCTATAATATATCAACTATTATTTATAAATATTTACTGTAAATGTCTACATTATTCTGTATTGTAAAATTACCATATATCCAAACTTAGTTTGTACATGTAAACAGCCTTTATTTTCTTCCTCTTAATTCTCTCATTATAACCAACAGTCGTACTTTTTAAAACCCTGTAAAGATACAATCAAGCCTATTTGTTTATTTATTCCTCCCCTCATTAACTACAACATGGTAGTGGTTAACTCGAAAGCTTTGCTCCTTTGACCACTACACACTATCATCTAAAGACCGTAATTATTATCTACTATTTATTTTTCTCTTTCTTATGGCTTGTTATTATACAATTCCACCAATAATAATATTGTAACCTACAAACAAGTGTGAAAAATTGAACTTGAACCCTGAACACCCAAATTGTTCCAATTTCTTTGCCACTCCATAGTTAGAATCAACATTTTTATAAAAATGCTAATGTGAAGTTTCTAATATTGTCAATTCCAACAGTCACTGAAATGCATGTCTCAAAATGTTTGGGCTATATTCTTGCAGGGAGGTGGAAGGATTCTTGGCTTTCTCATCCACAATACTTATATTATAAAATTCATTCTCATGTTTCAGCTATAATAATTAACTTAGTTGTGAATTTAGAAAAGTCTCTGGTAAATATTTGTTGTCATGAACGTAACAGTATTCTGACTTTCTGTCATTTTATATTTTTACCATTTACTGTTTGTTGTTGTTGCTTCAGTTCAGTCCGCGAAGGCGACGGTTCACATACATGTAATTCACAGACAAACGCCCAATCATGCCCATCGGCTCGTCAAAAATACGCTTAGAAAATCCACTGCACTTCTCCAGCATTGACTTGCAACGTATTATGATATAGTGCCAGTGGCGAATCACTCGATCAGTTTATAAGATCACTGAAGACTGCTTACCGTTGATGGCGACAGTGGCACAGCACAACGCAAAAAAAACCAGATACTTTTCCCTGAAAAACCCAGATGTGGCTTCCTCTCGTTCCGACGGTCAAATACAGAAGAATAGAGTCATATTTGCCGAACAGAGCCTTCCTACCGACAGTCCGCCATGATGCCCTCTTCATATAAAACATACATCACATTCTTTGTAACAAAAATTTCGTCTACATTGTGGCCTAAATGTCTTTAAAATGCTACAGAAATGATGCCTTACAATTTGGCAACATGTGAAAATAAATATACTGAAAGTCAGATTGGAAAAACGGCCGATGGAAGTGGATTGCGTAGAGCGATTGAAACTTGTGCATTTTTCAACACCGACAAAAGATGGCGGCCAGCGTCTAAGCGCGCAAAGCGTAATGGTCCGTCGTGGGTCTTTAACATTAGAGAGCTTAAGCAACCACGACGGCAACGTCTAGGACGACGGCATGAAACAATAGCCTTAATTGCAAAATACAATAACTGCACGTGGGAATGCACGCAGTCACCTACATTTCAACCGTTGTCTGGAAAAACAGAACGTGAAAACCCCACATTTTACGTTTACAAGAGAACGCCAACGTATAAAGTAAGTCACTCCGTTTTTCTTTCGGCGTGAACGGAACTCTATGCTTGTCATATTTTTCGAAGATATGAATGTGAAAAGTAATTAAAGGCGAACGAAGGAAATAGTAAGCATCACATTTCGGTAGAAAACATTTTTCTAGGTCCCGTCCTCGCTGCCGTCGCCGTCGTTGATGCTTAAAGCTCTCTAATGAATCTTGGCGGGAACAACTGCGTTCTCTGTCCAGGCTTTCTCGGTCACTCACGTCGCCGTCGCCTCTAAAACGTCTGGTGCTTAAGTTCCCTATTTATCGCCCGGGGGGGGGGGGGGGGGGGACTCTCCATAACAGTAGACGGCGGTGATCGTCGGCAAAGAGGTTCAATGAGAGCACAGGCAGCCCAAGCTAATGATTTTTACTCCAAGCTAAGGGAAAGGGCCCTGGGAACGAGGTTGAAGGAATGTATGAACGTTAACATTTTTAGAAAAAAATCTAAAACTGTACTAAAATGGTCAATAAAGTCATGAAGTCAGTGTGTTGTTAAGTTATTCCTCTGATGTGTTTATTGCAGGTTTGAGGCACATCTGGCCTTTTTTTCCTCCCCTATACAATATTTATAATATAGATACGATAGTACGCGCGCTCTGATTGGCTAAAAAGACATGTTTTATCAGAGTATATAACATGGTTTGCCGTGTTTTATTGTTTTCAACAGGCGGTTTCCTTTTATCGCGTGCGTAAATCTATATTATAAAACAAATAAAGAAGCCTTAAATCCATGTTTTATACTATTATAAAACACTCTGGTCATTTGAGAACACTCGACAAATGTTGAAAGCATGCGCCTTGGGCTTGTGCTTTAACATTTTTCTCATGTTCTCAAATACCCATCGTGTTTTATGATAGTATAAAACATGGCTAAGGCTTCTTTATTTGTTAAAAAGAGCGGGGGGAAAGCCCAGTGGTTCTGTATGTGCTAAGCATGTTGAGTTAGTAATACATCTTATAAACCTTTTTTTGTAAAATAAAATAAAAATGTACGTAGTATGTATACCTAGCTCACGTTTACGAAACTTACACAAGGGTCAAGGCAATCTCGTACCCAGACCCCATTTGTTTCTCAGTAAGAAACGAATGGGGTCTGAGTACGAGATGGGAGTCAAGGCGAAACTGACTTCCGGTTGTCTTTACCGTTCCCTTAAAAGTTCCCCTCAATCCCAACTTATTTTATTTATTTTTCGAAAAGAGCAGGTAATTTTGAGTAATTCTGCGGAAAAAAAATTGAATTCGCGTTAATCCTTGATTTTTTTATGACCGTTTAAAGACGGCAAAATCCCGTGTGCTGCAGCGCGGGGTATTATGGGTCTCATGACGTAAATGATGGGAGAGCGTCTGTTTTTTGTCAAAATTTATAAAGAGAAGTCAGAATTGTTGGAAGTAGCTGGATTTCGGGGGTTTTAGACACTATTAAAGGCTTTTTCCATGGAGCGATCGCAAACAGAGCAACGCGTCATCTCTCTTAGATTGACTATTATCATCAATTGTCAAAATCGCTAGAATTGATTATAATCATCATTCTAAGACAAACCATAACCCGAACTACAAACCAAACCCTAACCATCGGACGAGTTCACGGGTAAACGACGGGTTCTCACTCACCTAGAGCTAGGGTTCACAGGTAAACAAGAAAGGAAGGTAAACGAGAGAAATTTTTTTTTTGAGCGCTCCTACCAAGGCTCGAACTCGTAGCCGTTTGCGTGTAGTGCTTGGTAGTACAGACGTCATGACCACTTCACTAAGCGCGTCTACCGCCGTTCGGAATTCGACAATTGTTTATCTTTATACTTGACTGGTTTTAACCTCGTGGTTAAATTGAGGATTATAATCAATTCTAGCGATTTTGACAATTGATGATAATAGTCAATCTAAGGGAGATACCGTGTTGAACAGCACACCGCGGCAAAACGGTATGCTCCGCTGGCCAAAAGAACGAAGGCTCTGCTATCAAATACAAATTACCGAGGGGTTCAACTTTTTTAGTAAATAATTTTATAACTTAGTAAACTCACAATGAATTACAAATTAAGAAAACTTCAACCTGTTAAAGTCTTAGGCTTAGCTTTTAAGTAGTTTTCTTAGTTTTTGACAAAACAGTTCACAAATGAATACTTTTAAGCAGAAACGTTAAAATCACGGCATGTGCCTGTTGTTTCATTTCAGTTTTCGCGGGAAACTGGGAGCGGCCGCGCGCGGACAAGAAATAGAAAATACGCATGCGCGTGACGTTTTGCCGTGTGGTTGAACAGAAACCATATGTTTACCAACCTCGTCCTCAGGGTCTTCTCGGTCAGATCCAAGATGGCAGCTACTCAGAGAGAAGACCCTGGTAAACGCTGAACTGTCACGTATTCTGATTGGCTCTTCGATTATGACGCAGGGGTTGTTCTAACAACGCTTTTTATTGGCCAAACGGACTTAGTCCAGAGATGAACTTGTATATAGTTTAGATTGCTCATATCACAGGCTTCCCAGACTCGACGTATATTTCCCGCTTATTAGTCTGTTGGGTTACCTGTGGTTTATCGATTCGTTTCATAACGATCTCGGAGAAGAGTTTAAATAATTGCTTCCTGTGAATTCTCTTTTCCGATTCCTACGAAATGAATCTTCAATAATAAAAGATTGATACTTAATGAAGTTGTGTGAGTGATTTTTTGGCGATTTGGGGCCTTCTAAAGCAGTTTATTAGGATTCGAAATTTTGACCGTTGGTCGAGGCTCTAAGAAAATATACAAGGTAGGCAACTCGACCTCGCCAAAGCACAGACTTACCTCAAAGATCACCCAAAAATCGGCACTTTTCTTCCTCGCTCGCTATTCAGCTTTCGGCACAGGAGGGAATAGTTATCAAGCAACATCTGATCAGAGATTTAGGAAAATCCATCAAATTTATCATCGCCAAACGGCCTCCTCGAGACCCAAAAAGCGCGACCTTCGAACGATCTGTAAGAACCAGAATGACCAAAACGGTCCAAAATTTTCCCGACCCTACCCAAAACGATGCAAATCGCCTTTTCATGGGGGAGACGCAAGTGCAAAATTTTGCTTCTGCTTAGGGAACGTATGCAAATAATCTTTTTCATGGGAGGACCCCCAAGCATGAAAAAAGGCGATACATCCTGGTAGCTTTGTGATACCCTTCCACTGTTTCTTTATCCAAGTAAACTCCATTTCGAACTGTTTAGTAGACCTGTTTTCACTTCGTCGTTCGCCGCGTGGAAATACCGTTAATCGCATCTCGCTCACTCCGGATTGGGATACCTATGGTTTGTAGGCATGGCCGCCATATTGGATGCCCACATCACGTGATTAAAATCTCCAGGATTTCTGGAGATTTTTGGTCACGTGATTCAGCGTTTACCAGGGTCTTCTCTCGGAGTAGCCGCAATCTTGGATCTGACCGAGAAGACCCTGGTCACGAGGTTGTATGTTTACTACCTTCTTGTAGACGTATTCATTCACCTATGTCACTCGTCCCCGGTTTTTGTAACAGGTACTCCACAAATTCGGAAATGTCTTCGCGGAAACGGAATGACTTTTATATTTCAACAGAATTCTCTTTTGTATTTTTCATGGAAATGGTAGTAAGCACCCTACCAGTTAAGATTTCTTGTCATAAGGTTTTCGATTATGGAACACAGTTTGATGACTAAAGTACTCTGAGCGCTAAGATTCACAATAAACTAAAATTAACTTTATTGCCTACTATTTCCAAAAAATATTCTGGAATCACTGCTAGTTATGGAACCTTACAACAATATTTTTCAACGTGTATTTGTAATATTTTGTAACCTAGCCTGCTGCTCGGTGGTTTATTTTCTTTTGATCTTTTGATCGGAAAACCGGAACGCGGGAGAATGGGGCGAGACGTGATTTTTTTTCTCGCCCCATTCTCCCGCGGTTCGAACTTCTCGCTAATTGCGGAAGTTGTGTTAGCCTGCGAATACAGCCGTCTCGCATCGGGATCAACAATCAAAACGCGTCCCCCAAGAGAGACGTCTGCGTTTCGACGCTAAAAATTCCATACTTATGACGTAGCGCGGACAGGAACTGGTAGCGTTATTTGATTGGCAAATATGCCTAATTATCATATACAAGCCAATCAAATAACGCGACCAGATCCTGGTCGCAAACATCACCAGTATGGATTTTTTAGCCTCGAATCGCAGACGACGCCTTTTGATTGTGGCTCCCGATGCGAGACGGCTGTATTCGCAGGCTAAAGTTGGGTCGGTCGGTCGGTCGGCTAAAATAATCCAGATTGGAGCCTGGAACCTACTAGGCGCGGTAGCTAAGCCTACTATATTACGTCATGGTTCAAGTGTGGGCGAAATTCAGGCGTCTGAAAGCTGGAATTGGAGCTGGATGTTCCTGTTTTATATTTCTTTCTTTTGGGCGATGGGAAACGGGAAAAATATATTATGGTGTACAGTTTGTGAAATACTGCTAATTTGTCCAGTTTAAAGTCCTTTGAGTAAGTCTTTCGCCTCTTTGTTAGTCTGAAAAAGAAGAAGAGAAACCAGACGTAATGTAACGTGACATGTGCAGTTTAAAATAGGTTTAATCAACATCGCAGAAATAACACATTTTGTTAAGAATTACAAATACAAAAAGATATAATTATCTTTTCCTTTTACTGGATTACTGAAATTAGATATGTGGTTTTTAATTCGTTAATTTCTTTGTCTGTTTTGTTTTCTCTTTTCTGTATAAAAAAGACCACCCTCGTAACTATGAAATTATATTTAAAAAAAATATATAACTTGTATGCATCGCCCCGTTTTTCGATCCCATATATAGTTTGTAATCATTTTTGTGTACAAGTATATAATGATCTGCCCAATACTGACAAAAATGCTACAAAAAAGTACCGTTTCCTTCGTTGTGTGCATCATGTATTCAAAGTGGTAACACCCTTTCCCTCCCCTCCCCTCTCCTTTCCTTCTCCCCACCTGGCCCCACCCCTAGAGTCGGTTTACAGGCTATCCCTGTCAAAAACTGAATATCGGTTTTTACATTTACCTGGTCATCTATGGGGTATTTACAAGGAAAATCCATTGCTTTCTGCAAGAACTCCTTGGCCTTGGCATTGTCCTTCATTCGTAAATGAGTCTTTCCGAGCATTAGTGAATTCCTCCCAAAGAAGTTGGGTTGGACTGAAGATCAACAAACATCTGAGATATTATCCAATAGATGGTTTGCACTCAATCCCCAGAGATTCAAATGACAAAGGGCATGGCGGCCATGTTGGTGTACAGAACAAAAGAAGCTAACGAAGAATCTATTGTTAACTGTACACCAACATGGCGGCTATGACGTATGTAAAGTATAAGTGACTAAATACAGGAATGCTCTGACCTCTGATTGGCCAAAAATAGGAGAAAATCTCTCAAATTATTTCTCCTCACCATTTTCTTGAGAACATTTTTTGAGAACCCTAGCTCTAGGTGGGTGAGATCTTGCTTACAGACCGGTTAGGGTTTTTTATGGTTCAGGATAGGGTTTTAGTTTATAGTTCTCTTAGTCGGAGCATTCCCGCTGTATTTAGCCGCATGTACATCAAGTGCAAAGGGTTCATAGCTCATCACTTTCGATATATGACTTCACTTGTCGCGCACGCAGTTTCAATAGAGCAGATTTCGTACGAGTAATTAAAAGACTACGGTCATACCATATTATACTTACTTTTCTCCGCTTCCTGATATTGCTCCAAAGCCTGATGACAAATATAAAAACACTAAGTTAATGTACATAATAACAGCGGAGCTCTGTACACATCGAAAATCAATTAGAGAAAAAAAAAAAAGGAAAAATTTATTTTAGAAAAGATAACCCATGCAAGTAAAAAATATCGCACCGCGCGCGAGTGTGCCCCGCCTGTTCGGTGCCCGTACCTCATCTGATCGCGCATAACATTATTTGGGTAGTAACGTGAAATGAGTCCGTGATAGCCGATCGATCTGTGCTGAAACTCCATGGATGCGAGTTCGACTCTGATCTCAGGTATTCTCTCTTTTTCTCATATTTTGCTACAGTTTATTGTAGTTCTTTCTCTTCCGTATTCCTTTTCAGTAGCAGTTGTTCAATCATTTATTTCAACATAAGATAGAGGAGTATATTGTAGGTCATGTAGACTAAAACGTCAAGTTTTCTTTTTGATAGCGTTCCGCGGGATTTGAAAGTACTAGTGATCAATTGAAAGTAGTAGTGTTCTTGGAAAAATAGAAATAATTACTTATTCAAAGTGAAGCATTATCTACTTCGAGCTCCGCTTATAGGCTTGACTATAAATACTGATTACTTATTGAAAGTGAAGCATTATCTACTTCGAGCACCGCTTATAGGCTTGACTATAAATACTGATTACTTATTGAAAGTGAAGCATTATCTACTTCGAGCTCCGCTTATAGGCTTGACTATAAATACTGATTACTTATTGAAAGTGAAGCATTTTCTACTTCGAGCTCCGCTTATAGGCTTGACTATAAATACTGATTACTTATTGAAAGTGAAGCATTATCTACTTCGAGCACCGCTTATAGGCTTGACTATAAATACTGATTACTTATTGAAAGTGAAGCATTATCTACTTAGAGCACCGCTTATAGGCTTGACTATAAATACTGATTACTTATTGAAAGTGAAGCATTATCTACTTCGAGCTCCGCTTATAGGCTTGACTATAAATACTGATTACTTATTGAAAGTGAAGCATTATCTACTTCGAGCTCCGCTTATAGGCTTGACTATAAATACTGATTACTTATTGAAAGTGAAGCATTATCTACTTCGAGCTCGGCTTGTAGGCTTGACTATAAATACTGATTACTTATTGAAAGTGAAGCATTATCTACTTCGAGCTCCGCTTATAGGCTTGACTATAAATACTGATTACTTATTGAAAGTGAAGCATTATCTACTTCGAGCTCCGCTTATAGGCTTGACTATAAATACTGATTACTTATTGAAAGTGAAGCATTATCTACTTCGAGCTCCGCTTATAGGCTTGACTATAAATACTGATTACTTATTGAAAGTGAAGCATTATCTACTTCGAGCTCCGCTTATAGGCTTGACTATAAATACTGATTACTTATTGAAAGTGAAGCATTATCTACTTCGAGCTCCGCTTATAGGCTTGACTATAAATACTGATTACTTATTGAAAGTGAAGCATTATCTACTTCGAGCTCCGCTTATAGGCTTGACTATAAATACTGATTACTTATTGAAAGTGAAGCATTATCTACTTCGAGCTCCGCTTATAGGCTTGACTAGAAATACTGATTACTTATTGAAAGTGAAGCATTATCTACTTCGAGCTCCGCTTATAGGCTTGACTATAAATACTGATTACTTATTGAAAGTGAAGCATTATCTACTTCGAGCTCCGCTTATAGGCTTGACTAGAAATACTGATTACTTATTGAAAGTGAAGCATTTTCTACTTCGAGCTCCGCTTATAGGCTTGACTATAAATACTGATTACTTATTGAAAGTGAAGCATTATCTACTTCGAGCTCCGCTTATAGGCTTGACTAGAAATACTGATTACTTATTGAAAGTGAAGCATTATCTACTTCGAGCTCCGCTTATAGGCTTGACTATAAATACTGATTACTTATTGTGAAAGTGAAGCATTATCTACTTCGAGCTCCGCTTATAGGCTTGACTAGAAATACTGATTACTTATTGAAAGTGAAGCATTATCTACTTCGAGCTCCGCTTATAGGCTTGACTATAAATACTGATTACTTATTGAAAGTGAAGCATTATCTACTTCGAGCTCCGCTTATAGGCTTGACTATAAATACTGATTACTTATTGAAAGTGAAGCATTATCTACTTCGAGCTCCGCTTATAGGCTTGACTATAAATACTGATTACTTATTGAAAGTGAAGCATTATCTACTTCGAGCTCCGCTTATAGGCTTGACTAGAAATACTGATTACTTATTGAAAGTGAAGCATTATCTACTTCGAGCTCCGCTTATAGGCTTGACTATAAATACTGATTACTTATTGAAAGTGAAGCATTATCTACTTCGAGCTCCGCTTATAGGCTTGACTAGAAATACTGATTACTTATTGAAAGTGAAGCATTATCTACTTCGAGCTCCGCTTATAGGCTTGACTATAAATACTGATTACTTATTGAAAGTGAAGCATTATCTACTTCGAGCTCCGCTTATAGGCTTGACTATAAATACTGATTACTTATTGAAAGTGAAGCATTATCTACTTCGAGCTCCGCTTATAGGCTTGACTATAAATACTGATTACTTATTGAAAGTGAAGCATTATCTACTTCGAGCTCCGCTTATAGGCTTGACTATAAATACTGATTACTTATTGAAAGTGAAGCATTATCTACTTCGAGCTCCGCTTATAGGCTTGACTATAAATACTGATTACTTATTGAAAGTGAAGCATTATCTACTTCGAGCTCCGCTTATAGGCTTGACTATAAATACTGATTACTTATTGAAAGTGAAGCATTATCTACTTCGAGCTCCGCTTATAGGCTTGACTATAAATACTGATTACTTATTGAAAGTGAAGCATTATCTACTTCGAGCTCCGCTTATAGGCTTGACTAGAAATACTGATTACTTATTGAAAGTGAAGCATTATCTACTTCGAGCTCCGCTTATAGGCTTGACTATAAATACTGATTACTTATTGAAAGTGAAGCATTATCTACTTCGAGCTCCGCTTATAGGCTTGACTAGAAATACTGATTACTTATTGAAAGTGAAGCATTATCTACTTCGAGCTCCGCTTATAGGCTTGACTATAAATACTGATTACTTATTGTGAAAGTGAAGCATTATCTACTTCGAGCTCCGCTTATAGGCTTGACTAGAAATACTGATTACTTATTGAAAGTGAAGCATTATCTACTTCGAGCTCCGCTTATAGGCTTGACTATAAATACTGATTACTTATTGAAAGTGAAGCATTATCTACTTCGAGCTCCGCTTATAGGCTTGACTATAAATACTGATTACTTATTGAAAGTGAAGCATTATCTACTTCGAGCTCCGCTTATAGGCTTGACTATAAATACTGATTACTTATTGAAAGTGAAGCATTATCTACTTCGAGCTCCGCTTATAGGCTTGACTAGAAATACTGATTACTTATTGAAAGTGAAGCATTATCTACTTCGAGCTCCGCTTATAGGCTTGACTATAAATAATTTGTACGACTGCTATCTGCATGTTTAGCCAGGCGCAAGAAATAGTACGTAGACGCGCGGTAATACAACTTGTTCCATGTCTTATCTCACACTTATGAGTGGAGCAAGTACTGGTAATCATATATACATTACTGCGTATGTATATGTTGCTTGCGCTTATGTCGCTAGTGTTAAGCCAGGTTCACACTAGCCTGGTTCACACTAACCTGGTTCAGGCTAGCCTGGTTCACACTAGCCTCGTTCACACTAACCTGGTTCAGGCTAGCCTGGTTCACACCAGCCTCGTTCAAACTAACCTGGTTCACACTAACCTGGTTCACACTAGCCTGGTTCACACTAGCCTGGTTCACACTAGCCTGGTTCACACTAACCTGGTTCAGGCTAGCCTGGTTCAAACTAGCCTGGTTCACACTAGCCTGGTTTACACTAGCCTGGCATACACTAGCCTGGTTCAGGCTAGCCTGGTTCATACTAGCCTGGTTCACACTAGCCTGGTTCAGGTTAGCCTGGTTCACACTAGCCTGGTTCACACTAGCCTGGTTCACACTAGCCTGGTTCACGCTAGCCTGGTTCACGCTAGCCTGATTCACGCTAGCCTGGTTCACACTAGCCTGGTTCAGGCTAGCCTGGTTTACACTAGCCTGGTTCACACTAGCCTGATTCACGCTAGCCTGGTTTACACTAGCCTGGTTCACACTAGCCTGGTTCACACTAGCGACACATGCATAAGCGCAAACAACATACGCTAACACTGTACTTAATGCATTGATCATTAGCGGTGCTTGTTTTTATCTCACAGTTAGAGTCGGCCTGTACCGCTCGAAACGAGCCACAGCATTGGCTTACCCAACAATACAAAACACCCTAACCTTCAGAGCGTGCAGTACAAAACAATAGAGCTACAGTATAATGGTGCAATCAGAATACAGGTTTCGAGCGCTACTGTATTACTCCACAGCTACGGCAGACTGTGTATCAGTGTTGCTTTCGCTTCTGCTTGCATCTCTAGTGTCAACCAGGCTGAAACCAGGCTCAAGTATCAGAGATGCGCCGACGCAGTGCCGTACAGCAGGTATGAGGTAACATGCACCAAATGCATGTGTATCTAATAATCATAGATATTACTGAGGCCCCCTCCACACTAATACGTTTTCATTTGAAAACGCAAACATTTTATTGCGTTTTTATCTCCCGGCCATACAACAACGATATCATTGAAAACGCAAACTTTTTGACAATAAGAAGTAAAGGAAGTGCAGCGAACTGAAAGCGACAGTGTTTGGATAAATAAACACAATTGCAAGCCATGTTTAAGGTGCATATTTGTACCGAATCGAAGTGAATCAGCCCAGGTAACTGGGTTACAACTTGGGTTACAACAAATTGTACTGAATATTTAATGAATAAAGTGTACTGACTGGTACAAGAAAGCTGTTATAAACTTTGCAATTTTGGAGACACGTTAACATGCTCAATTTATCCAAAGCCTGTGCAGAACCTATTTTCGAGTACTCGAAAATAAAATATAAAATTCTCCTTAGCGAAATCATACAAACGATATTCTTAACCCCTTGGAAACTGGACGTTTCTTAGCGATTCTAACCGTATCGTTTCACTTCTTTCCTTTCAATGTTATCCCAAAAACAGATTTTCCTAGCCCGATGAAGAGTGGCGCTTTCACCTGGCATAAAGTGTTCCTTACAACGACGGAAGACGAAATGTTTGGCTTAACTCGGACCGAAAACCTTCGCACTTCGTCCAAAACCAACTACAGGTATCAATCCCGATTTTGTCGTGGTTTTCGCGACCCAGAGACCTAGTTCAAGAAGGTTCCGCGGAACCTATCATCGGACGCCATAAAACGGTACATGAAGTAGCCATAAAAATGAAACGCTGTTTGGAACGGTTAAGCTGCTGTTAAACGGTAGAACCAGAATTTATTACTCGGGCTGCCTGTGGCAGCACGAGTCTAAATCTGCAGGCCGTAATTTTTTTATATTTTTGTTTTGTTTCATGCAGCAAAATTTCTGCGCATGCGTTAAATTATGCATTAATTGTGTGCGCGTACCTCGTGGCGCTAATAGATTTCTCTCCAGTCCAGTCGCCATCTCGAGACGGAAGACTGTCCACAGGCTAGTTTGAGGTACGTTTCGTAGGTTTTATGCCACATTTCATTTTACTCTCGGTCATAGTACATACCAGCGCAAACACCGTGATTGGTAGGCCAACACTAAAATAATTTTGACCGTGTTTTTGGCTGGTTTACCGATCTCGTATCGAGACCTGTGTACGTATACTGAATAGCTGATTTATAGCGAAATATAGCGATTTACTAGCAAATTATACTGTGGTTGAGCAGTTATGGGTTACTCTACTCTATCGAAGTGAAGACATCTGAACTCCTGAACTGTGAGAGCAACACTGTCGCTCGCCAACAAGAAGCCAGAAATATACACACTCAGCACATAATAATTGATGATGACCCAAGCAATATTCAACTCTCAAGGTAAACTTAAACAAGAAACCTTTCACGGCCGAGGTTTTGGTTCGAGAAATTAAAGTCTTCCAACAATTCCCTTTATAGTTTCGTAATATAATGAGCAGACTGAAGTTTTGTTAATTAGAGATCCAACAGGCATTTCAGTTAATAATCTTTAATCCAACAAATACCAATATGGACTCGTAATGGCTCATCATGTATAGCAGGAACAGCAGATAAAGTTACACAGAGGCACACAAATTGACATAGCTCCATCACAGGATGGACAGGATACACTTATAATATGGTACAAATATAAACATACATTTGAGACACTCGGAACCTGCAGTATAACTAAATTGTAAACGTGTGTTACACGAATAAGTAGTGTTTAAATTAAAAGGTCAACTTCTTTAATTTACATACGAGAAAAACAAAAATATTAAATTACATATATACTAGGGAGTCACCGCGCTACCGACCACTCCTAAAGACTGCTAAATTCAGCTAATAATTCTTCCCTTTGGTTTTCAAATGAAAGTGTATTTCATCTTCAATCTCATGTGGCCCGAGTGAAAGCCCAGATGGGCTCTTGTTGACTAACAAATGGCTCTCTTTATGGGTGTCCGATAACAGGCTTAGCTGTCCGATAATAGGTTTAATGAAACCGCTGACCAGTGTTCTGTCACAACAGGCGCAACTTACAATTAGTTTTGTTACAAAAACATTAGCCAATTCCCGTGTATACCCCGGTCAGTACCTGCTCGTAGGTTGCCGTGGGTAGGTTGGACTGTATAGCACTCAACATTTTCTTCATCAGCCATGGAAGGTCAGCAATTCTGAAATACCTACCGAGTTTAATCGGAAATTAAGTTTATTTTGCACTATTTACACATACACAAAATAGGCCTTTTGCAGGAAACACAAAAGAAAGTAAAGGTATCCATTTATATAACGCACTTTCTATGTGGATATATAAATGCGTTGCACAAGGTTATTGCGGCACAATGTGCTGTCGTACAGTTTACAATCACGAAACAAGTCACTTGCTGATATATCGATCACTTCAATAACGAATAAACTGAGATCGTGAAAGGCTTTATGGTAAACAAACCTCAAAACGCTGTTTTGGAAGATTGACAATCGATTGGAGGTGGAAAATAGCATTTACAAACAGGTTTTGCTAATAACAATACCGATCTCGTACAAGTACCTTTAAATAAATGATGTCAGTTTTTTGCCATGAAATCACGGGCGCAATTCATTAGTTATTGAGTGATATATCAGCACGCGACTGTTTCCTGCAATGAAAAGAATTTGTCACACTGATACGCTGCAACACGTCTCGCAACATTGCGCAAAGAGGTGGACATTGCAATTTCGTTGTTGCCGGCAATGTTGTAATGTGGCGGTGTGTCCGTAGTTACGTCAGTATCTGTGGCACGTGTTTAGCTTACCATGTGCCAAGAACGTGGCGAGCGTGTGGATCTTTGGGATCGAGTTCGACAGCCCTCTGAAAACATATAAGTAACAATAGTCCAATTTGTAGTTCTTGACCGCCATTTTGGAAGGTAATCCAGCCTTAGATGCATGGAGTTGACTCAGCTTTGTTACTGGAGGCTTGTATCTAGTTAGTATGATAATCAAAATCTATCCATATTCATAGAAAGAGGGTTTGTATCAGTGCAGGGTCAACTCCAGCCTCCATGGCTTGTATCCAGTTAGCTGCATGATAATCAAAATCTATCCATATTCATAGAAAGAGGGTTTGTATCACTGAGTGCAGGGTCAACTCCAGCCTCCATGGCTTGTATCCAGTTAGCTGCATGATAATCACAATCTATCCATATTCATAGAAAGAGGGTTTGTATCAGTGCAGGGTCAACTCCAGCCTCCATGGCTTGTATCAAGTAAGCTGCATGATAATCAAAATCTATCCATATTCATAGAAAGAGAGTTTGTATCAGTGCAGGGTCAACTTCATCTTCCAAGCGAGGTTTGGTTATCTTTCAATAACTACGGATTGGACTATTGGTACAGCAGTTCATACAATTTTATTCACATACGTATGTATCATTTTTCCTTGATCTTTCCAAAGCATTTTATTCAGAAAACAAGCTCTGATTTTGACCCAGAAAAAAGTCGATTAAGGTATGCTAGAGCAGTTTTCAGTTGAGTGTAGTAAAACCAAACGCAAATTACCCACAGCCAGCCAATCATAGGAGCGAGTAATCACAAGTAACTCATAAATGGCTTCCCTGTGAGCCAATGACAAACCAAAGCAAAACCAAAAGCAATTTGCGATTGGTTTTACTTTGGATTCTGATTGGTTGGTTTACTTTCTCAGCCAATAGGAGAGCTTAGTAAACGCAAAACCAAAACACTTCCGACACTCAATTGAAATCCGCTCTAACCGCCGTGGAAAGCGAGTAGCAGCTGACGTTTCGAGCGCTAGCCCTTCATCAGAGCAAAAGAGGGCATTATCGGTGGGGAAACGGTTTGTTAAGTGTTGAGTACATGATTATCTCTTAGGAAGCATGTAAAAATGGTAGAAATAATATATAGTCGTAAAAGAACAAAACTGAAGATGTGAGGACGAGAATTGTGTAGGTATTAAATTGAATTGTAGAATTAAATGAAGGACTGAAAAACGTTTTAAAACCGAATAATCGATCAACACCCTAAATGATGCTGAATTGCATATATAACTAATTCAAGCAAAGAGGGAGAGAGAAAATATCCCTTCCCCCTCCCCTATCTTTGCTACATTACATACTCACGTCGAAGTGTTCCTTGACAATGTGAACGTTTTTCATCCTATCCTGAGGTCCTTCAGCCACATTCATTAGACCAATAGAATACCACTACACAGAGATGATCGATTTAGATTGAGAAACTGCAATGTTGTGCTTAAACCGATGATTTAACGTTTAGTTGACCCTACATATCAAACAAGGAGTGTCGATATCATAGAGGTCTGGGACCTAGAAACCGCCATTTTGAATATCATGGCAGCTCTTCCAAATATGGAATATGTAATTTTTCTAATATGGAAGAGGCCGCGGGAAGTTCAAAACGACACTTTTGCTTGCTATTTTATTGATATGCCTTTCAAAACAGCGAATCTTGTTTGAGTAGTATATAGAGAGCATGCAGTAAATAACAGTTGCATGCTACCACGTTAAAGAGTATGCCAAGATTAGCGATACTCTGAATTTTAGAGGTATTAAGTTATCGAGATTTCAATATATTATAGAATTGCGTATGGGCTTGAGCCGACAGTTATGCCTATAACTTGCCTCATTTTCGCTATGATGAACAAAAAATGGAAAATAAAACCCATTTGTGGTCTTCTAAAATTAAAGAAACCCTATTTAAGTTAGGTTATGGATATATATGGATACAGCAATCTACTCTTAGTAAAGAGCAAATTAAAATATTTTTAAAGAGCTTCGAACAGAGAGCAACCGATATAGAGACTCAAGAATGGTTTGCGGCCATAAACGATGATCACAGATCAAATCCAAATTCAGCGAATAAACTACGGACGTACCGATTATTCAAAACAGAATACAAGTTTGAGAACTATTTGGTAAATATAAAAAACCTCAAACATAGAATACCACTAACTAAACTAAGAATCGGTAATCACGACTTAGCAATTGAAAAGGACCGGTATAAGAGGCCGTATGTACCGCCTTCAGATAGAAAATGTTTCTTCTGTAAAACTGATATTGAAGATGAGGAACATTTTCTACTCAAATGTAAGTTATACACGGAGGAAAGATTAGCTCTCCAAAACGTAATCGGTGTTTCCCATATGACTCTAAAGAAATTGTTGAATCCATGTAAACAATTTTCCAACAAAATAAGTAATTATATAAATTTATGCTTCAAAAAACGTGCAGCCATTTTCAATAATAATTCGTAATTTTGCTAATTCACTTCTGTAAACCTAACCTTGTTGGAGCCAAACTGATATACTTGTAGAAGTATTCAAGTCCAATAAAAGAAATGATGATGATGATGATGAGGGTTCCGGGGGAGGGGGACGGGGGAGGGGGACGGGGTGGGGGAGGAGCCCTCGAATAGAGACGGCTGTTTTCTATTTCCACAGGCTACATTGCGGCACGGTTACCGGAAAAAAGAAATTATACCTACCTTGTGGCAACCAGCATTATTATCATCTAGTTCCAGGCCCTTTTTGGCATACTCTGGAATGCAACTGCAATACTTTTTCTTCTTGTCTGTATCATGACTAGATCTCATTGAAACAATTCGAGCAGCTTTTGCCATCCTCCAGAGTAATTCAGGGACTTGGCTTTCATGGTTCTGAGCCAGAAACTCCTCAAACTGTTCGTTGCTGACTACATCTTCAAAATACTTGTCCAGTTGTTCGATGGCACTCATGTTGTGGTCCAAAATACCCTAGAAGGAAGGAAGCACAGTAATAGCGGTAGAAAATTCACAATGCTGCTTCACCTTCAGTGAGGTGATTTCGCTGCAAAGGACAGGAAAACGGGGAAACATGAAATGACTTCTAAATCAGAGTATAGAAAAACATCTACGCGACATTTTCTCTTTGCCGTAAAAAGACACCCCGTAAATGTTTAGTTCATTTTTATTCAGTACTAAAAATGTGAGACTGAAGAATCACATGTACGAATACTAATGAGTAAAGTATATTGACACGTATAGAGCTTGGACTACCTGAGTGTTGTCACTCGACTGGTTTGCTGACCGAGACAGATTTATTTTATTGGCGTGTTGTAGACCGCATACCCTGGGTACCAAAGGTTCTACTGCCTCCCTTCGCGAAAGTTAGGCGCCGAGGAGCGAAGAGGAGCGAAGAGTCGTGAGCTGGTACGTATTGTACTGATGTTTCCGGTATGACCTCGGTTTTAGAATGTCACCGAAAATGTATCACGTCTTTCTTCCGAAAAGGTTTGTATGACGGAGTTATTATTAAAGTGACATCGTAAACATCTCACAAGCAGGTTTCGTATACGGGAGCCGATCCATAGCCCAACCCCCGGTTCGGTTGTTCATATATCAGGAACACCCAACGGTAAAACTTCGATCATAAAAACAAACATTCTGATGTTTTTATAACAAATCAGATGTATTTAAACATATTTAAGGGAAATTGTCTTTCAGCTGGCAGACGAACAGCTGTTCTGCAGCGCCAGCCAGCCTAAAGTTCATGAAGAATTTCTAAATTTCCCAGCTGAAATATTTAAGTGCAGAACTGATTTGCCAGCAGCAAATTAAGAATAAAAATAAGAATAAAAACCTGAGCTAACCTGCAGAATTCGGTATTTTTAAAAACCTGTGAAACAACAGGTACGTGCAGAATTTGCCAGCTGAGAAATATCGCTCTGTTATATTATTATTATGTAATTATATCGGACTGCAGAATTTACCAGCTGACAAATATCGCTCCGTTATATTATTATTTAGTATCAGACTGCAGAATTTGCCAGCCAAGAAATTCCAAAGTGCAGAATTTGCCAGCCGAGTGGCCCAGAAGAACAGTTATTTTGCAGAACAGTTCGTTGGGTGTTCCTGATATATCATTACGTAATAGTCAGTTGGCTTGTGTTTCTAGCGAGTAACTATATACCGGGTGTTCATAAATAGATCATTCGAGATATGGAAACTTTCAAGCATTTCCATCAGAATGCGAGGTTGTGGTCTTTTATTGCCACTAGTAAGAAATCCAGCTTTAATTAGGACGACTCTGAGCAATCGGCCTAATCCGAATGCGTTTAGTTTGAATCATGCAAAGCTATAAGTTGTGATGTCTTCTAAATTGCTTTGCAACATAACAGCTCTATTTAAACCTTTGATCAAATCACAAATACCCATTACACCAATAATGTTAGTATACTAACATAAATCATGAGGTTTTTTACCAAGAAATAGACTTACGTGTGAATGTTCACTTGCTTTGGTGTTGTGAATGAAATCCTGATCGTTAACTGAGATGACCGTGCAATAATAACGGTTAATAATTAACGTGTGGTGTTCAACTTTCAAGGTTAATATCATTATGCGATTATGAAATGAGGCTAAGAATAAACTATTTTGTAATCTAGTCTGTCACGCTAGTTGTCACGCTTGCTCAATATTAGTGCCCCCCTCTCCTCCTAACGTCCACGTGTGCCCAGAACTGTTGACAAGACCGTTTTAATTGGAAAACCTTGTGACGAGGTATCATCGGTTTGGGCTCCAGTAGATTATATACCTTTTCTGATTTCGAAGCCTTGTTTTTTCGATTCGAAAATAAATTTAGCTGCGATATGAGGGGTTTATATGTTGTCTTTTTGTTGAAGAGAATTTTTCTATTTTCCATGTAAAGATTACATCAATTAAAAAGTGTTTTTCGTCTTCCATGTAAGATTGACAATTGGAGCATTTTCTAAGTTCCGGGCCCCACAGTAATGAAGCCCCACAGTAATGAAGCCCCACAGGAATGAAGCCCCACAGTAATGTCCATGAAATATTTATTTAGTGTTTACGCTGTGAGTGCATTTATACTAAACAGCTGCCTATTAATTCTTATATATTTAATTGGGTTATTAATTTGTTTTTGTGTGTACGTGTGCTGTAGGGGTAGCAAAGAGTTAATTCTCATGGAATTGTGTCTTCATTTGAGCTGGTTAGCTCAGTTGGTAGAGCACGGTCTAGAGTGCGGGAGGTCGGGGGTTCGAATCCCGGCCGCGTCCTTGAGCAGGGACGTTTATAAGCCGTTGGCCTTGTCTCCTTCTACTTCTAATCAGTATTTGAAGGGGACGTGAAAGAACCTGTTGTAGTACTCGAAAAAGAGAAGGGGATTGTCACCCGGTACAGCAGCCTGGCCATTGCACTAACCACACACTCGACATTGTAAACATCCATTAGCGCAGCCACGGGATATGTCAGTAATTTGTAAAGCGCCATGAGACTGTGGTGACATGGTATGGCGCGCCGTTTGTTTCAAAATTATTTATTACCGTTATTGACTTATTTTACCTACCTGTAATAAATTACCTTGAACCTTCATGCGACTTTACTACCTCATATCGTCAGTTTTACTTCATTGATGTGTGGCGGTTTACTACCTTCATGACCTTGATGTCATTATTGTAAGATATGTCTGTTAATACTACCTTGATGTGTGTTACTCTACCCTGATGTATGTTTTACTACCTTGATGTGTGTGTTATACTACCTTGATGCGATTTTCTCTACCTTGATGTGTGTGTTATTCTACCTTGATGCATGCATTTCTCTACCTTGATGCGATTTTCTCTACCTTGATGCGTGTTTCTCTACCTTGATGTGTGTGTTTTGATGCGTGCTTTTCTTTACCTTGATGCGATTTTCTCTACCTTGATGTGTGTGTGATAATACCTTGATGCAATTTTCTCTACCTTGATGCGTGTGTTTTTCTACCTTGATGTGAATTTGTCTACCTTGATGTGTGTGTTATTCTACCTTGATGTGAATTTTTCTACCTTGATGCGTGCATTTCTCTACCTTGATGTGTGTGTTTTTCTACCTTGATGTGAATTTGTCTACCTTGATGCGTGTTTCTCTACCTTGATGTGTGTGTTATTCTACCTTGATGCGTGCTATCTTTTCTACCTTGATATCAATTTACTACCGTGATGTGTGTTAGCTTGATATCAATTTACTACCGTGATGTGTGTTAGCTTGATATCAATTTACTACCGTGATAAGTGATTTAATTACCTTGATGCGAGTTTACTGTGTTTCTAAGCTACTCCTTTGATGCGTGTGTTTGTCTACCTTATATCTGTTTTATACTACGTTGACGCTTGTGTTTTCCTACCTTGATGCGTATTTCTCTACCTTGATATGTGTTTTATGCTACCTTGATGTGTGTCAGTGTTTGTTATACTATCTTGATGTGTGTAATATACTACCTTGATGTGTGTTTCTTTTTACCTTGATGTTTGTGTTATACTACCTTGATGCAATTTTCTCTACCTTGATGCGTGTTTCTCTACCTTGATGTGTGTGGTATACTACCTTGATGTGAATTTGTCTACCTTGGTGCGATTTTCTCTACCTTGATGTGTGTGTTTTTCTACCTTGATAGTGTGAATTTGTCTACCTTGATTCGTGCATTTCTCTACCTTGATGTTTGTGTTATACTACCTTGATGCAATTTTCTCTACCTTGATGCGTGTTTCTCTACCTTGATGTGTGTGGTATACTACCTTGATGTGAATTTGTCTACCTTGGTGCGATTTTCTCTACCTTGATGTGTGTGTTTTTCTACCTTGATAGTGTGAATTTGTCTACCTTGATTCGTGCATTTCTCTACCTTGATGTGTGTGTTATAGTACCTTGATGCAATTTTCTCTACCTTGATGCGTGCTATCTTTTACCTTGATATCAATTTACTACCGTGATGTGTGTTAGCTTGATATCAATTTACTACCTTGATGTGTGTTAACTTGATATCAATTTACTACCGTAATAAGTGATTTAATGCCACATGGCTTTCCACATTCCTATCCAAAGCAGCTCCAATTACTCTCTCACAAGCAGTTCTGTTTATAGCCTGAAGCCTCAGGAGGAAATCTTGCAGAGCATTGGAGTCTGATGCATACAGTCTCCTTTCAACTTCGCCACCGAGACTTCCCACAGATTCAAGAAAAAATGTCCACTGATCTTCCGCCATTGTTTGAACATATTTTATACCTACATACAGGGTCAATAATGTAATCTGAAAATGTCAAGTTGGTATATTGATATCAAGGGAGTATTTTACACAGGTAGAAAAACACACGCATCAAGGTAGTATAACACACATGAAGGTACTAATATATATATCAACGTACTAAATTTGCATCAAGTTAGAAAGTCACCGTGCAAAACTCGCATCAACGTATTTGAATCACTTACAACATAGTAATTTGACATAAAGGTAAGACAATCGGCACCGGGTAGTAAATCGATATCAAGGTAACGCACATCACGGTAGGAAATTGATATCAAGGTAGAAAAACACACATCAAGGTAGAGCAACACACACATCAAGGTAGAAAAACGCACGCATCAAGGTAGAGAAACGCACGCATCAAGGTAGCGAAAATCGCATCAAGGTTGTATAACACACACATCAAGGTAGAGAAAATCGCATCAAGGTTGAGAAATGCACGCATCAAGGTAGACAAATTCACATCAAGGTAGACAAATTCACATCAAGGTAGAATAACACCCGCATCAAGGAAGAGAACATCGCATCAAGGTAGTAATAACACACACATCAAGGTAGAGAAACGCACGCATCAAGGTAGAGAAAATCGCATCAAGGTTGTATAACACACACATCAAGGTAAAAATAAACACACATCAAGGTAGTATATTACACACATCAAGATAGTATAACAAACACTGACACACATCAAGGTAGCATAAAACACATATCAAGATAGAGAAACACGCATCAAGGTAGAAAAACACAAGCATCAATGTAGTATAAAACACATATCAAGGTAGACAAACACACGCATCAAAGTAGAAACACAGTAAACTCGCATCAAGGTAATTAAATCACTTATCACGGTAGTAAATTGATATCAAGCTAACACACATCACGGTAGTAAATTGATATCAAGCTAACACACATCACGGTAGTAAATTGATATCAAGGTAAAAAAGATAGCACGCATCAAGGTAGAATAACACACACATCAAGGTAGAGAAACACGCATCAAGGTAGACAAATTCACATCAAGGTAGAAAAACACACACATCAAGGTAGAGAAATGCACGCATCAAGGTAGACAAATTCACATCAAGGTAGAATAACACACACATCAAGGTAGAGAAAATCGCATCAAGGTAGTATAACACACACATCAAGGTAGAGAAACACGCATCAAGGTAGAGAAAATTGCATCAAGGTAGTATCACACACACATCAAGGTAGAGAAAATCGCATCAAGGTAAAGAAAAGCACGCATCAAAACACACACATCAAGGTAGAGAAACACGCATCAAGGTAGAGAAAATCGCATCAAGGTAGACTAAACACACACATCAAGGTAGAGAAAATCGCTTCAAGGTAGAGAAATGCATGCATCAAGGTAGAATAACACAGTCACACATCAAGGTAGAGAAAATCGCATCAAGGTAGTATAACACACACATCAAGGTAGTAAAACATACATCAGGGTAGAGTAACACACATCAAGGTAGTATTAACAGACATATCTTACAATAATGACATCAAGGTCATGAAGGTAGTAAACCGCCACACATCAATGAAGTAAAACTGACGATATGAGGTAGTAAAGTCGCATGAAGGTTCAAGGTAATTTATTACAGGTAGGTAAAATAAGTCAATAACGGTAATAAATAATTTTGAAACAAACGGCGCGCCATAACATGGCGCTATATAAATGGCCATTATTTATTATTATTATTTTTTCATTTAGGGGCGTGCCTCACAATAATTATGGGTCCTGTTTTGTCCTCTGTTATGTTAAATTAATGACATCAAGCCTGTAAACACATGTAGATCTATATTAATTAAGTATGACTTAGGTAAGGAGAGTAACGAGGATCTTAAAGCTAATTGTCAGCCCATGAATCATTGTGCCAATGTTTTGATTAGTTTGATTCAGTCAACGGCCGCCTAGCTAGAAGGTTAGCTTTTAGTCTAACTCAAATGCTCTTGATTGTTTATTAGTTTCATAAAAGAAGTACACATATGCTTAGGGTAGCAATTTTCATCATTTCTAGCGGATTAAAGGACCGATCGGCGGAGCCCATGAATTTTCGCCGGATTCTTCGAATATCTATTAAGTTGAACAGTGCCCGGTGGGGAGCCTTTATAGATTCGAGTACGAGTGCGACCAGTTTCACGTACACATTTAAACGAGCCTAAGCTATCGCTCATTCTGTGAAACGTGTTTAAATAAACTACTACAACTAATCGACGAGCAAACAAACACTCTTGGTAACTTGCTTTTGTCTCCAGCATTGCTTAGCCGTCTTTGAAGATCGCTACTTGCGTTACGTTGCGAATGCAATATTTTAAGTGCCAATGTCGTACTCGCACTCGGATGACTCCGGCACAGCGAACAAACAGTTGTACTCGGTAGACTGGATTCTGCAGTCATATTTTTGGAAGCAGGACTAACTGGAGATAAAAACGGTGAAGGTATTGTTTTCTTTGTACCATGGTTCCAGAGGTTTTCTCCGTTGACCTGAAGTTTCATACATCATTGGATAACACTTCTGGAGCCGTGCGAAACTATAAATCTTCCGCGCCGCCTTCGTTGCTTTATCCAGTTTCCAACGAAGCCGGTCCTTAGAGCAGCAAATACCCGGGAAACTCATATAGTAGTCTTTTAGAACCGAAAGTGTTCTCTTGTAGACCTACAGAAAGCATAAGGTGGACTGCTGAAGGTTATTTGTCGAGTCTCTTCGCCTCTCTCTGTAGTCTTTCGGCCTTCTCGTTCTACTCGATCGCCGCTCTAGACCGGGATTTCAAAGACATATTCGACGAAAGTTACATTTGAAATGGTATGTATACAAAATTGAAGATAAAATAAAGTCAGTTAAACATATATCTGTGGAAGAGAGTAGTATGTATAAAAATATATGAATGTAGTGGGGAGTGTGTGTGGAGTTGAAAGCAGGCCCCCACCAGCTATGCTGAAATACATAGCCTGCTATAACAAAAATAATATTTATTTATGCATTTATTATGTATTTAAGCCTAATACAAGGACAGTATTTAACATAGAAACGCTAAGAACGCTTTGGATATCCTCTGTTTCAGCCGTGAGAGGATCCCGCCCGCACCGAAACCCCCACGGCTTGAAACTGAGACTAGCTCGCGATCGAACTTGACCGTTTCAAGTCTGGAATGCAACCCGGAATGCACTGAGTATTAAATGTGTGTTGCAATTGTATATAAGAAATGTGACTTACTCTTTGATCTTCTGGATTCATTTTTATAAATGTCCTGCCGGTGATGGAAAGTAAGTCAAAATCCACCATACAACTATTAATATTATGTTTTAAAGTATAACGGAAGTTTTTAAGAACATTTCAATCATTTTGAGGCGACTGTAGTCCGATTCGGTATCACTTGCTTGACACAGCTGAAAATTAAACACATTTCACCTTTTCAGTTCCACATAGGGCTCAACTGATATAATATATATGAAGGCTGTTTTCATAAATGCAGTCTTACCGACTCAACCCCAATTTGAGCGCTACACTGTAAATTCAAAAGAGCTGTTTCAGCCCAAAAAGCCAAATCAGCCCCAAAGACACTAGGGCTGATTTGGCTCTTATAGGGGTCGTTTTGAAAAATGAGACCAAATCAGCCCCAATAAAAACCAAATTGACCCCATAGATTTCTAATTTGGCCCCTTTATGTCATTTTAGTGCTACAATAAGAGCCAATTTAGCTTTTAAGCAAGGGTCGTATTGACCCCATTATTTCTAATTTGGTCCTTAGGCCATTTTAGTCCTACAATAAGGGTCAATTTAGCTTTTTAGCATGGGTCGTATTGACCCCATTATTTCTAATTTGGTCCTTAGGTCATTTTAGTCCCTACAATAAGGGTCAATTTAGCTTTTTAGCATGAGTCATATTGACCCTATTATTTTAAATTATTTTTCCTACTCTTTGAAACCACATAGGCATGAAGTCTGGTGTCATGGGCTGATTCCTATACCGTAGACCGCAACGATTGGATATAACATAAAGCCGCAGAGTCCGGAAATTTTCTCAGATGCGAAGAACTATTTAAATTGTTTCTACTTTGTGAGGAAGTTAGCATGTACATGTACATTGCTTATGCATTAATAAATGAAAAATAATTCAAAAGTACGAAATAATATTA